>CM059193.1:19322399-19795191 GCA_030323885.1 Branchipolynoe longqiensis | reverse complement strand
AAGCTCGTTATCATGATTGGTAAGTAGTATACGATAACGGGGATCTTTTGCTGGCGCGGCACAGGGAGAGTGATTTGGTTGGTTATTGGAGTTTTATGTCCTGGCAACACTGAAGTTATATCAGGATGGGTACCGACTTGTGGGCACTCATGGTAACTTTATAATTCTCTCCCACTGGGAAATCAGGTTGCCAGCACCATCACCCAATCTCCCACTCAATCACATTATCCTGACACTGAGCTAAACCAGTCCTTGCCCTATCCTAATAATGCCGAGTGTCAGGCTAGGAAGCAATGACTATCAAGTTTATAAGTCATTGGTTTGACTCGACCGGGAACCGAACTCCCAGCCTCTCGCACGGGAGGCTCGCGCTCTACTGATTCGGCTGGTGCCAAGTGACTGCAGCCAGGCAACCGACCGGGGGAGGTTATGTAACATAGCTACTCCACCACCCAGGGTCGTAGGGAGCAAAAGAAAACAGCAGAAGATGACATAGATGCGAACAAGGTACATTAAGTTTGTTTTTTGTTTGTTTGTTGTGGTTTTACGTCCTAGCAACATCTGAGGTCATATCAGGATAGGATACATGAATTAGTACAGCTGGATACTTACTGTGAGTAGTGTGCTGACAACCATAGTGCGCATTTACATTCCCCAATAATTGATATCTTATATCAATAGTTCTTATGAGAGGATAGGTATTATCCCTGCCACCAATAATACCCACCTTAGTCATAACATAATAGAGTTAAATGACAATGGAGGTGGTCATTTGCTGTCATTGCTGGGGGCAGGGGGGCCAGTGAAGCAGCCACACCCACCTGTCAATCACCAGTCCACCACTATCCTGATGGCCTAATCCTCTCCAGCCAATCACAGGCCCCCCCTCCCTCACTCTCCCTCCGACTCTGTGTCGCACACACCTCCTCACTCTTCCACTGACACACGTCAGCTACACATCTCCACTGAAAAACCCACCTACCCACTCTCCCTTGTCTCGATATAAATCAAACACAACAAGACAAATAAAAACAAAAAACATTTAATGATACAAAAATCACCTCGCCATAATTATCCTAAACTGTGAATAGGTTAATTTCTCCTATTAGCCACTCATCACTATCTTACTATACATGTGTTGATAAGATCAAGCAAACCTGATCATTTACCCTAAAAACTCATTGATCCACCTGATCACTACTTATATGATTTATGATTCATCTCTCTCACTTGACTCATGATCGCTGATATATTGTGTTGATATATTGTGATATATCTCCCTCACATGATTAACTGTTACGTTCATAAAAAACATTGTACATATGTTCTTGACAATTACATTAATAACTCGCATAACTTCATGTTCATGTCAGACTTGGCCCGCGGGCATGCTCAAACAGCAAGTAGTGTAACCGAAATCGCCATTGGATGAGATTGTCATGAAAATAAAGTTATGTCATTCCCAGCTCTGCTTCCTCGTTCTAGCCTGCCTGTATGCCGGTGTGGTGGTTTCAGCGGGTTCCCGTGCTCAGAGGTGTCCCTCGCTTCTGCGCTGCTTCTGCGCATGCGCGGATTTCGCATCAACTCGGGTCACCTGAGCCACTTATTGGCGCATGCGCACAGCCTACAAACTCGGGTCGAATAATCGAATACGCTTCTCCGCGCTCGGGTGGACAATCTTTTTTTTTTTTTTAATAACCGATAAAAATACAGCAAAATAGGATTTAAAGTATTTTATGATGGCCCAGTTTACCTATATTTCCATTTAATTAATCTAAGTTATTCTTTTTATGCACATGGCACGTGTATTTGTCGACTCCACTCGCCGTGTTCTATTTGAATTTCTGACGACTCGGATGACCCGAGTCGCCCGGGTCGTGTTAATCGATTACGGCCCGTTGATGCGAAAACTGCGCATGCGCAGAAGCAGCGCAGAAGCGAGGGACACCTCTGAGCACGGGAACCCGCTGAAACCACCACACCGGTAATGCTCGCATAATAAATTATACGACACATGAGTAGTATACGAAAATGGGGATTTTTTTGTCGGTGCGGGACAAGGAGAGTGAAAGCAGAAGTTTGGAAGAAACATGACTTTATTAGAACCTCAGCCAGACGCTCAGCATGTAGGGTGTAAGTTCAGCGCTGAACCCTCCTAAGCCCCGTTCACACATGGGCCTTAAGTCACCTCAACTATTTCACTTCATCTAAGTCGGCTCAGATCGCGCGTGTGAACGCTCCTCTCAGGCGAATTATAATATGGAGACTGCTTCCTAACAGGTAGTTGCTTTTGATAGTGGTTGGAGCACATGTTTGGACCGTCCAACTCTTCCCATCTCTTCATTAGGTATGTTGTTTGTATGTATTTACATGTGGATGTATGTGTGGCATGTGGATGTATGTATGTGTGGATACCCATCCTGATATGACCTTAGATGTTGCTAGGATATAAGACAACAACAAACAGACATTGATCTGAGCCGGTTTAACGCACATGTCTGACCTAACATTTTTATCTCAGAAAATGACAGAAACTCAAAAAACCATTGGACTATGCAACGTTAAGTGGGTAGAACCCATGGTAGTAGGTGCGGATGAAACACCAATACACGTAATCAGTCCAATCCTTCCGATAAAATCTTGAAATGAATGCGACAAACTAAATTTACATATAAGGTTAAAACGGCGTCAAAGTTTCATTTTCCTACCCATTTACTGAAAGTTGTGCTCAACAGAGGCTCAACAAAGGATGGAGTGGCCGAATGAGTTGAGCGTCTGTCTCCTGTTTTGGGAGATCGGGGGATTCGAACCCATGAGTTTGTGGGATCGAACCCTGGTCGAGTCAAACAAATGACTTAAACATTGATACTTATCACTTTCTAGCCTGGCGCTCGGCATTAATAGGATAGGGCAAGGAGTGGTTCACTCAGTGTCAGGATAATGTGACTGAGTGGGATATCAGGTCATGGCGCTGGCGGCCTGGTTTCCCAGTGGGACAGCACCATGGGAGTGAGTCACCATGAGTGTGCACTGTCACAAGTCGGTACCAGTCCTGATATGCCCTTAGATGTTGCTTGGACGTAAAACAACAACACACAAACAACAAAGTAAGTCTTTTTACTGTCTTTAATGAGATAAGAGATAACACAGCCGGTGAGAGTGGACGAGTTGGGTGGAGGGACTGCCAGTGTTTGGTTCAATATGGCAACGTAGATAAGCCTGTGAGGCTACTTCTTACACAGCATTGATCTGTGGCCACACGGATGAAGGGACAGAATATGCTGACACCAGAACAAATGCTTCGTCCACAAATAGCACAAGGCACTCCGCTCCCCCCAATGTCCCATCCTGGCACCCACCCACCCACTCACACACATACCTAACATATATATCTAACACATATCTAACACACAACACACAGCAACATGCACTGAACACACATAGAACTGCACTGCCTACCTAGCACATGTCTAATACACACAACACACACAACACACACAACACACACCAACACACACCAACATACACCTCCTCCCCCCTCCATCCACCTCCTCCCCCTCCTCTCTCTCAGCCTCCTCCTCCCGATTCCTTCCCCCTCCTTCCCCTCTTCCCTCTACCCCTCCTCCTGCCCCTTCCTCCACCTGCCCCTCATCCTCCCCTTCCTCCCTCTCCCCTTCCTGCACTCCCCTCTCCATCCTCCTCCCCTTCCTTGCTCCCCCTTCTCCTCCCCTTCCTCCTACCCTGTCTTCCTCCTCCTGTCCTCATCCCCCTCTCCTCCTCCTACCCCCTAAGCCCCTCCTCCTCCCTTCCTCCACTCTTCCCTCCTCCTCTCCTCTTCCGTCCCCCCTCTCCCCTCCGTCCCCTCCCCCTCCTCCTCCCGCCCTTCCCCCCACTTCCCCCTTCCTCCCCCCTCCTCTCCCTCTACTTTTCACATCCCCACCCCCCCCCCCACCTCCTCTCTCTCCTCTCCACCCCCTTCACCACCCCTCTTCCTCCCGCGCTTCCAGAAGCCTCCCCCCTGTGGTCCCTAAGGGTTCGTCCATCTATCAGTGCAGCGACGTACCCACGTGACCTACATCGTCGAATGGACGCGTCATTCTGTAAGTTAGAACAATGACCGAAATCACTTTCACCGGGCACGTTGGCCGAATCGGTAGAGCGCAGGCCTAGCGTGCGGGAGATCGGGAGTTCGGTTCCAGGTCGACTCAAACCTATTACTTATAAAATTGATACTTGTCGCTTCCGAGCTTGGCGCTCAGCATTAATAGGATAGGGTAAGGACCGGTTAGCTCAGTGTCAGGATAATGTGACTGAGTGGGATATCATGGTGCTGGTGATCTGATTTCCCAGTGGGGCAGCACTATAAATCAGCATGAGTATGCACTGTCACAAGTCGGTACCCGACCTGATTTTACCTTAGATGTTGCGAGGACGTAAAACTCAAGCAACCAACCAACTGAAATCACTTTCGATAGCATATAAAGTGTGCCTAAAAATCTTTATTCGGGTCGTTTGGTGATTTGTTGTCAATGTTGGTGTCTTGGATTATATATTTATAGGGTCGGTGATTCTGTGGTTATGTAGACCTATACTTGTATTATCATTGTCATTAAAGTGGAAAGATAATTTAGACGTTAACTTGGTCTTATTAGGTTTTATATTTTGAAGTTAAAAAATGTATATTCTAGTGACTTATGTAATATATATATATATGATTGGGTCGAGTCGTATAAGTAAAGATGCATAATCCAATGAAAATATAATATTGTTGTAAACCAAAACACTTCCAAAGATTTGATCTTACATAGAGAACGTAGACACTGGTGCACTCATTAAACATATATTGCAGATTGGTGTGACTGTGCTACTCTGCTATCCACGAAAATGATTAACAATGTCAGTACAAACTTATGTCCAATATTTCGGTTTACAGACCAACATTAATTTGTCATGTTCTCATTTTAAATATCAGCAATGTTAACCCTTTCGAAAACAAATTAATTCAAACACAAATGAAGTATATCATAATAATGAACCTGATATATTCACCTAAAATAATATCCCAGACGGGATGGCTGAATGAGGTGAGCGTCCGTCTCCCGTTTTGGTAGGGCGTGGGATTCGAACCCACGGGTTCGAACCCTGGTCGGGTCAAACCAAGGACTCGAACATTAATGCGTGTCACTTCCTAGCCTGGTGCTCAGCATTACTAGGATAGGGCAAGGAGCAGTGGAATAAGGAAGACCAATTGATCGTGATTGAAATTTCCCTTGCTTAATCAACTAGTGTACCAAAAAACACAAACAAACAATATCGGAGAAAACTCAGGACATTCGGCTTATGCAACTTTGAGTGCTAAATAATTTCATGTTTTCGGCAAATTGAATAGAGCTGAGAGACTGCAAGTTTGTGGACAAGTTCTGTTAGTGAAGTGTGCCCCCCCCCCCCACCCCCCACGCCCCCCGCAGCCCATGTGTCTCAATATGCCCGTCGGTGACCACTGGCCAAGCGGGGCCGAAGACTGAGCTATTTTTAGCCGCACGAGCAGCTCAGTACTTCTCACTGACAGCAGGTCGAGCACTACTCCAACCCACATTCTCCAATTCCAGTGATCCCCTGTTCTCAAATTCTCACTAACGCCAAATAATTAAGCAAAAAAGTTGGTGATCATTCTTTTGATCACACAAATCAGGGTCGGGTGGGCGGTTTAACAAAAAATTATATTTTTTTCTGGCGGATGATGTAGACGTAATACGGAACCAAATGTGATGGCCAAATGAGTTGTGTGTCCGCCTCCTGTTCTGGTAGGTCATGGGATTCAAACTCCTGGTTTCGATCCCTGGCCGAGTGAAACCAATGACTTAAAAATTGATACTTGTTGCTACCTAGTGTCAGTTTAAAAAGAAAAAAACTAACAAAAATCAGGGGGTCATTTTCAGGCACGGGCGGAGACGATTATCAATTAAATTGGTTTATTTTGGCCTAAGTGAAGATCAATGACACCGCCATAGCGGCAATACCGGCAATACCAGCAATACCGGCAATAACGGCAATACCGAAAGTGGACGACACCGACCGGAAGTCCCAACACATCCAGACGGGCGGCCGGATCAGTAAGAACGCTGACTGGCTTCTCATGCAGGAGGTCGTGTTCAAACCCCTGCCGAGTCAAACCAATGACTTACAAAATTGATACTTTTCCCTACCTAGCCTGATGCAATTCGAGGCGTTAATAGGATGACTGGTTTGCCTTAGTATCACGATAATGTGACTGAGTAAAATATTCCAATTTTCGAAGTTAGGGGGAATGCAAATGCTCTAATACTAAACAGGTGTACATGACCAAGCGCATGTATGTATATATAAAGTAGGGCTATGTAAGAAAAGGAAGGATACAGACGAGTGTTGGGTCGGACACTTTTATTGAGCGTCTGGGCATAGCAAGATAACAGGCATACCCGTAAAAGTTTGAAATCGCGTATGGAAGTGACTTGCCGGGAGGGGTTGCAAGCGGAAAGCGCCCGATGGTGGCGCTAGTAGTGGGCAACCGGGGCAAATCCGGGCAAGTCAGCGATTGGACAATAATATATCAAAGTAATATAATGGAAATAAATAATAATAAACGATACTCCACCTATTTATATCTGCATAATTAATTATACATCCAATATGTAAGTGCTGGTGGTGCCTGAGTGGAATGTAAATAGACATATTGGTGCAGGCTGGGCTGTGTGTAAGGGGCACTCAGGGCCTACCCCCTCCCCCTCTGCTGGGTAGGATCACCACACTCAGGGTCAAGGTGCAAGGCTGGTGGTGGCCAGGGGGGCCACACAGCTTGGTGGTGGTGGGAAGACAACTTGTAGCCATGGGGACCAGGAATGCTTGATCCCTATTGGCAGGGCTAAGAATGCTTGTTTCCCATTGGGGGAAAGGGGTGGGGTGATACTCTACAAAGAACCCATGTACTATATATAATATACCAGATAGGCTTGGACCCTCTCTTCTCACACTCTTACTTTGCTTTACTTTCTCTCTTTCTCTCCGTCTGTATTGTTTTTCACCTTAGCCTACCTATATAGCCACATACTCGAACACGCAACCTTAGAATAGTACACACGTTAATTGTTAAGTCTGTTATACTACAACAGTTAATTATAAAGTTTGTGATATTAGAACAACACACCCAGGCTGCAGGTGGGTTGGAGCTTTTGCGGGAGAAGGCTACTTATTTTGTGGGATTAACTTATGTTCCTGGAAATAGCAGAAGGATAATGAAAGCTTTTATGGGGGGATTATCTTTGGGCTGTCGTAAGGAAGTGGCATGTTGCTAAGTGCCTGAGAATGGGGTAACGGAGGGAGTATGTGCTGTATAACTTGTTATGCTAATATTATTTGGAATGGAGTCTACTGCAGTGCTTGTCTGCTATTAAACTGTATATGTCTTATGGTGCTATCTGAGCACTTGTTAATGAATATTATAGGTGGTGCCCGCAAGCCACCCGTTAAGCCAATATATGACTGAGTGATGTTATGGTGTTGGGCCGATTATTGTGTATTTGGCCTATGTTAACAACGGCTTGCTTGTCTACTGATCACTGGGCTGGGCTGGAGCGCCTTGGCTACCAGCTCAATGCCCCCAATACGGGAGCTACCGACTCAGGGGGCTCACATGCATGTGTGGTCCCCCCCCCCTATCTGCCTAACTCGCGCAGAATTTTGATTTTAATAAAGCGGAGGGGCCTTTTAAGGAGGGTCCAGCCAGAGATAGCTCAATCAAACTAAACCGGCAAGAAGAGGAAGGAAGAGTATAAAGAGTGAAAATAGAGTGAGAGCTTGCACCCTCAGGTTTATTATTATATAGTGGTACATGTATCTGATATGGCATACCACCTGACCATTATCTCCAATCACCAACAAGCATTTCTAGTTCCACCAATGAACAGTAGGCATTCTGGGGTCACCATGGGTACTGAGATCTACCATCACCATGCGGTGTGGCTGCTTGGCCTGCACCTGCCTGCTGTGTGTGTGTGTGGTGATCCATGACTAACAGTTGGGTGGGAGAGGGCAGTGAGTAGAGCTCTTGAGCTCCTTACACATTAACAGTGGAGCCCCTTTCACACTATCTATCTAATACACAATGACTATTGACTACAAGTAAAGAGTCACCAGCAACTACATAATACATTCATGCACCTGGCCCTATACATCATTTACCTTTTTAACCGTCGGGCTATTCCACCCCCGCTTAAGGCGAGCCTACGAGTTAATTTATATAATTATTTCCATGTGAATTTCCTGGGCCAGCCGCGGGCCACCGCTGCCTCCCGTCCCGCCTGCAGGTAGTCTGTGTCCGTCCGTGTCATTCCCGGGCTAAGGTCGGCCAGCGAGAGTATTGTCTAAATACGGATTTTGTCCCCTCTCGCATTTATCGGCCTAATGCAATTACTTGGTTATTTCAACTAACTGGCTGGTCTACCCGCCTTATGGTGTATTTAATATGTTTAAATTGATCCAGAACTAAGCAGATGCGCTATTGTCACTGCCGCTGTCACTGATAATCAGCCTACGTTACTGTCATATTTTAGCCAAAAGATCTATACGTTAATTCTGTTAATATGTCTGGTATAATCTCCCCCCAGATGGGTTAAGTGGCTGCATAAGGCCTATTTAGGCTTAAGGCCCTTAATTATATATATAAAGCAATCCAATGTTAAGTTTGACCATAGCAGTTAATTCATAGAAGTCTGGAGGATAGTGAAGAATGCAAGGAACGTTCCAATTTACTTTTCCAAGAGCTCACAGCCTTTTATTCTTAACCAAACTAACATTCGTTCGCAGCACTTATCATAGATGTATTATGCAAACCCCTCCTAATATCATTAAGTTCAAAAAAGTTTAGAATTTCGACAATAAAGGCCTAAAACTCGGCTAAAACATCAGAGCGTCATTAAATACGTCTGATCGGTCTGGGTCCGAACGCCCGACCTTCTATCGTTGCCAGGCGAGTCGCAATTTGCATCTCCTAGCAACGCTTTACGGCCGGAAACCCGGTGCCCCGTGAATGTTTGGCATTCGCGGGTCTGCCATGGCGAGTAGCCCGTATTTCCAAATATGGGTTAATCAGTGCACGCTCATGAATGTCACAAAGCGAGTAGTCTCGCCCACTTCACTTTAATAGACCATTTGTACTCCTTTATAGACCATTTCACATTCCCCACCAATGCGTTTTATCAGAATATTTTACATGTCGTTAAGCATACAAAAATAAAATATATGTATACAGAATACCCCCATTAAACTAAACTTGAAGGGACCCTAGAAATTTGTTTGGATTAACCGATCGTTGGTTTAACCGAGCTTTCGCTTTGACTTTGACTTTGAGTAAGCGTGTATTGCACATGTAATATACAATGTATGTGGCCACTTTGATTATTGGTTTTTATGTATATACAGTATAACCCCATTCAACCAGCCCGGCAAAATACTACCATTTATCATATGAAAAAGTCGGTGGGGTCTCAGATGACCTTACAACCACATGAAATTTTGGTATAAGCATAACATAGTAGCCTGGAGTCCGACAATTTTGTTCTGATTAACTGATAATTTGGATTAACCGACTTTGGTTTAACTAACTTTTTCATATGATAAATGATAGTATTTGGCCTACCCCACAGTCACCATTCACACCACTCACCCATCACACCGCAAACAATGCCTACGCTGCACTCAACATCCACACCACTCACCCACCACACCACAGACAATGCCTATCCTACACTCACCATCCACACAACCCTCCCACCAGACCACAAACAATGCCTACCCTACACTCACCGTCCACACCACCAACAGTGCCTCAGAGACGCTCGGTGCTGCTCAGGCCCGTCACGTGTGCTAATAACTTGTCAGAGGTGTGCAGCTTCTAATGGATTTGGATTCGAGCCCACGGGTTCGAAGCCTGGTCGTGTCAAACCAATGACTTATAAAATTGATATTTGTCGCTACCTAACCAGGCTCTCAGCATTATTAGGATATGCCAAGGACTGGTTGGCTCAGTGTCAGGATAATGTGACTGATTGGGATATCAGGTCATGGTGCTGGCGGCTTGGGTTCCCAATGGGGTAGTACTAAAAGGTTGCCAACTTTTCGGGGAGGGGGTGCAGCTTCTAATAGATTTAGTGCAGTCTCCCACCCCGACCCCCTGGACAAGGAGGGAGGGGAGGGGGAGCAAGGCAGGGCACAGGATCCACACTGTGGTGTTTGTTCAAGGGCCTGGCCAGTGAGATGCGTTCTGATCAGTGACTTAAAGCTTTGGTAGGAAGGTGCACTTCTAATAGCAGATCGTAGTTTGTTCCACATCTTGATGCCTTTAAATATTGGTGCCTTAGCTAGTTTGTTTGTGCTTGGTCTAGGAACACTGAGGAGTGGTTCATCTCCCATTCTTGTCTGCCTGTTAAGTGGATCTCTGTATTGTGGTTCTTTTGATCTTTTATACATAAGTGACAACAGATGAATGATTTGCTTCTAACTTCTATGTGCATGTCCTGTACACTCAATATTTTACCCTTAAACACAGTTCTAAGTGCTCGGTTCTGGACTTTTTGCAGCTGGTTCTCCTGTTTTGTTGTTGCCAGGCTATAAATTATGTCATTATAGTCAAAGATGGACAGAATTGTGGTCTTGTATAGGAGTAGTGCAGTATTCTTACAAATGTAGTCTCTCATTTTTCTGAAGCTAGTTAATTTGAGGGTCAGGTGTTGGTTGAGCCTGCAGATATGTTGTCTTATATTTAGCGTTGAGTCAATTGTGGTGCCCAAGTATTTGTAGGAGTCAACTTCTTTAAGCTTGACTCCATCTATTTGTAGTTCAATCTTTTGTGCCTTATTCCTTTTTGATTGTGTGCCATAAACCACATACTCTGTCTTAGATGTGTTCAGTATTAATTTATTTTCCCGGCACCACTCACCAGTACTTGTCAGTGACACCCCTATCAAGTCAGCTGCCAGTCTGACATCTCTACTATGCACCACAAGTGCTGCATCATCAGCAAATAATGTGATCACTGCTGACTCTGAGATCATGGGCAGGACATTTATAAATATCAGGAATAGGAGTGGCCCTAGGGTTGAGCCTTGTGGCACTCCAGTCTTGACTTCTCTAGGGGGTGACTCCATTCCCCTTATTCTGGTGAACTGCTTTCGGTTCTATAGATAATTTGCAAGAAATGCTTGAGTTCTAGGACCTAGGCCAGCTCTTTCTGTCTTGTGCAGTATTATTTGATGGTCTATGGTATCGAATGCTTTCTTGAAGTCAAGAAACACCACAATAGCCATCTCACCCATATCTATGCATGTCAATAGTTCATCCAATAACGTCGCCAGGGCCTTGGCAGTATGTCTTTCCTTTCTAAATCCATTCTGGTGGCTTGTTAGGTAGTTTGTAACCTCAAGGAATGATTTAATCTGGTCATGCACAATCTTCTCTATGACTTTCCCAGGCAGGGGTAGGATGAGATTGGCCGCAGCTCACTGCATAACTTAAGGTTATTGGACTTTGGTATGGGGATGACCATGGCCACCTTCCATGGGTCAGGAAAGACACCAGTAGCCAATATTCGGTTGTAGATATGAGTGAACTCAGATATTAGTGCAACCATTGCTCCTTTAATAAATAAGGTGCTGATGATTTATATGGTGATAGTTTCTCAAGTTTGGAAAGTAGCTCTTCTTGGCTTGTTTCAACTAAGTCAAAATGTTCATGGTTCTCATGTGCCTCGTATACTTCTTTTAGGTTTGTCCACATGTTTGATTTTATCTGCCAAGTCATCCCCAATAGCTACAAAATAGTAATTGATTGCCTCGGCCAGCCTCTCTTCTGGTATCCTGTTCTGACAATCCTGATAGAACAGGCTGCCTATTTTTGGTTTAGCTACCGGGTTGATTTTTGATAATTTGTGCCAGCACTTCTTTGGGTTTTGTGTGTCTGATTACTTGATCTCTTCAGTATCTTGATTTTGCCTTCCTGACCTCAAATCTGACCTTCCTAACCATACATTGTGCAATAAAACCATCACCGGGGTCTTTTGTGTTCTCATATTTCTGAACAAAGTAGTCTCTATCTTGCACGAGATCTATAAGCTCATTGTTTAGATACTCTGCTGTGTTTACTCATACATCCATTTTGGTCATGGGGCAGTGTTTGTCTGCAGAATCTATGATCATACTATACAGCATATCCCAACATGTATTGCGGTCCATTTCCGCTATAACTGGATTGCGATCATTGCTTCTTAGGGTGACATTAAGTTCATTGAAATTTAAATTGTGGTAGGTTCGGCCCCAGTGCTCAGACGTCTTTTTGATGTTTCGAGGTTTTACAAAAATAATGTTAATAGGCTTGTGGTAACTGATATTATAGTTTAGAGCACCTGAACTGGTGCAATGCTTAATGTGTGTAAATGCTAGATCAATGGTCTTACAGGTGTCTTTTGTTATCCTGGTTGGGGGCCATGATTTCTGGTCAAGCTCATGTATTGCTGCAAAGTGTTTTACTGATCGGGTTGCTGGTTGCCTTGTTACTCCAATGTCTATATTAAAATCACCAGTCAGTAGGACTTCATAATTTTCTATATCTAGTATCTTCTTCATGGCCGAGTCAAGCTTATCCAACGCTTCTTCATTGTTCCCATCTGGGGGTCTGTATATATTGCCTATTAGTATCCTCTTTGTACAAGGTATGTCAACAATGGCCCTCTGTGGCTCTATACTGGCATCAGAACATCCTTGGCTTGCATACAGTTTTGTGTCAATATGCAGTCCATTTCTGTAGTAGATCCCCAGGCCACCTCCTCATAACCTGATCACTTGGCAATATCAGCTTTCTATCAGATCTCACAAATTGGTAACCTGCTATTGTTGTTAGTTTGTCCTCTATGGTATTAGTAAGCCAAGTCTCTGACAGTATGAATATATCAAATCCAGGTGAAGGGAGGTCAAGCCTGAGTAGCTCCATCTTATGAACTAAACTGCGGGCATTCAAGTGGCTGATTTTTAAACCTGGCTGGCCCTTTAGTGTGTTTAGAGGAAGCTTATCAATACCTGTGCCCTCCCACACAAACCCCCTCGACCCCACAGCCCCAACCCAACAAGGTCCCCTGGCGGGGTGAACCCATCCCCCATATTGGTATTCTTCCAGGAACTCACCACCCAAGATGCCCCAAAACTTGTTTGTTTAAATGTTCTAATAGTGTTAGTAGAGTGTGGATGTGGTAGCTTGTCACCAGCAATTAGTAGCTGGAAATTAATGTAGATGGTACCTGTGAGGGTACCTATACTTTCCCTAGTCATGGTTATGCGGAATGATCTCGGGGAGTTTGATAATATTGGCTGCTGCAGTTAGAAATGTATTGGTTTATCTCTGAAGGTTAATGTCAGGAGTGCTCTAGGTTGAATTGATAACATTTAACAAGTAACACATGAGTGACTATTGTAGACCTGGGGAGTGCAGGATAACAAGAATAAAAAACAAAAAAACATGCATCAATCAGCACAGATGGTAGTTTAGTTTTCGTTTTTCCATCACTGTGTAATGCTGGGATGGGGATGAGGGTGAGTACATCGGTAGTCGGCGAGTGCAAGAACAAATGAGTGCTGATTTTCTTTTTTTTTTCTTTCTCTTCACATGCTGGCAACAAAGTCATATCTATGTTTCTTATGATAAAACCAACAAAAACAAGCAGGTCTAGAATGGGCAATCAGTGTATACTGGATCCTAGGGTGTATTCTTGCTGTCAGGTCAAAATCATGTGTCTTAGCATAGGGATTTCTTGAGGTGTTTTTGGCGCTGGACTACAGTGTGTGTAACTGAAAGAAGTGCATGCCGGGTCCACGCTGCTTATTATAGTTCCACGTCTTGTCACTCAGTGATGTTGTTGAAGCTGCTGCTTCTTAATACTTCTTGATGCTTCTTGGTTGCTTCTTGGTTCGCCTTAGTTGATGCTTAATGTTAGCTTTTACACAATACTATTTACTACCAAGATATTGGCACTTATAGATTTTACATGGTTGCTATCTTGGCCACCATCTGCCATCTTGATGAAGCAGCTCCCATCAAAAATTGAAAGTTATGGTGATGGAGAGGACCTAGAAAAAATGTGGTGCTTTTTTCCGCCCCTGCAATTAATTTAATCAACAATATCTAAGACTTTATAATAACCGATGGTGGCCATCTTGAAAATGGCCGCCATTTTTATCACAGGTCGGATCTGAAATGGCCATCATGATGATAATAAATTAATTTAATCAACCATATCTAAGACTTTATAATAACAGATGGTGGCCATCTTGAAAATGGCCACCATTTTTATCACAGGTCGGATCTGAGATGGCCATCATGATGATGATGAATTAATATAATCAACCATATCTAAGACTTTATAATAACCGATGGTGGCCATCTTGAAAATGGCCACCATTTTTATCACAGGTCGGATCTGAGATGGCCCAATAGCTAAAAATCATCATTGAGGCATAGTCTAGCTGTGTGTCAAATTTCACGCTGGTATCATCAAACCCACAATACTCTCACATATCGGCAGTACTACTAATAGTACTATTGTTAGATGCAGCTTTGTAGCCTACTTGTAAAATTCTCTGATTAAGTGTATATTGAATATCGAGATGGCTAAATATGAAACAGTACTCTCTTTATAATGCTCACACCAGGGGAGGGAAACAATGCCCCTTTAAGCACAATCCTTCCCCCTTATCTCACCCAGCCACACAGTCACCACATGTTATGTAAGCCCATGATAGCCAGGTGGTGGCCAAAGCTGGGTGGGAGGGGGGTGAGCCCTTAAAGCAGCCAATCAGGATGTCTATAACATCCACTGTTGCATGTATCTAAAACATATATAAACTGAATAAAACTAAGCATCATGATCATTATCTACCTACACTTCTGCTGGTGCTGGACTCGAATCGCGCGTTGTGTCATGTGTGTCTCTACTATGGGGTAAGCTCTGCTATATAATTCATACAGAAAGAAGATATCCAAAAGGGGGACCCTCCAGATACTATGCCTTATGCAGGATAGTATGCCTTATGCAGGATAGTATGCCTTATGCAGGATAGTATGCCTTATGCAGGATATTATGCCTTATGAACCGCACACAGTATACAGGATATCCGGGCAGTACAATCCGGTCGAGCAGTACAGCTACTAAATGAGAGAACTTAATACAAGTAACCATAGCCCTCGCATACCACCTAACTGGATCGGTCATCAATAGATTCGAACACCCACATATATGATATGCGGGGACCCGCAAATACTGGATTTCATATACTGACTGCAATTGCTCAGTTCTGCTCAGTTGTTTGTTTGACTCGGCCAGCGTTCGAGTGCAGGGTTCGAATCACACGATCTGCACACAGGAAGCATGTGCTAAAATGCAGCTGTCCACCTAGTATGGCTTCCTATTTGAACCTGCTTAGTCTTAATTTAGTTTGAGCTATTCATTGTCCCTTAGCATGCCTGAAATTTTTGTATCTCTCAGTGATGTTGTGTTTGATAAAGTGATCGCATTTCAACGGAATGCACATCAATTGCACCAGATCGCGTGTGAGCCTGGAAACTTCTTCTAAGAAGCTAAGGCCGTGTATCCATAGACTGTTCCCTTGTGGCATGTTCCCTTGTTCCATTTTTTATTGTGACCTTATGACGTGCCACACAGACAATGAACATGTTCATTCTCTATGTTTCCAGTGAGTACGTCACATGTGCTGTGCACAAAGCCAACCTATGGGAATGGCCACTAAGCAGAGCACGGGTTCATTATCTGTGTGGTGCATCACAAGGTCACAAGGTAACACGGAACAAGAGAACACGCCCCAAGAGAACAGTCTATCGATACACATCCTAAGGTACCACGGTCATTAACTCAAGCTCTGCCGTGAGTCATATTCTCGTGAGACATTTTCACTCCAGCATTAAGCATGCATGCACCAAGAATTATTCAGTGATGTGGATGTCAAATACAATATTCCCATTCACCCTTTTCATAAGGTTCCTGCACCATACAACCAATCACATTTAAGATATTTTAAAGACTTTTTAATACCAATTTTCGTACAATTTAAGATTATTTTCATGGCAAATATAACTTACATATTTAATTCAATATTAACAGAAATGTGTGAGGTGATGCAATCCATGAATCTCTATGTGGACAATCATTTTGCTGGCCAGTCTAGTCTGTGATATAATGGGCCTGCTACAGGCTTTCACAATCAATCCTTTATTTGAAAATTTATAGGTGAGAAGCCACATACATTGTGACCAGTACATTATTGTCCGTAGACTATAGCGTCAACTTCAGCTCCACAGCATTTGTGCTTTGTCAAAATAGCTGGTAAAACATCTAAAAAAAATATCCTAGTGGCCAAATCCAATTTAAGACTTTTTTAGGACCTTGCACAGATAAGTCACTATATGTAAAACTTTTCAAGGCCTTTGAATTTTACTAATCAATTTAAGACTTTTAAAGACTTTTTAAGGATCCGCGGGAGCCCTGATTTAAAAAGCGCTTCCAACAGACCTAACCCGAATAAACCTGGCAGGCTCTCCGTCTATGGTGCCTGGTCCTTGATTGCTTTGCTCGGTGTGAAGACCAGATGGGATAGCCGAATGTGTTGAGCGTCCGTCTCCCATTTTGGTAGATGATGTGATTCAAACCCTGGTCGAGTCAAACCAAATGACTTAAAAATTGAAACTTGTCGCTTCCTAGCCAGGCGCTCGGCATTATTAGGATAGGGCAAGGACTGGTTAGCTCAGTGTCCGGAAAATGTGACTGAGTGGGACATCAGATCATGGTGCTAGCAGCCTCATTTCCTAGTGGGGCAGTCCTATAAAGTCACCATAAGTGCGCACTCTGCCAAGTTGGTACCCATCCTGATATGACCTTAAATGTTCCCAGGACGTAAAACTCCAACAACCAACCAATGAACCGGTGTGAAATATGCCGGTGTATGCAAGGCAGGCAGAGGAAGCGACCCTGGAGCAAGTGGTACCAGAGAGCGTGTATATAAACAGATGAGAGAGACAACTCCCGCGAAAATCGGTAACACAGGCTACAGTGGCGTTCCTGGCGGTTAGTGTTGAACAAGCTTTGAGTTTGCCATACGTGTAGTGCAAAACATTTGTTTTTATTCAAAATTAATAGAAATGCAGAAGCCTAACCTTATCGATTTAATATAATCCTTTTGGTAAACATGTTTTCTATATGTGTACTAAACGGCTTGTTTCTATTTGGTGTAGTTTTAGAGATATTTCACTTTTTCTGTAGGAAGATTGCACACGACCATTGACAATGCCTTGAGTTTGCCGTACGCGTAGTGAAAAACGTCAGTTTTATTCCAAATTAATAGAAATCCAGAACCCTAACCATATCAATTTAATATAATCTTGTTGGTAAACATGTTTTCTATGTGTATTCCAATCAGTTTGTTTCTAGGTGGTGTAGTTTTAGAGATATTTCACTTTTCTGTAGGAAGATTGCACACGACCATTGACAATGCCTTGAGTTTGCCGTACGCGTAGTGAAAAACGTCAGTTTTATTCCAAATTAATAGAAATCCAGAACCCTAACCATATCAATTTAATATAATCTTGTTGATAAACATGTTTTCTATGTGTATTCCAATCAGTTTGTTTCTAGGTGGTGTAGTTTTAGAGATATTTCACTTTTTCTGGATGAAGATTGCTCACTGCCATTGAAAATGCCTTGAGGTTTGCCCATATGCTTAAGCTGTTCAACAACCACCACTTGGAGCGCCACAGTCGGCAGATGTTACATGCTCTAGTATGGGAGTTGTCCCTCTCATCTGTTTATATACACGCTCTCTGGTGGTACCCAGGTCATTAAGTGGAATGGCACATTATATATAGCTCAGGTATCCCTCCCAGGGTAGGGCATGCCGCTCACGGGCAAGAGGGCCCTGTCTAGTGAGGCAAAACCAATTGCCGCTGTGAGAGGTGTGGCAGAACATCGAAGTGATAGGGAGGCAGTGTGACCAGGTGGATGAGTGATGAAGAAACAGTGTGGCAGGGAGGGAGTATGACAAGGTGGCTGTGTAATGACGAGGCAGTTTGACAGGGAGGCAGTGTGACGAGGTGGCTGTGTGATGAAGAAGCAGTGTGACAGGGAGGCAGTGTGACGAGGTGGCTGAGTGATGAAGAGACAGTGTGACACGGAGGCAGTGTGACAGGGAGGCAGTGTGACGAGGTGGCTGTGTAATGAAGAGACAGTGTGACACGGAGGGAGTGTGAGGAGGTGGCTGTGTGATGAACAGGCAGTGTGATAGGGAGGCAGTGTGACGAGGTGGCTGAGTGATGAAGAGACAGTGTGACAGGGAGGGAGTGTGACAGGGAGGCAGTGTGACTGTGTGACGAGGTGGATGAGTGATTAAGAGAGAGTGTGACAAGGAGGCAGTGTGACAGGGAGGCAGTTTGACTGTGATGTTTCTATTTTGTGAAATTACATTTAACTTTAAACAGGTGTCTGCTATCTGACTCTTATAAACACATATGGGTGTTTGTTCTACTTCTCCACCTAAATAGCGTAAATAGTGGGGGTCCTAATACTCAATGTTTTAAAATATGTAGTGGTACGAGTTGGATGCAGCCATACGCAAAGAACACCTTGGTTTAGCTATTATATATTGATATGTATATTTGTAAAAAGAAATTCTTGAACATTACTTGCACGAACATGCTATTGTGAGTCGCTATTTGATTTACATTCTATGTTGTTATATTGTTGCTCTCATGCCCTCAGAGGTTGACAGAGTAAAAATTAAATCAGTGTCATTGTCATTGTCATGGTAACCTGGGCGTCACCAGCTTTTTCGTTGTAAGACATAATCTTGTTTGCTTAACTGTAATCAATAAAATCGTCTTTAATTGTTTAGTGTATGGTAAATTGATGTTCTGAATGTGTGTTCGATTTCCATGTTATGTGAGTGATATTAAAGTTGCATGGTCCGATTTAACATATCTACATTTTATTCTTAATATCCAACTTAGATAGTGGTGCATTAGGATAACCACTATTCACTCTATGACTCCGCCTTAGTAAATTGTGCATGTTACTTGTAACATGACTAATTTACGGGGTGGAGAACTCTGCATAACGAGACGATAGGCGGCGCCACCAGTAACTCCACCACTAACGCTAGGGGTGATCCGACCCGACTCGACCGGCTTGTTTCCAGCCAAATCGGTCACGAGTTCAAATCCTGTCTCGTTCAAACCACCACAACCCGCCTGGCTGCAATCAATGCTACACATATTCAGTTTGTCCCACCCACCCACACCACTTATGCATTACATAACATGATAGGGTTGAGGGTCGGGTTCCGCCCACTTGTGAACTGGAAATTCAATAACATTGCCCCAACTGCATGTGGACATGAGCATAGTGTTTGGTTCGTAAACTGTCTGATCTGTCCTTATAGAATTAAGAGCTACCCCCGCCCCCTGCTGATTAAAGAATTGTAACCACTATTCACTCTATGACTCCGCCTTAGTAAATTCAGGACAACATATACAGAATAAGCAATGAATGTTTGACCCCCCCATCCCTTAGGCACCTACTTTGTGACAGCCACTAGGCAGGGAGGCCATTACCCAATTAGGTCAATCTTGTGGCCTCATTAGCCTTGCCCTCCTACATGCTATATAGTGCCATAGCTGTCAGGTTCCAGGTTTAATAGGTCAGCACAGATCACGTAGCCATCGCGAGATGGGAGTCTTGCTCAGTCATAGCCACCGGAGTTTTGGCAAGCTTGGCGAAATTATTTTGGATTCTTTCAGCTCAAATTGCTCCAAAATTAGCAATTTCTCATAAAAGGTTACTCGGGATTAATGAATAGTAGGTGATAATAGTCACCTTGAGCTATTTGTCTAAAAAAATGTAAAAATTCAAAAGCCATCGGACCATGCAACATAATGTACTGCTCAATTTCCATGAGATTGAAATATTGGTCCAGGGATTGATGCGGAGCCTATCTCTGACCCACGGTTTAAAGCTTGTATATATATATATATACAGATGAACCTCGATCCAACGGACACCGATGCAATGGATTCCGGATCCAACGGACACAATCCGCTAGAGTGAATATCTGAACATTTGCGCACTTTAAGAGAACTAGTTATTAGGGAACAGTATCAGCGAGGCAAGCAGTTTAAACTTGACACATTTTTTAAACGCAAGGACCCTGAACCCCAGCATTCTGAACCCCAGCCTCCTGAACTCCAGTCTTCTGAACCCCAGGATTTATTTTCATACCCCCCGGAAAATGTTGTTGCAGCAACAGACAAATGGCTTTAACGGACACCTGCTCCCACCTATTAGTCCGTTGGATCGAGGTTCATCTGTATATTAATCCACAATATGTATTAATCGGTTTAAAGCTTGTATATATATATATATATATACATATATATATATATATTAATCGACAATATGTATTAATCGGTTTAAAGCTTGTATATGTATATATATATATTAATCGACAAGAACACCAAACACGCAGGCAACCTTTGCGCCCTTTCGTAGTAAATAACATAAGGGTAAGAATGATGGTAGTGGCGTTTGGCGCCCACAGCTGGCATCCCGGCCCAGGTTCAGCCGTGCTGACGCACCGGAAGTAGATGTGAGAGGTCACTGGCAGCTTCCGGAAACACGTGTGACCCCAGTCGTGGAATTGTGTCTCAGGTAGGGTAATTGTATCTGTGTGGATGTGTGCTTATATGTATATGTGTATATTTGTATATCCGTATGCACATGTGTATGTGTATATATGTATGTATGTATATGTGTATCCGTATATATGTATGTGTGTTTATACTTGTCTATGCATATATCTGTATTTCTATATATGGTACCAAATGGTGGTTAAGTCTTAGGGTCGTTCTGATCAGTACTCCTCTGTTAATCTGTGCTGCCAACACGCATCATCATACTCCATCGATGCTTCACAATGTATGGGTTGTTAATAGCATGTTTCTTGTGCCTTCCGTACAGATTTAATATTCATTTTGATGGTTTTGACTAGCTTTGGTCACTTTGACCAGAATCTCATCCATTTTGGGTCACATAACCAAGAGTGTTGTTAACTCCGCCATTAGTTAGCACCACTGATATGGTTGACCACATAATGATACAGATGGATTCCACCAGATGGCAGCAGTATATTGAAATGGGACCGTGCACGAGTCCAGAATATAGCAGAGAACATAGATATATATATGATGTCTGAATATAATCAGAGACCCTGAATATATATATATAATGAGAGTTGAACACAATATTGGTCCAGGGATTGATGCAGAGCCTAGCTTTAACCCGTGCACAGCACAGGTTAAAGCTAGTATATATATATTGTATAAGCGGTGAAGGTGAATCTATTGCGTGCTGATTGTGGAAGGTTCTATGGTACAGCTAGAGCGGCTTGCAGCCCTGTTGCTTGTTGGGGCAGGTAAGCAAGGCAGCTGGTCAGCAAGTGCTTCCTGTCCTAACACCGGTTGGTCACTTCTACCTGAATTATTTGCATACACATTAATGTAGATAACATGTTCTACAATAACACCTTTAAAACCACTCTGGATCGTCTAAAGGCCCTGTCACACTGCATAAGCTTATGCCGACATATATGACACACGCTGTCATATGGAGGGATTTTGAACATGCTCAAAAATACTACTCATGCCAATTGTCCCAGTGTACACCAGCATACACCAGCGTACACCAATGTGTTGGCACAAAATCACATACGTTGGCATATGCTGATGCAATACAGCACAGTGTGACAGGGCCTTTAAGTTGCAGTAGGCGTAGTAACCATGCTTCCTGCTTCCCTGAACAAAGATTGCACACCCAACATTCCGTCTACCCCTGACCTTTGAATGCAGACCTCTATAACTCACACAACAAACATGCGCAGTTCTACTTCATCTTTGGACCAGCTGCTATGAAAGAACGATTTGAAAAGAACTTCGATTGTGTCTGTTCTTATATCATTCAATCTCCCTTAAATGATGAATAAATTCCATATGTGCCTCACCGAAAAGGCTTTGTCATTACCAAAGTAGTCACTTGTGTAATTGTCCTCTGTCGTGACAGCAGACGGTATTCTGGAGACGCAGACGATAAAACAACTAACTGACGGGAAACCAGAAAGCGCACCAGCGCGCTTGCTAGCCGCTGCTTCCCATCATGCACCCACCCCAACTCACCCCTACCACTACCACCATCACCAGTCCCCACCCATCACTATCTCCGTCACCACCACTACCACCATCACCCACCCCAACCACCACTACCATCATCACCACCATCACCACCCCATCCCTACTCCTACATACATAATGTCATAATGACAACCCACCCCACCCTACGTACATACTATCCTAATGGCCCCACACCCACACCCACCCACTCCCACCCACCCATACCACCACCACCATCATCACCCCCCACCCACCATCACCAGCATCACCACCCCTACCATAATCCTACATACATAATGTCATAATGACCCCACACCCACACCTACCCACTCCCACACACCCATACCACCACCACCATCACCACCATCACCACCCTACCCCACCCTAGGTATGAAATGTCCTGACGACCCCCCACCTCCAATCCCACCCATCCCCAACCCCTTCATGACACCACCCGCACCCTCACCCCAATCATACGTACATAATGTCCTAATGACCCCCCCCCGCCCACACCCACCCACACCCAAACCCATACCCACCTACCCCTAGCACCACCACATTCACCAGCCCACCCCATCCTTACGTACATATCTTAATAACCCCCACTCCCACCCACCCACTCACACATACCCCTCCCACCATCATTACTACCCCAAGCCATCCCCTTAACCATCATGAACAAACCATCAACACACCGAACATCCTTCACAACTACAATCTGTTTAAACATATTGAACATTATATAAGACAGACAAAATGTCTTGTCAACTATACACTTAGCTTGTTTTATAAGAGAAAAAATGTAACCCACAACGATTGTTTGAGTTGCCCCGAGTACACATCTTCTACTTGGTGCTGCTCCCCATTTTTGCATGAACTGCAGTGACTGGTGCTGTACATTACACAGCAGGAGGCACTCCCTTAATTCTACAGGATCGGTGCTGTGACTCATGTATTACTGACCAAACTTAGATGATTTAGAATGTCAATTCCAATAGTAAGATGGCCGGAAAGACCAGTGCTCCAGTGCTGACAAATGTCATATTCAGATGAATAAATACTTTACCACAAAAAAAACTGTTCATATTATTATTGTGTTTGGTTGAGTATCTTTTTTTTCTTATTCTACCACCCCCAGCATCACCACCCCACCCCACCCCACCCCACCCCACCCCACCCCACCCCCCGCAGCCCCACGTGCATAATGTCATTATTAACCCACACCCACACCCAACCCACCCTTGAAGCAAAGTGCACTGTAACCCAGAGTAATAAATAAGTAAATTCACAATAAAATATAAAAATGGAAATTTTGTACAAACAGAAAAACCAAAAGAAGAAACTGCAGTCACTCTAACCTTTCTTTTACTCCTAACCTTTCTACACAACCGGCACATATATCACAGGTATCACCACCCTTCTCACGATGTGAATTTCAAGTATTCTAACTCTATCTTATAACCTAAGTAAATCCGCCTATCCCTTGCCTGTGTGACGTCACAGAATTGTCTATGTGAGCTCCATCTAAAGCTAAGATTCCTTACACGCGGTATGCGGTATGCAAATGCGAATGCGGCAAAAAATCGGAAAGCATCTAAGTCAATGGGGGTGATTCCTTACGTCCGAATGCGAATGCAAATGCAAATGCAAATGCAAATGCTAATGCAAATGCGGCAACTCGATCGGTCCCTGTAGCGATCGGTGCGGCATGCGGCACGCGGTATGCAAATAGAAACGTCAGTCGCACTTGTCCATTAGTTTTAGACGAGGAGAGGCGACTGAGCATTACGGAACGGTCACACACAAGGGTGCAGAGGGGAAACATATGGTAGTGGTGGTGGTGGGGTTACGGGTTCGCATACCGCATAGAAGGAATCCTCCCATTTGCATACCGCATACCGCATGCCGCATGCCGCATGCCGCATGCCGCATGCCGCATGCCGCATGCCGCATACCGCGTGTAAGGAATCTTAGCTTAAGCCAGTAGGTATGGGTAGGTAGATATGTCCATAATCATTACACTGACGGCTAATCTCAATAATGCAATTAACATTTCTAGCATTTAAATATTGTCGTTAAAGTTGCACAGTCCGATGGGTTTGGGTTTGGGCCATTATTCTGAGTTAAATGTATTAAATTGATTGCTATTATCTACCTTACTTTAGTTTTTGGTAACTTTGATTTCAAAAGGCTAACTTTGGAGATATTTGAAGCACAAACATGCAAAATTAACCTTCGCAAGCACGCCAAAACTCTCACACCATAGGCTTATGCAGTAACATATTCTATTGTATTGACTGAGTGTGCCCCTCAATGTGGTAACAAATGCTTAATAAGTGTATCAGTATCTAAGTTAGATATGCAGAATCAAATCTAGGCGAGTACATTGGTTTGAAAAATGTTATGCTTAATCAGACTATGCATCTTTAAGCCATAGTGACTATTCATGGCGATTTCTTTCACTAAAATAACCCGTCTCTGAGCGCAGTAGCAATAATGTGCGTGTTGGGGAGGATTTCACACTTAGCGCACTGGATAGTAGCTAATACCCACATAAGCCAGTGCTACACAACTATAAGATAAGAGACCAGACGGGGTGGCCGAATGAGTAGAGCGTCCGTCTCCTGTTTTGGGAGATCAGGAGATCCGAACCCATGAGTTTGTGCGTTCGAATCCTGGTTGAGTCAAACCAATGACTTAAAAATTGATACTTGTCACTTCCTAGCCTGGCGCTCGGCATTATTAGGATAGGGCAAGGACTGGCGGGCTCAGTGTCAGGATAATGTGAGTGAGTGGGGTATCAGGTCATGGTGCTGGTGGCCTGGTTTCCTAGTGGAGCAGCACTATAAATTCACCATGAGTGCGCGCTGTCACAAGTCGGTGCCCGTCCTGATATGACCTTAGATGTTGCTAGGACGTAAAACAAGAAACAAACAAATAGGAAAAGAGAACTGAAATACAAAATATAGCAGCTTAGAAAGGCAGGGTCATTGATTCTGTTTGCGCCAACTTAATAAATCACTTATTGTGAAACAAGCTTCTCCCAACTGATCACATAAGTGCCAGGCATGACGTCCAGTTGAAATAATGGGAGGTGTCTCTAAAGAAAAATGAGCTGAAAACAACAAAGAAAATCGAGTACCTGAAATCCATACAAATTATGCACAAACCTAACCTTCAGAGGTGTGACAAAAATTAACATAGTAGCTCTAGATTAAAATACTAATTGCATGGGTACAAGGTTTTACAAATGTTAACTATGTACACAATATAAACGAAAACCCCCCACAAATATTTCTTTTAATTGGGAACTCCCCGGTTTTACACCACACAGAAGTTTACAGAAATATGGAAACAATAAATCAATCTGTATGGATTATGGCTACTACTGAACAGCGGTGTAACCAAGTGCTCGCACTTCACTATTATGAGCAGAATAAACAAACAATCACTAAAAAACCCACAAAAACACATTTGACATCTGCATTTATTTACAGAGAAGCTTAGATTTAGATCTACAATAATTAAAACACCTTTTCATTTGTTTTGATAAATCATTGCAAGTACAGAGAATGGGTCGGGTCCAGTAGCCAGCCATTGTATGCAAGCCTCTGAAGCAAGCTCTTGTTGAGAAAATTTACAATCTCTGAATTTCAGTCTAAATCATTTTAAAAGGGGTAAATCAGTCTAGGTTTGCAGTTAGATACCTAGAGCAATAAATGTTGCACTAGTTGCCACCTCTGTTTATATTTCTTATCTGGAAGTCAGGACATCAATCACTGATGGCTACTTTCTTATTCTATTCCATAATTAATAAAGAAATCTATGCACAGGATGGTCTAAGGCCAAGTCAGACCTTACCGGACTGAGTACCGGACACCACCGGACAAAGAATTGATCTAGTCCGTTGGTGTCTGGTGTCAAAATGTACCGAAATGTACTGAAATGTACCGGATGAAACGAATGCTAAACGGACAAGGAACGTACATTAACGAATAGCCACCAGACGATAACCGGACAATAACCGGATGACAACCGAATGTCTAATGGATGGACTGGACAGCAACCGGACACCAACCAGACACCAACCGGACACCAACCGGACACCTACCAGTCACGCCAAAATCCGATGGACCGAATTCCCGCAGCACCATCAAGGGACTCTTCAGGATACAAACTGGACACCTAACGGATGAGTACTGGACATGAAATGGACAAAACTGACTAAACAGACTTAAAATGGACACCAACCGGACACCTCAGTCCAGAGGTGTCCGGTACAAGTTTTGTGCATGTTCAAAACTTGCTACCATACCCACCGGACACCACCGCACACAGAACGGACAAGCCAAATGCCAACCATATATAAACCGTACATTGCCGTATTTCACCAGACAGTGTCCGGTTTCTGTACGGTTCTTCAATCCAGTGAGGTCTGACTGGGCTTAAAAGATTCACACCTACACAGTAGGGGTGAATGACGACATAGTCTAAATACTGGCGAAAATTGCTTTAGTATGGAACAAGAAGTGGACTTCCTGGTTCCAGTATCCAATGTCTATTTATATTGGCACAGAGCTGGTGAAATAGGAGAGAATGCAAAAAGACAAGATGGAGACCACAGGATGCGGTCGATTTGACTTTTAAAGTCTTTTAAACTCCATATTTTATTATATTTTTAAAATCAAAAGTAGCAGGTAAATATTAAGATATATGTGAAGAATATATTTTGCTTCATAAATTAAGAATTTATCTGCTCATTTCAATTTACCCAGCATGGAGATAAATTTCACCAGCTGTTATATAGGGTTGTTCTTCACCTTTACTCAGGCTACTGCAGTATGGGGTGAATCCTTTATCTAACAAGACACAGTCTTCATAGTCCCTCCCGATTCTAATCAACTTCGAACCACAAACTCGTTTGGATCAAACATCACCGGCTCGGCCCTGGACCCTCCCACTCACACTTCCTCCCGCCCCCTCCATCTCCCCCCCCCCCCCTCCCCTAGAAGCGAGTGGTCCCTGGCGCTGCTGCTATCGCTGCTATCATTTGCGACTCCACCTATCTTTTATCTAGACTCCACCCTGCTCAGTCATTCATTGGACAGTCTTGAGACATGCCCCGTCCTGATATGACCTTAAATGTTGCCAGGACGCAAAACTCCAACAACCAATCAATCAATCAATCTACTGCATCTACGCCCGGCCCGGCCCGCCCCCCCCCCTCCCACCCCCCAGCGCCGAACGCTATCCGCCGTTAGTTCCAACACTGTTCACCAGGGGGCGCGCCGATCGGGGAACCACCCCCCACCCCATCGATTGGCATCTCACCATGGGCAGGCGGGTCCCCTGCCTTCAGCGTATGGGGAGGGCGCAGCAGCGCGGAAACCAGCGGCCACATGTTGCTGCGGGCCCCGACTGTGTACACGGACGGACGGCGTGGTACCTGAGACCGGGTGACAGTAGTAGGCATCGCCGCCACGCCACGTGTCTGCGAGCATCCGCCGCCGCCGCTACAGTCACCACCGGGATCGCCACAGTCTCCGTCACCACCACGGCTGTAACTGCCGCCAGCACTGCTGTAGCTTCCGCCAGCGCTGCTGGAGCTGGCGCCACCGCTGCTGTTTTCCCAATGGCGACCCTAACTGTACAGGCACGCAACGTGTAAACAGCGACGCGGCAACCAGCAACCGGCGAGTTTAGGGTGACAGCAGGAGCGGCGCTAGTGAGAAGTGACAGCGACGTGTCGTCGGGCAATCAGCAGACGGGCGGCAGGACGTGCGCCTCCCGCCGCCACCCTCAGCCCGCCTCCCGCAGCCCTCTGCCCGCCGCCTCCCGCCCGCCTCCCGCCGAGCAGCTATAGCTCAATGAGCAGGAGACATCAGGTTTGTGAGGCGGTGCATCGCCAGCCGTCACAGATGAGGTGAGGTGCTCGCTGGTTGTTTTTAGCAGTGCACGGGCTACGGGACACAGCGGGGACCAGCCGGGCCACAGTCGGCAGGCACCCGCCGGGAGAGCGCCAGCAGGTCACAATACACGTCTCCGTCACGCCTCGACTCTCCAAGCACCGCAACACAACCGTCACAATACTCTCAGTCTCACCTCGACTCTCCAAGCACCGCAACGCAACCGTCACAGTACTCTGAATCTCACATCGACTCTCCAAGCACTGTAACACAACCGTCAAAGTGCTCTCAGTCTCACCTCGACTCTCCAAGCACTGTAACACAACCTTCACAGTACTCTGAATCTCACCTCGACTCTCCAAGCACTGCAACACAACCATCACAGTACTGTCAGTCTCACCTCGACTCTCCAAGCACTGTAACACAACTGTCACAGTACACTCAGTCTCACCTCGACTCTCCAAGCACTGCAACACAACCATCACAGTACTCTCAGTCTCACCTCGACTCTCCAAGCACTGTAACACAACCGTCACAGTACATTCAGTCTCACCTCGACTCTCCAAGCACAACCGTCACAGTCAATGCGTGACTGACTGCCTTCTACTCATCACTGCAGCTTCACATACGGCAGCAAAGGTACTTACTAGTTACAATGTTCCGCCTCAGATTGCGTGTCATATTGCCCTACACAAGTCGATTAGTTTTATTCTGAATATTAGATCCAGATGAAAACTAGAACCAAATGACTTGAAACTATAGTATAATTATGTTATGTGATGTATAAGCATTATGCGAGTATAAAGAAGTGGAAGGGATTATTGTTATTATATTGCTATTATATATTATTATTATTATATTATATTATTAACCAATGTGCACTCTCCAGGTATTCGCTCCTTAATCAGATGGGGACTGGTGGCGCCACCACTGCCCCCGACCCTAACTACTGGCGCTCCCACTGTCACTTGTGTCTGTAATGTTTTCTATATTATACTAATATAGTATATAATATATATTATATTTATATAATATGCATTATATATTATATATGTTATATATGTTACATTATAATTATATACATGATATATATTATATACAATATATATGATATATAATATTATGTATATTATGTATGTTATGTATGTTATGTATGTTGTGTATATTAGATATTATACAGTATGCATATTATATATTATGTATATATTATATACATTATATACTACATGGAATGTGTATACTATATATACTAGATATACTATTATTCTATATATACTATATATATGACATATATTACATAACTATATATACTACATATACTATATATACTACATATACTATATATACTACATATACTACATTTACTATATATATATTATATTTACATTATTTTATATATCATATATATTATATTATATATAATACATTATATTGTATACATTGTATTATATATAATATTATATATATTATATATTATATTATATGTATTAATCTTGTAATACAAATCCCACTTCCAACTGACCCATGGGGATGCTAATGACTAAAACGTTTAAATACATAAATACATACAAATAGGGGAAATAAATGAATTATCCAGAAACGAGAAACCGAAACCAGTTACCAGCCAGGTATAAGTTTCAGTGCTGCTGAAACTGGTTCTGGGCAAATCTTGTGCCTGCTGGTGACCAGCGCAACACAAATAGTAATCAAGCTGGTTCTATGTTTTGTCTTGAGTACTATAAAACATTGGAGAAGGCACTGGGACCAGTTTATATCAATTCCGCAGAAAACACCAAAGGGGTGTCAGTCCCAAGCATTGCTTATTCAGATTAGAAATATATTAATAGATACACGGGATCGTGGGTTCGAACCCTGGTCGAGTCAAACCAATGACATAAAAATGTATACTTGTTGCTTCCTAGCCAGGCGCTCGGCATTATTAGGACAGGGCAAGCACTGTTTGGCTCAGTGTCAGGATAATGTGACTGAATGGGATATCAGGTCATGGTGCTGGCAGCCTGGTCTCCCAGTGGGGCAGCACTATAAAGTTGCCATGAGTGTGCATTGTCACAAGTCGGTGCCCATCCTGATATGACCTTAGATGTTGCTACGACCTAAAACAACAACTAACAAATATTATTACATACCTTATAATTCATACCATATGTGCCAGGTGTGTATGGATATATATATACATCTATATATATATATATATATATATATATACATATCTTTATTATGCCTTGGGGAGCGGGACGTAGCTCAGACGGTAGAGTGTCCACCAATGAAGGTGTGGGTCATCCTATTTATCCTGCTCAGTGGACCCATGTGCAGTTTGGGATATTTTCCGTTCCCAGCAGTGGTCCACAACTGGTTCATCAAAGGCTGTGGTATATGCTGTCCTGTATGTGGGAAAGTGCATATAAAATACCCCTTGATGCTTATCGGAAGGAGTAGCCTATGTGGCAGCAGCGGGTTGCCTCTAAAAGAAATGGGTCAGAATGACCAAATGTTTGACATCCAATAGCCGATGATAAAAATAAATGTGCTCTAGAGGCGTCGTAAAATAAAACAAACTTGATATATTATGCCCTGTATGCAATAGCACTGTAACCTTTTCTGAGGCGTGAGTGTCCGACCGCGCCCCTTGGTGTCATTATCAACATTCGGGCGGTACAGCACTGCTCAGATAACTGCCGACTATCGTACCGACTCAGACCGCCAATGGCCTCGTACTGGCTTTTCAAAGTGCACCGTGTATGGTATCTGAGTGCATCACAGGAAATAGGAAACCAGACCTACATAGCGTGTATATTGGCTTCTAATAAACTGCACTCAATTGAAACTCATACATATATATACATATGTAGACCAGACGGGGTTGCCAAATGAGTTGAGTGTCCGTCTTCCGTTTTTGTAGATGGTGAGATTCAAACCCTGGTCGAGTCAAACCAATTACTTAAAAATTGATACTTGTCGCTTCCTAGCCAGGCACTCAGCATTATTAGGATAGAACAAGGACTGGTTGGCTCAGTGTCAGGATAATGTGACTAAGTGGGATATCAGGTCATGGTGCTGGCAGCCTGGTCTCCCAGTGGGGCAGTACTATAAGGTCACCATGAGTGCACCCTGTCACATGTCAGTACCCATCCTGATATGACCTTAGATAAAACTCCAACAACCAACCAACATATATATATATATATCTGCTGTATAAGAAGTATACGAGTATAATAACCAAGAATATCCCTCCTTTTCCCCAGCACTCCCTCAGTCATTGACTGCTGGAATCTGGACTAGTCATCTCCTGCCCCAGCCTCCCCGTACCGCCACTCACTGTACCGCCAACAATTTATAGATATGTGGTGTCGCTGTGCACTACCCCCTCTGGGAAATGAAGGCACTTCCGGTTAAGGCCCTGTCACACTACGACGTTTCCCACCAACGCGCGTCAACGGGTTGTCTTTTTGGTCGAAACGTCGGTACACTTGGGACACGTTACCGGCACGTTACCGGCACGTTACCGGCGCGTTACCGGCAAGTTACCAGCTCGTCGGTACATGTTGAGGGATAGCAACGTGTGAATGGACACGTCGGCGCGCGTCGGGGCGCGTCGGGGCATGCCGATCGTTTTCTGCTTGCACAAAACTTTTGACGCGCGCCAACGCGCGCCAATGTGTTGGATCGCGTGTTACTACTGGCACGTTGGCAGGACGTGGACCCAGGTTACCAGCGCGTTGCCGGCCCGCTCGAACCACGTTGAGCAACATCCATCAACGCTGGCGATTTTTTGCCAAACTGCATTGGATGTGTTGCTGGCGCATCTTGACGTGTTGATGGTGAGTCTTGATGTGTTGATGGCACATCTTGATGTGTTGCTGGCGTGTCTTGACGTGTTGCTGGCACGTCAGCCGCGCACCTAACATTACCCGGTGTTCTGCGAACCTTTAATGACGCGCTACCCCCACGCCGTCGGCACGCCATGGCGCGCCAACAACGCGCCGATAACACGCTGATGGCACGCCGCACGTTGAACCCTGTTGGCCACACGCTCTTAGCATGCTACTAACACGCTGCGTCCCATCAAACTTTCTCCCAAACCGCTGACGAGTTGGACGTGTGTCGATGGGTTGCAAATATTTTGCACATTGCCGGCACGCTGGTGAGAAACGTCATAGTCTGACAGGGCCTTTAGACCAGAAGGACAGCCGCATCAGCAGTGCCATCTGGATGTGACGGCCGCAATATGTCGAGTCTGCTAGACTGATCCTCTACCACTATACCAGACCCGATAGACTGGTGTCTGCAAGCCTATCACTAGGAATAGGCGGGGTGGCGGGTTGACCCAGGGACCAGTCTGACACCTCGGTCTGCCTAGCCGTTTCTACCGCCTCCTGCAGCTGGTAAGGAGGAGACTGGCAATGACTGAAAGACACATCCTATGATGGCTTTGTCTGGCGTTTTTTCTTCTTCTCCTTCCTACCGGGCGCGGTGGCCGAATCGGTATAGCGCGGGCCTCATGTGCGGGAGATTGGAAGTTCGGTTCCCGGTCGAGTCAAACCAATGACTTATAAAATTGGTACTTGTTGCTTCCTAGACTGGCACTCAGCATTAATAGGATAGGGCAAGGACTGGTAGGTTAGCTCAGTGCCGGGATAATATGACTGAGTTGGATATTGGGTCACGGTGCCAGTGGCCTGATTTGGCAGTGGGCCAGCACTATAACGTCACCATTGGTGCACACTGTCGCAAGTTGCTACCTGTCTTGATATGACCCTAGATGTTGCCAGGACATAAAGCTCCAAAAACCAACCAACCGTCTTGTAAATGCCTTCAGATCTTTGGATCTGTGATTCATCGACTCACTCGTCGGTATCTCAGCCCAGACGCCGTCACTGTGCCATGCCGACAGATGGCGCTGTGCGCGTTATTCCGCGGGCTGCCCGGCCTAGCCCGGTCGGGGTCCTATCGGACGGTGGCCGAACTAGACTTCCTGTACACGATACAATATAATTCAATCTGTCTTATCGTGATATGACCTTAGATGTTGCCAGAAAGTAAAACTCCCAACAACCAACCAATCTGCCTTAATATATAATTCAACCTGCTGTCAATGATGAATATAATTCCGTATGTGTTTTATCTAAAAGCCTTTGTCATTAGCAAAGTAGTCACTTGTGTAATTGGTGTCTGTCGTGACATCGGACAGCATTCTGGGGACACAGACGATAAAAGAACTGACTGGCGGGAAACCAGAAAGGGCACCTGCATGCCTGTTAGTCGCTGATTCCCCACATGCACCCACCTCTACGCACCACTACCACCACCACCATCACCACCACACCCCATCCTACATACATAATGTCCTAATGACCTAACAGAGATTACTGCTCCGACCAGATACAAGTTTCAAATCAGTAAGAACCAATGAGCTGCAGACTGTTGTACCTTTTACTATCTAGGGAAGGATTGCAAGGACTGGTTTGCGATGTATCAGGATAATGTGACTGAGTGGGATAACGTGATCATGATGCCAGCAGCCTGGCCTTCCAGTGGGGTTAACAATAACAGAGATGGCTTTGGCCAGTACCTTAAAGTTGGTTCTGTTGGTTGTTGGAGTTTTACATCCTGGCAACATCTAAGGTCATATCAGGATGGGTACCGACTTGTGACGGTGTGCACTCATGGCGACTCTATAGTGCTGCCCCATTGGGAGATCAGGCTGCCAGCACCATGACCTGATATCCCACTCAGTCATATTATCCTGACACTAAGCCAACCTGTCGCACCTTAATGTTTGTTAGCTACAGTTAACCCTGGATTGTAAAAAAAAAGAAGAACTTACTGAAAACCTGTTAACATACATGGCACGTTACTGTTACTGAAACGAGAGTATTTATCCGTTACGTTGCAAACATTATGTTGGTCTATTGTTTTATTTATACTATACTGAATAACAAAACCAAGTTTTAAGCGTGAAATACTCACTGCGGATGCTACTACGCATGCGTCAATACCCCAACCAGCAGGCCGGCAGGCCCGGGAACCAGCAGCTGTGGTCAGAGAGGCTCGGGAACCAGCAGCTGTGGCCAGAGAGGCCCAGGAACCAGCGGCTATGGCCAGAGAGGACCGGGAATCAGCAGCTGTGGCCAGAGAGGACCGGGAACCAGCAGTTGTGGCCAAAGAGGCCCGGGAACCAGCAGCTATGGCTAGAGAGGGCCGGAAACCAGCAGCTGAGGCTAGAGACGCTCGGGAACCAGCAGCTGGGTCCAGAGAGGCTAGGGAACCATCAGTTTTGGCCAGAAAGGACAGGGAACCAGCAGCTGTGGCCGAAGAGGCCCGGAAACCAGCAGCTGGGCACACAGAGGCCCCGGAACCAGCAGCTATGACCAGAGAGGCTCTGGAACCAGCAGCTGTGGCCAGAGAGGCCCGGGAACCAGCGGGTGGGGCCAGAGAGGCCCAGGAACCATAAGGTGGGGGCAGAGAAGCCCAGAAACCAACGGTTGTGGCCAGAGAGGCCTAGGAACCAGCGGCTGTGGCCAGAGCAGCCGGGGACCAGCCGGTGGGGCCGACTTAGACGGCTCGGTGCCCTCCTCCTTCATGCCTCTACTCTGCTTCGGTATTGATCCGCTATTATATACGGCGTAGATCGTCTAAACTCACACACACGCATATATCTACCCAAACAAACATACACATATACCTACTCACACAAGCACACTTACACACCTACACACATATACCTACTCACACAAACACAATCACCCACCTACACACACCTACCCAGACAAACACACATATCCACCCGACCCCCGTGTACCTACCCACACACACGCACGCACACACCCACACATACATATATACCTACCGACACAACCACACATATCTATGCACACAAACACTCAAACACCCACCCACACATAAGCACACACATATTCCTATCCACACAAACACACACACCTACCCGCACAAAAACACTCACACACCCACACAAACACACTCATCCACACCTACAGACACTCGCACACATCCACAAACTGACCCCCTCCCCTCCTACCCCCCCATGGGAGGACCCGGTCCTTCGGCCGGCTGTTCGCGTCATCTGATGGCCAGAAGAGGCTCACACCCTGCCAAGTCGCAACCCGCTCGGTTTCATGTGCGTCGTCGTCACCCTCCTGCAGCATTGCTGTGTAATGAAAGAGTTGTACGACTGCCAAGACCAGAGCAGCTCGTTCTAACGATCCAGGAAGTGCTCACTGGCAGGCACTTGCATCGTACTGAATAATAACAACACCTATCAGGCAGCATGAGAAAAAGGTAAGTACAGAAAATAAATAAAGATACACCACGCAACTTGCCAAAACAGTAAGTACAGTAACTAAGCTAACCCACACATCATGAGGCATGCCAAAACAGTAAGCAGAGCAAATAAATAAACAAACACCATGCAGCATGCCAAAACAGTAAGTGCAGCAAATATACAAACATACACCTGCAACTTGCCAAAACAGTAACTACAGCAAATAGACAAACATACACACACCATTCAGCATGCCAAAACAGTAAGTGTAGTATATGTAGACACACATATGCCATGCAACTTGCCAAAACAGTAAGTACAGCCAGTAAATAAACAAACACCATGCAGCTTGCCAAAACAGTGAGTAAAGCAAATAGACAAACATACACCATGCAACTTGCAAAACAGTAAGTGCAGTAACTAAACAAACCCACACATCATGAGGCATGCCAAAACAGTAAGTACAGAATGCCAAAACAGTAAGTGTAGCAAATAAATAAACAAACACCATGCAACTTGCCAAAACAGTGAGTACAGCAAATAAATAAACAAACACCATGCATCATGCCAAAACAGTAAGTTTGACCGGATGAAAACAAAGGAAAATGGTGATGCTGGTTTTCGACCTAGCGCCTCTTTGATTGGTTTATAATCGAAAACGAGAAGACAAAATGCTTTAGACATTCTGATGCAGGTATATCGTCTACCAGGTCGGTAGTTGGTATTATTAGTGCCATTATTTAGACAATCGTCACTACATATCTCTATAAACTATGTTACATGTACAAACTGCAATGAAACCTCGATTTTACCTGCCCCGATTTTATGTGAATTTGGATATAACGTGATGAGGCATTGGATCCGGAATTCTTTAATTCAAATGTAATTCAGGAAACGAAGTTATGTTACCATGAGGTAATGGTAATAATGTAAATTTAATAGAGCGCCTTTACCAGCACAGGTAGCAGGATCGATTCTAAGGTGCTGTGCAGTAGAACCATAATGTCACATATTAACAACTTGGTTTCAAATAAAAGTTTGTTTTATTTAGTGACAGCTCTAGAGCACATTGATTTTCATATCATCGGCTATTGAACATCAAACACGTGGTCATTCTGACATATAGCTTTGGCGGAAACCCGCTGCCACCACATAGGCTACTCTTGCCGATAAGCAGCAAGGAGTCTTTTATATGCACTTTCCCACAGACAGGACAGCACATGCACCAGCTTTGTCAACGACTGAGAACTTGATTTCAACAGTTGAAGGGTAGACAACATTTGGCAGGTGAGTCGGGAGTGTGGGCATGGGGCGGGAGGGGGTGAGCGGAGGGATCAGCGGCGGAGGTCAGTTCTTGACGATTGACGATGATCATCGAACAAGCGGCGGCTGCTGAAGCTGGTGCCTGGTAGATCGATGTGAGCCCAGCCGGGAAGATGACCGTGAGTGGTCCCGTCCACACACCTGAACCAGCGCCACCCTGTCTCACTCCCACCCTGCCTGCACCCTGCCCGCACACTGGTCACACCCTGCCCGCACCCTGCCCGCACACTCCTGCACCCTGCCCACACACTACCCACACCCTGCCCGCACCCTTCCCACACCTTGCCCGCACCCTGCCCGCACCCTGCCCGCACCCTGCCTGCATACTGCCCACACACTGGTCACACCCTGTCAGCACTCTGCCCGCAACCTGCCCGCACCCTGCCCGCACCTTGCCCGCACCCTGCCTGCATACTGCCCACACCCTGCCTGCATACTGCCCGCACACTGGTCAAACCCTTCCCGCACTCTCCCCGCAACCTGCCCGCACCCTGCCCGCACACTGCCCGCACACTGGTCACACTCTGCCCGCACCCTGCCCGCACCCTGCCCGCACACTGGTCACACACTGGTCACACAATGGTCACACCCTGCCCGCATCCTGCCCGCACCCTGGCCGCACCCTGCCCGTACACTGCCCGCACCCTGCCCGCACCCTGCCCGCACCCTGCCTGCATACTGCCCGCACCCTGCCCGCACCCTGCCCGCACTCTGGTCCTACACTGCCCGCACCCTGTCCGCACACTGCCCGCACACTGCCCGCATCCTGCCCTGGCAACATCTGAGGTCATATCAGGATGGGCACCGACTTGTGACAGTGCAAACTCATGGTGACTTTATAGTTCTGCCCCACTGGGAAATCAGGCCGCTGGTACCATGCCACAATATCCCACTCAGTCATATTATCCTGACTCTGAGCTAACCAGTCCTTGCCCTATCCTATTAAGGCCGAGCACTAGGCTAGGAAGTGACAAGTATCAATTTTGTAAGTCACTGGTTTGACTCGAGTGAGAACAGAACTCCCGATCTATTAGCAGTATTGATGAAATTATCAGGACCACACACTACGTCTCATATTTGTCAATTAACACAATTGAGGAATGGCTATTGGAAATGTCAGACCACATACCGCGCATGCTATCTCCACCCTGGATGGCTGTGGTTAATTGGTCACCTCTCCGTGAATGCCACACACCTGACCACCGTCGTGCTTCCCAGTCGAGTCAAAGCACGCTTCCTGGCCTAGCACTCAGTATTAATAGGATAGGACAAGGACAGGTTAGCTCAGTGTCAGGATAATGTAACTGAGTGGGATATTGGGCCATGGTGCCGGTAGCCTGATTTCCCAGTGGGGCAGCACTATAAAGTCTCCATGAGTGTGCACTGTCGGTACCCGTCCTGATATGGGCTTAGATGTTGCCAGGACATAATACTCCAACAACCAACCAACAGTTGTGCTGTCACCGGGTGTAGAGCTGAATCTGATAACCCATCGGGGTGAGCCGAGCTGTGGTGTCAACTTGTAATACCAACAAAGCTTATAACTCTGATTGATATTTTGTTTTATTTTGTTTCCAAGAATTGAGCAATACTTCGCATGTACAATAACATACAATGCAATGCAATACAATACAATACAGAGAACTCAATTCCCCTCTCTTCAACCAATACTAATACAAAGTCTATCTCACCCGTGTGGTCTTGCTCCTTCTTCACTACTCCGGTCTCAGGCTCCAACTGTCCTCTCTCCCTCCCACAGTCCAGCCGTATATCTAGCTTGACCACTCTCCCAGCACAAGCCTACCTTGACCACTGTCCAGCTGCAGACCACCCTCTCCCTGGCCTGTCTCCACGCTTTACTGCCCTGCAGCCCCTCTTACACACAAATTCACCTACCGATGCACTACCTGGTACATCCGTTTTACTGTGTTTCCCCCCTCCCACCAGGACCTACAGAGTTGTCTACACTATTTCTCATTGCTACACACATGCTTTTACTGTTTCTTGACCCCTTAATATTTACCCAGCTTAACTTAATCTACCTTTTATTTTCCTTTCCAATATACTAGAATTATCCTTCCTGGTCCATACCTTTTAACATTACACCCGTATTTGATAACTGTCGACTTTAAGCCTAAAATCCGCATAATTTTACAAATTGTTGGACCCAGTCAGGTATGCTCATCACTCTATCCAGGCACAGGCTCAGTCACTATGTCTCTCCATGGACCTGAGCGATAATTGATGGGCTTGATGGCTTCCTCTGCATTAACTGCCAAGTGCTCTCTTTTCCACATATAGGTCAATTGACCGTTATTACCTGGCAACTAATGGCTTTCTCCTCCTTAGCTGCCAAGTGTTAGTTTCCATCACCTTAACTGCCAAATGGGGTAGGGGGGGTATGTGTGAGGCATGGGTGTGTGGAGGAATGTGTGTATGGGAGGGAGGCTAGAAGCTGGTGTCAGTGTCTGTGTGTAGGTGGCAGTGGGTGAGCAACTCACCCAGCTGTGGTTGGTTGGATAGGAAGCCATCAAACTTTCACAATATGTCCTGGAATGACACATGGTACTGGGAATGATAGCAAAGACTAAAGAGGTCACACTATTGACCTAATTGCTTACTGGCCTCCCTGCCCAGAATACCCTGCCAGTCAGTCTGGCAATGAAAGAAACTCCACTAGTCACTCGTCATCTGTACCATTGCACACCATCCAATATCACAACCCTTTATAACACACTCCACCATATTTTGCTTCTTAAATCAAGAATTCATCCGCTCATTTCATTTACCCAGCTTGTAGATTTCGCCAGCTTTTATGTTGAGTTGCTCGTCACCCCTACTCAGGCTACTGCAGTACAGGGTGGCACTAAACAAAATCTAGATCTAGATTAGAAAGTGACAACCAGAACTTGATTCAGTGTCATCAGTGCTTTTTTGGGGGTTTTTTTGTGACAAGTATAACGTATAAGCTCCCGTGAGGGTGCTTGTTTTCAACACTGGACAGCTGTGATACTGGATTGGTCTGCTCCCGCACGCAGGAGTGTTTACCTGATCTTTCTCGTCTCTATATTAGTTTTTTTGAATTTTCAAACTTATTTCCTAACCTGTATATGATAATGTCATGGGGGTGATGAAAATGGGAAATACTGTGCCTAGAGCGAGACTCGAACCCACATCTCTTTGCATTCCGTCCCCCTGGAATTGTAAGTCTTGTAATGCATTCCGGGCCAGTGTGCTAACCATTACACCACCTAGGCTCCCTGATATCAACACACTCCCCACGCCCACCTGTCTATGTGGTTACTTGCCTGAGAGCTTAGTGCAGACCACTACACTCGTCCCCCTGGAATTGTAAGTCTTGTAATGCTTACAATTACATCCATACAGGCAATGCACTAACACATACATACACAGGGTAGGTTCAACAACCACACAGCACAAACTTGTACAGGATCCTGGTCACGGCACCAGTGTCATGGGGGTGATGAAAATGGGAAATACTGTGCCTAGAGCGGGACTCGAATCCACATCTCTTTGCATTCCGGGCCAGTGTGCTAACCATTACACCACCTAGGCTCCCTGATATCAACACACTCCCCACGCCCACCTGTCTATGTGGTTACTTGCCTGAGAGGTCAGTGCAGACCACTACACTAACTTAGCCTACTATGTACATCTACCCAAATGACATACAGGCCTGCGGGAGAGGATCCTCTCCCATTGTGGTTTTGTTACAGCATCCTTTCACCCACGCCCTGTCCTTAGATAGTCCAACCGACACTTCAGGTAGGTCTAGTGGTGGCATTAAGCTGGATTCATCGCCTCTCAGTTTATTCCTTCCTGACTGGACCCCACGTGATGAAAATACCCGGCAGCTGTCCGACGACTGATATAGTGGCGTAGCTGAAGGGTCACGTCACTGGCGACGTCCACATGCTCTATTTGGTGGGTCTATGTCTGGTGCCTGGGGCTATGAGTCGCTGGTCCTGATGCACGTGCAGTGTGCTCAGGTGAGGATGTCGGGTGATGCAGCACTGCACGTCTGGCAACATCCAGGCATCGCCTTAGTGAGACGGATGTGCTACTAGCGGCTACTCCCCCCCCCACACTCACACACTGCCTTAGTGGGGTGGCTGTGCCACTAGTGGTCATCCCCCCCCCCACACACACACACTGCCTTAGTTTGGTGGCTGTGCTACTGGTGGTCATCTCCCCCCCCCCCCCCCCCCCCCCACTCACACACTGCCTTACGGGTGGCTGTGCTACTAGCAGCTACCCCCCCCCCCCCCCCACTCACACACTGCCTTAGCGGGGTGGCTGTGCTACTAGCACCTACCCCCCCCCCCCCCACTCAAACACTGCCTTAGGGAGTAGATGTAATACTAGCAGCTACCCCCCCCCCCCACACTCACACACTGCCTTAGTGGAGAGGTCTGTCTGCTAGCTGCCCCCCCCCCCCCCAACACCTCCCACCCGTGCTGCTAGTGGCCTGAGTAAGGCTGTGTTCCCTTGTGGCATGTTACCTTGTTCCATTTTTGCTTGTGACCTTCTGATGAGCCACAAGACAATGAACATGTGTTCTGCTTAGTGGCCGTTCCCATAATGGCCGTTCCCAGGGACACATATGGCCTTTTGCACGGCATATGTAATGTACTGACCAGGAACGTAGAGAATGAACATGTTGTTTTTTTTGTTTTTGTTTTTGAGTTGATACAGTATTTATTCTGCCCATAGTGTGTAAGCTCCCGCGGGGGTGCTTGTTTTCAACGCTGGACAGCTGTGAGGAATGTTATGGCGTATGCCCGGGTTCCGGTTCCGGGTTGGTATCTGGGACATCCACCAGCATTTATTTAAGTAGTTAGTATCTATGTAGTTTGTTCTAGTCTCTGACACGCACACTTGTGGTGTCGTGAAGGCAGGACACACAGCGCGTATTCGGCTCCAGTCTGCCGAGACCTCCCCTACTCAAGCTGCATGTGGATTAAATGTTGGAGTGGGGGGTTTCTACGAATATTTAGTCAAACTGAAACTGTGCTGTTCCATAAAATGCACCTGTCACATCCATCAGGCGATCACCGACAAAACGGTATATATACAGTGTATATTTTCTATACACCCTACGTATATATATGTCTGTGTGTGTGCGTGTATATATAGTTTGTTTGTTTGTTGTTGTTTGACATCCTAGCAACATCTAAGGTCATGTCAGGACGGGTACCGACCTGTTACAGTGCGCACTCATGGGGACTTTATAGTGCTGCCCCACTGGGAAACCAGTCGGCCACCATGACCTGATATCCCACTCAGTGACATTATCCTGACACTGAGCCAACCAGTCCTTACCCTATCCTAATAATGCAGAGTGCCAGGCTATGAAGCGACAAGTATAATTTCTTAAGTCATTGGCTTGACTCGACCATGATTCGAACCCTCAAACTCATCGCTTCGGATCTCCCGATGTCCCAAAGCAGGAGACGGACGCTCTACTCACTTGGCCACCCCATCTGGTTGTTTACATATATATATATATATATATATATATTGGACTACACGATATTACGATATATATATATATATATATCGAATGCATTCATAATAGAGCATGCCTGATCCTTTGTTGCCTAACACCGCCAGCACCACCAGGCATTTTTCTACAGGCCTTACCCCATTCTCCCCCACTATGTATCGTCTCCCCCCTATACACACTACATGCTGTCTCCCCCCTATACACACTACATGCCGTGTCCCCCCTATAACACTACAGTCGGTCTCCCCCCTACTACACAACATGTGTTTCCCCCCTATACACACTACATGCCGTCTCCCACCTATACACACTACATGCTGTCTCTCCCCTATAACACTACATGCCATATCCCCACTATACACACTACATGCCTTCTCCCCATATACACACTACATGCCGTCTCCTCCTATAACATTACATGTGGTCTCCCCCCACCTATACACATTACATGTTGTCTCCCCTATACACTACTCCTGTCTCCCATATACACACTACATGATGTCTCTCCCCTATAACACTACATGCCGTCTCCCCACTATACACACTACATGCCTTCTCCCCATATACACACTACATGCCGTCTCCCCCTATACACACTACATGCCGTCTCCTCCTATAACATTACATGTGGTCTCTCCCCTATACACATTACATCTTGTCTCCCCTATACACTACTGATGTCTCCCCCTAGACACACTACATGCCGTCTCCCCCCTATAAGACTACATGCCGTCTCCAACTATACACATTACATGCCGTCTCCCCTATATTCACTACATGCCATGTCCCCTATACACACTACATGCCGTCTCCCCCATATGCACACTACATGCTGTCTCCCCCATATACACACTACATGCTGTCTCCCCCTATACAGACGACATTCTGTCTCCCCCTATATACACTACCTGCCATCTCCCCCTGTGCACACTACATGCTGTCTCCCCCATATACACACTACATGCTGTCTCCCCCTATGCACACTACATGCTGTCTCCCCCATATACACACTACATGCCGTCTCCCCTATGCACACACTATGTGCTGTCCCTTCCCTATGCACACATTAAATGCCGTCTCCCCCTATATAATATGTGTTGTCTCCCCCCACGAGGTGCTCCCCTCCCCACTGTGTGTCGGTTGATGCAGACTCTCTAGACTGCAGACAATTTCTCCAAGCATCTGATCATCTGCATAACCATAACCTGACAACGCCACACCCCTCCCTTCCTTGGACGGAGACGTAGATAGAGATTAATTGATTGATTTGTGGTTTTCTTTACGCCGTGTCGGCAGCATAGGCCATATTCACGGCGATGTAGATAGAAATGCAGACAGAGATGTAGACAGAGATGCAGACGGACATGCAGACGGAGATGCAGACTGAGATGCAGATCGTCATGCAGATGGAGATGACATCCGTCATGCAGACAGACATGCAGACCGAGATGCAGATGGAGATGCAGATGGAGATGCAGATGGAGATGCAGACGGAGATGTAGATGGACATGCAGACACAGATGCAGACGGAGATGCAGACGGAGATGCAGACTGAGATGCAGATGGAGATGCAGACAGACATGCAGATGGAGATGCAGGCTGAGATGCGGATGGAGATGCAGATGGATATGCAGACGGAGATGCAGATGGAGATGCAGACGGTGATGTATATGGAGATGTAGATGGAGATGAAGACAGAGACAAATGGAGATGCAGACATACACAGACAGAGATGCAGACGGACAGGGAGACTGAGATGGAGATCCAGATGGAGACGGAGACAGAAAAGGATGGACGGAGATGCAGACGGAGATGCAGGGGGAGATGCAGACGGAGATGCATACGGAAATGTAGACGGAGATACAGACTGAGATGCAGATGGAGATGCAGATAGAGATGCAGATGGAAATGCACATGGAGATCCCGACTGAGATGCAGATGGAGACACAGACTGAGATGCAGATGGAGACGCAGACTGAGATGCAGATGACCAGGCAGACTGAGATGCAGACGGAGATGCAGACAGACATGCAGACGGACATGCAGACGGAGATGCAGACGGAGATGCAGACTGAGATGCAGACAGAGATGCAGATAGAGATGCAGACATAGAGGCAGACGGAGATGCAGACGGAGATGCAGATGGAGATGCAGACGGAAATGTAGACAGATACGCAGACAGAGATGCAGTCGGAAACCCGGACGGAGATGCAGACTGAGATGCAGACGGAGATGCAGATGGAGATGCAGACTGAGATGGAGATGCAGATGCAGAGGGAGATGCGGATGGAGATGCAGATGCAGATGCAGATGGATACGCAGATGGAGATGCAGACGGAGATGCAAATGGAGATGCAGACGGAGATGCAGACGGAGATGAAGACGGTGATGTAGACGGAGCTGCAGACAGAGATACAGACAGAGATGAAGACGGAGATGGAGATGGAGATGTAGATGGAGATGCAGATGGAGATGCAGACGAAGATGCAAACGGAGATGTAGATGGAGATGTAGACGGAGATGCAGACGGAGATGCAGACGGAGATGTAGATGGAGATCCAGACAGAGATGCAGATGAAGATACAGATGGAGATGCAGATGGAGATGCAGATGGAGATGCAGACAGAGATGCAGACGGAGATGTAGACGGAGATGCAGATGAAGATGCAGACGGAGATCCAGCCGGAGATGCAGACGGAGATGTAGACAGAGATGCAGACAGAGATGTAGATGAAGATGCAGACGGAGATGTAGATGGAGACAGACAGATACGGAGCTGGAGATGCAGACTGAGACAGACGGAGATGCAGACGGAGCTGCAAACGGAGACAGATGGAGATGTAGTTGGAGATGCAGTCAGAGATATATGGAGATGCAGTTGGAGATGCAGACAGAGATATATGGAGATGCAGTTGGAGATGCTGAGTGAGATATATGGAGATGCAGTTGGAGATGCCGACGGAGATATATGGCGATGCAGTTGGAGATGCAGACGGAGATATATGGAGATGCAGTTGGAGATGCCGACTGAGATATATGGAGATGCAGTTGGAGATGCAGACGGAGATATATGGAGATGCAGTTGGAGATGCTGATGGAGATATATGGAGATGCAGTTGGAGATGCTAACGGAGATATATGGAGATGTAGTTGGAGATGCCGACGGAGATATATGGAGATGCAGTTGAAGATGCCAATGGAGATATATGAAGATGCAGTTGGAGATGCAGTTGGAGATGCAGACGGAGATGCAGACAGAGAAACAGATAGAGACGCAGACAGAGACGCAGATGAAGATGCAGATGGAGTTGCAGACACAGACAGAGACGCAGATGCAGATGAAGACAGAGACGCAGATGTAGTTCCTATTACTGCCACTAGATGCAACTGCACGTCTAAACCCCCCTACACTACACCAACACTACACGCTTGTGAAGTTGTGCCCACTGGTTCCTGGAGTAGGTCGGCCATGTTTAGCCCTCCCTCACCAAGTTTGCCCGCGTTCACAGCCGGACCCTCCTCTCCCTGTGCTCCTACCCTTGTGGCCTTGTGGCCTTGTGGCCTTGTGGCATTGTGGCATTGTGGCCTTGTGGCATTGTGGCCTTGTGACCTTGTGGCCTTGTGACCTTGTGGCATTGTGGCCTTGTGGCCTCGTAGCCTTGTGGCCTCGTGGCCTCGTGGCATTATGGCCTTGTGGCCTTGTGGCCTCCTGGCCTTGTGGCCTCGTGGCCTTGTGGCCTTGTGGCCTCCTACCATTGTGGCCTCCTGGCATTCTGGCCTTGTGGCCTTGTGGCCTTGTGGCCTTATGGCTGGCCGTGATCCCCTTACTCTCTGCCGCTAGGCTGCGTTACACACTACATGCCATCCGGACATGCCTGGACAGCTGTGATGTTGTTTATGTTCTGATCCTTTGCCCAGCGGTGTTTACCTGTTTCAGCTCAGGCCAGTCTCTCATGGTTTTGGGTGTTAGTAATAATCTATGTTAGTTTTTTTTATTTTTCCAGACTTGTTGTCTAGTTTGAGTATGATACCTTAGCCTACTATTTACATCTATTTGGGTGTCATGTAGGCTTGCGGGAGAGGATCCCATCCTAAATTGGTTTGTTGCAATCCCCTTTCACCCAAGTCCTGTCCTTAGATAGTGCACCGGTGCGCCAGAACACACCCGGACTCTGGCTGTGTTGTTTGTTTAGCCATTTTGCATTTCAGGGTGGATCAGATGCATGACTGTGGTCTGTTGGTTTGTACCATTACACATATCCAGGTGGACTGCGCCATGTGGTGATGGTTTCTCTGATGTCCTTAGTGCTTAGGGGCGCTAGTGTCCATATTTTTCTTTTGTATCTCCCATTTTTCTGGCCTGTCTTTTGCTTGTTGCGCTATTGCACAGCAAGCAGTGACTGTGCTCAGGGGCAGGTGTAATTTTTGTTCTATTGGGAAGTAGTTTCTTTCTTTAGTAGTTTTTTGTAGTGGTCAAGGTTATGGATTGTCCGTTTTCGGGTGTTTTGCTTATTCCAGGCATGTGCTGCCATGGCGAGTACACTCCTCTCATAGATTTTGGTGTTACTCGTTGCTGTCAGTAGTATCGGGGCCGCCATATGTCTGGTGTCCTTGCGGGGGGTTACTGTGTAGCCTGGTTTTTTGGTGTAGTGGTGTGCTAGTATTTTAAGGTGCGTTTCCCTTCTATTTGTCAATGGTGTTGCGTTGCATTTTTTGTGTAGTCCATCGTAGGGTATCTTTTGTGTACCTGGAGACATATTTTGAGGGCTTTGTTTTGTAGCACCTGCAGTTTGTTTAGGAGTTTGGTATTTCCTCCCATGTAGACTACATCACTGTAGTCGAAGTAGGGGAGGATCATACCCATATATATTTTAATTGCCATGTTTTCAGTCATGTAGGGTCTTAATTTTGCCAGGAGCCATAGTTTGTGGTTTGCTTTTTTTTAATCGTGTTTGTTATGCAGAGGTCATAACTTAGGTGTCTGTCTAGGTCCACTCCCAGGTATTTGTAGTTGTCTACCTGCTCTAGCTCGCTGTTTCCCAGGAGACACTTTATAGTATTATTACTGGTAAGTCTTGTACCAAATAGTACTGGTTTTGATTGACTCCTATTTATAGTTATTTTGTTTAGGTTGCACCACTCAGTCAGTATTGTTAGTGTTTGGTTCAATTTTGTTTCTATTTCTTCAGTTGATTTGCCTGTGGTGTATACCACAGTATCATCTGCATATAATTGGATGTTATCAATGTCCAGCCAGTTGTTTAGATCATTTATGTATATGAGGAAAAGATGTGGACCTAGGACTGACCACTTAGGTACCCGACAGTTTAATTTGTCCTTGTTTGATATGACCCCATTTACTGTGGTGCATTGTTTCCGATTTTCTAGGCAGCTTGTTAGACATTTCCCTGTACTCTTGTTATTCCCATTTGGGATAGCTTGCTAGTGATAATGTGGTCCAGCATGTCAAAGGCTTTGCCGAAGTCGATGAATGCTGCACCCACTAGGTGCCAGACAACCTACTTAGTTCAATGGCAGGTTTATATATTTCAACATCTTGCTTAATGATGCGGTGTTCTCTGTGGCAGAGTGGTTAGAGTGTCTGACTTTTTTCTAGGTCAGACTCCTAATCTGAAGGTTGGTGGTTTGATTCCCCATGCCATCACCTCTGCCAATTTGGATTTCCACCATCGTGTATAACTTACAGCATCATCAAAGACCTGTTGCTCTCATACCATATCTATGTGGGGTGGTAGGTTAAAAACCCCTTGGGTTGATAAAAGTGTAGCCTTGGGCTTTCTATCGACCAACTGTCTAATGGTGAAAACAAGACTATTCAGACTTACCCATGATATGTAGCATTAATCTTGGAGAAAAAAAATGCGTCCACAGCCTAACATGTCGCATCGTTGGCAACCACCAATTATTGCTCAATATCGCTAACTGCACAGCAGACAACATTTTATGCCTTACATTCACACAACTGTCTACAGTGTAATATGGTGAGGGCAGGTCTTTTAGATCAAAATTACAATGCAGGGGTTTAGTGGAAAACTTCCGTACAAGTTTAATTATATGTACCTACAGCAGACGACATTTATGGTTTAGTCAGAGCAGTCGACTGTATCTATACTAGGCAATATGGGCGGTAGCTTGTACCGGGCCGCCTTTGAAGTTGTCACCCACTCATCACCTGAAGCGGTGATTCTGTCGTGGTGTTTCAGCCTGTGTAACCACGCAACGCGATCAATGCGGATAACAGCGTCCCACTGCTGCATCTCTCCCTGCAACGCGGACCAATACTGCGGGAGCGTACCGCCGCCCAGCGCCTGCTGCGAAACACGTGCCATATACGGGAATGGGGAGTGGGGGGTTGGGGTTGTGGATGGGGGTTGCTTAGGCCATGTATTCATAGACTGTTCCCTTGTTTCGTGTTCGCTTTTGACCTTGTGACACACCACACAGGAAATGGACCGGACGCGGTGGCCGAATCGGTAGAGCGCAGACCTCCCGTGCGGAATATCTGGAGTTCAATTTCCGGTCGAGTCAAACCAATGACTTACAAAATTGATACTCGTCGCTTGCAGGCCAGGCGCTCGGCATTAATAGGATAGGCCAAGGACTGGTTAGCTCGGTGTGACGATAATGTGATTAAGTGGGATATCGGGTCATTTCCCAGTGGGGCAGCACTATAATAATTGCCATAAGTGTGCAGTGATACAAGTCGGTACACATCCTGATATGACCTTAGATGTTGCATGGATGAAAAACTCCAACAACCAACCAACCAATCCCACCTTTGGGGATTTCCTTGCATTATTAGGTTAGGGCAAGGATTGGTTCACTCAGTATCAGGACAATGTGACTGAGTGGGGAATGAGTGCCATTATTGCGCACTGACACGAGTCGGTACCCATCATGATATGCCCTTAGATGTTGTCAGGATGTCCAACACCAACATACAAAGCCCTAAATAAATCCAGAATATAGGTAGTTCCAATATATATATAGTCATATTCAATCGAGATAATTGTACATAGCTAGAGTTGTGCCAGTCAGTCATGTTACTCCCTCTTTAAGGCTAAATGGTGCCATTTCGTTGAAAACGATACTCGACGTGCCACCTGGGGAGCTAAAGGGGCTGTCACATTATGATGCATCACGTCAACATATGCCGACATATGTGACTTTTGGCCGCTACATCAGGATATGTCGCTATGCATTACACGTGCGTTAGGCGCTCGTTTTGGTATACGTCAATGTATGTCAACGTTCGGTGAGAAACGGCGTTGTGTGTCAGGGGTTCGGCAAAGTTTTGTGCATGCACAAAACTTTCGATGTACGACAACATTCGACAATGTGTGGATTTTATGTCGGATGTACATTATGTATACGTTAGACATACGTCGATGTACATTAGACATATGTTAGACAAATGTTTTTCACTATGTTGCACTACATTGACCTATGTTAAAGGCAGTGGGAATGTACAGTCCCCAAACTGACAATGCATGGATAATGTATGTCTAACCTATGTCTGATGTACATCTAACATACGTCTAACATACGTCTAACATACATTTAACGTATCTCCAGCGTGTCTTGACATATGTAACATATGAGGTGTAGCTCTGGTGATCGAATAATGTATATAACGTCCACCGGCATTCTGTGAATGTACCGTGAGCATAATTCAAGTGTTTTTCGATGGGAAGCATGTTAGCCACATACGTTGGCCATACGATATGTATACGTTATGTATCCATCCAACTTTGCCCCCACGCTGAAAGGTTTGATGCTTCTCAACGTAAAAAAGTGATTTTACATGTTGGCCATGCACTTGCGAGATGTGTCATAATGTGACAGGGCCTTTAGTCGCTATGACTGCACGATAAGTCGATAGCAGAAGGCCACTTTTATACCATACTGCACGAAACTTGGCTCAGTTTCAAATAGTAGCCGTTTTGACTTCAAAGTTTCTGTTCCATTCGATAGTTAAAAATAATTCTTTGTTAGCTTCTCTCTACCAGTTGAACGCACCAAACGCCTTTTCCGTTCTACCCTTGTCTACGACTTGGGGCGACACTTTCTGAACTTAGCTGATACACAGAGTGCATCGATGTGCCAACCTATCACATTCTGCGTGCATTGCAACCACACATGCTCTGTTCGATTGGTTGGTTTTTGGAGTTTTCCATCCTGGCAACATCTAAGGTCATATCAGGACGGGAACCGACTTGTGACAGTGCGCACTCTTGGTGACTTTATAGTGCTGCCCCACTGGGAGATCAACCAGGCCACCAGCACCATGACCTGATATCCCCACTCAGTCACGTTATCCTGACACTGAGCCAACCAGTCCTTGCCCTATCCTAATAATGTCTTGCACCTGGCTAGGAAGTGACAAGTATCAATCTTTAAGTCATTGGTTTGATACAACCAAGGTTCGAACCCATGGGTTCGGATCGCACGATCTACCAAAATGGGAGACGGACGCTCCACTCATCAGCTTATTCGATGCATCAAACTCTTGCCCCGGTCACATGCACGTTAGTGGACGTAGTTGAACGTAGGTGAAGGTAGTGGAGGATAATGTGGGTCAAATGTGGTGTAAGTACGTTAAACTATGTTGAAATACGTTAAGGTAGGGCAGGTTTTGGTATGGATAAATACGTTACGGTACGAATAAATACATTACGGTATAGATAAATATGTTATGGTACAGATAAATATGTTACGATATGGATGCCGGTATGTTCAACTACGTTCAACTACGTTCAAATGCGTTAGCCTCCACTACGTTCACCTACGTCCACCAACGTCCACTAACGGCTATGTGACCAGGGCTTCATCCAAGTACGCTAGAGTACGTTAGAGCATGCTAGGGTACGCTAGAGCATGCTAGAGTATGCTAGAGTATGGATGTAAATTCAGCCTCTAACGTAGCCCTCTTTTGAACATGTCCAAAAATTAAACATCACGGCTCACCCACATTAATACCAAGTTAACATCAGGGACAAGTACAGATGCCGGTACTTTCAACTACGTTCAACTACGTTCAACTACGTTCAACTAAGTTCAACTACTTCAACTACGTTCAACTACTTCAACTACGTTCAACTACGTTCAACTACGTTCAACTACGTTCAACTACGGTCAACTACGTTCAACTACGTTCAACTACGGTCAACTACGGTCACCTACGGTCAACTACGGTCAACTACGGTCAACTACGGTCAACTACGGTCAACTACGGTCATCTACGGTCAACTACGGTCAACTACGGTCAACTACGGTCAACTACGGTCAACTACGGTCAACTACGGTGGCCTACTTTGTAGAGTGCGAGCCTCGCGTGCGGAAGGTCGGGAGTTCGGTTCCCAGTCGAGTCATACCAATGACTTACAAAATTGATAATTGTCACTTCCTAGCTTGGCGCTCGGCATTAATTGGATAGGGCAAGGTCTGGTTAGTTCAGTGTCAGGATAATGTGACTGAGTGGGATATCGGGTCATCGTGCCAGTGGCCTGGTCTCCTACCAAGTGGGGCAACACTATGAAGTCACCATAAGTGTGCACTGTCACAAGTCAGTACCCGGCCTGGGCCGCGTTCAGGGTCCGTCTCGGAGGCGCCTCGGCGACGTCTCCGCGATGCTTTTTGGTCTATTTGCGTTCAGGGTGCGTCTCGGCGACGTCTCGGCGACGCCTCCCTTTTCAGGCAGGAGACAAACAGCGCCTCGAAAATGGCCGCCGCCTGCAGTGGTTTCATCCAATCAGAGCGCAGCATTTCGAGCCAACAGCTAAACCCGTTCAGACTAGCCTGACGTCACGGGCGCCTCCGAGGCGCCTCCGAGACGGACCCTGAACACGGCCCTGGTATTACCTTAGATGTTGCCAGGATGTAAAACTCCAACAACCAATCAACCAACAAGCGGTCCGCGCGCCGAGTTGTGCGACCCGACAGGAATCAATAGGATAGTGGCACAGCTCAGCCACCAGAGACCGCGCAGGGCTGTCAGTGACCCACGGGAGGGGGCCGGGCGGGGTGACCGGGCGTAGGCCGGGGTGCGGTGTTGGGGCCGGGGCCGAGCGGGGTGCGCGGGGCCGGGCAGGGAGCGGTGCCGCGGCCGGGTGGGGTGCGCGGACCGTGAGGGAGCGGTATCGGGGCCGGGGGTGGTGAAACGGTATCGGGATCTGGGGGGCGGTGTTGGGGCCAGGCAAGGGGCGGTGTCGTGCCGGCAGGGGGTGGTGTCGGGGCAGGGCAGGGGGCGGTGTTGGGGCCGCGCGGGGGGGCGGTGCGGCCATGCAGGGGGAGGTGTCGGGGCCGGGAAGGGGGCGGGTGTTGGGCCGGCCAGGGGGCGGTGTTGGGGCCGGGAAAGCGGTGTCGAGCCTCGCCGGGGCGGTGTTGGGGCCGGGCGGGACGGTGCCGGGCCGGGGCAGGGGCGGTGTTGGGGCCGCGGGGGGGGGGTCGTGTCGGGGCCGGACAGGGGGCGGTGTTGGGGCCGCGCGGGGCCGGGTCGGGCGGGCGGGGGGGGGGGGCGTTGTCGGGGCCGCGCGGAGGACGATGTCGGGGACGGGAGGGACGGTGTCGCGGTGCACGTTGCCGGGCGGGGCCGGGCGGGGCCGGGCGGGGCCGGGCGGCGCGGGGCGTGGCGGGCGGGGCGGGGCGGGCGGGCGGGGCGGGGGCGGGGCCGGCCGGGCGGGGCCGGCGGGGCGGGGCGGGGCGGGGCGGGGCGGGGCGGGGCCGGGCCGGGCGGGGCGGGGCGGGGCCGGGCGGGGCGGGGCGGGGCGGGACGGGGCGGGGCGGGGCCGGGCCGGGCGGGGCCGGGCGGGGTGAGACTGTGAGGCAGCCTGGGTGGGGGTTAGGCCTGGGGTGCGTGTATACTTACATTGAGAGTGTGACGAATTGATAGTTTGGTACACAATATCACACCAGGAGACATCGAATATTTCCGTTTACAGTACAACTTACAATATGGGTGTCTATGCACATCTAAAAGTTGAACAACGAAAAATGAACTGCAAAAACTGAAGGCAACCACCCTGCCAGTGAGGCATGCTTGGCAGCGCGCCTGCGCAGTTCGTGCTGGGGTGAGGACGGGGGAGGGGGAGGAGGGGGAGGAATGGGGGGGGGGGGCTAAGCCCCTTCGCCCCAGCCGCACTTAGCTACGAGCAGGACCTGGAGGCAGCGGGCAGCCACCTGCTTGTACACACAACAGTACCACCCCACTACACACATGTGGAAAGGACGACTGTCCTCAATTAATGGCCATGCTTGCATTGGAGTTCTGACATCCTCAATTAGTTGCCTGGCATGTTGAGTTGGCGCTCTGACATCCTCAATTAGTGGCCAGGCTTGTGTTGGAGTTCGGACATCATCAATTAGGGGCCTGCCATGTGTTGATGTTCTGATGTCCTCAAATAGTGGTCAGGCTTGTGTTGGAGTTCTGATGTCACCAGTTAGTGGCCTGGCATGTGTTGATGTTCTGACATCCTCAATTAGTGGGCTGGCTTCTGTTTGTCTTCTGACATCCTCAATTAGTGACCTGGCTGGTGTTGGCGTTCTTACATCCTCAATTAGTGGCTAGGCTTGTGTTGGCTTTCTGAAATCCTCAATTAGTGGCCATGCTTGTGTTGCCGTTCTGATGTCCTCAATTAGTGCCTGGCTTGTTTTGGTGTTCTCTGAATTAGTGGCGTGACTGACTGGCTTGTGTTGGTGTTTTGATGTCATCAATTAGTGGCCTGGCTTGTGTTGGCATTCTGATGTCCTCAATTAGTGGCTAGGCTTGTGTTGGCATTCTGACATCATCAATTAGTGGCCTGGCATGTGTTGGCATTCTGACGTCCTCAATTAGTGGCTTGACTTGTGTTGGTGTTCTGACATCCTCAATTAGTGGCCATGGTTGTGATGGCGTTCTGATGTCCTCAATTAGTGGCCTGGCTTGTGTTGGTGTTCTCTGACATCCTCAATTAGTGGTGTGGCTTGTGTTGGTGTTCTGATGTCATCAATTTGTGGCCTGGCATATGTTGGCATTCTGACATCCTCAATTAGTGGCCATGCTTGTCTTGGCATTCTGACATCATCAATTAGTGGCCTGGCATGTGTTGGCATTCTGATGTCCTCAATTAGTGGCCTGTCATGTGTTGGTGTTCTGACATCCTCAATTAGTGGCCTGGCTTGTGTTGACATTTTGACATCCTCAATTAGTGGCCGTGCTTGTGCTGGCGTTCGGCTTCCCACCGGGTGGGCTTGGTGGTTCGGGTTGCACACCAGTAGGGAGAAGTGTTAACTGATTTACTTACAAGCAAGACATTCTTTTCACCAAAATCTGTAGAGATATTATTAATGTAAGCAACAACACACTTCCGGTGTATAGTAATACCTTTCTCTCTCAAGAGCAGAGCTCGCTGCCGGTGTTCGACCTAGTGCATTCAGGCTGTATTGTGTTTGAAAACATTCGAGAGACTGGTGGAACGTGCCATTGCACAAAGGAGACGACAAGTTGAGCACTCACTTCCAGGGTGGCGACCAGACGCAATGGGAAAATGAGTTGAGCTTCCGTTTCCTGCTTTGGTAGAACGTGGGATCCTAACCCACAGGTTCAAACCCTGGTCGAGTCAAAACAATAACTTAAAAATTGACACTCATCGCTTCCTAGACCGGAGCTCGGCCTTATTAGGAGAGGGCAAGGACTAGTTAGCTCAGTGTCAGGATAATGTCACTGAGTGGGATACCAGGTCATGAGGCTGGTGGTCTAGTGTCCCAGTGGGGCAGCACTATAAAAGTCGCCATAGAGTGCGCACTGTCACAAATCGGTACCTGTCAACGTGCTCTAGAGGCGTCGATAAATAAAACAAGCTTATTTCCCCCCCGTCCTGATAAGACCTTAAATGTTTCCAGAACGTAAAACGCCAACAAAAAACAACCAGCTTCAGTGAGCGCGCGTGTTGTGAGGGCGGGGTGTAGTTCCCAGGTTGCAGAGCGGGCTGCTTACTTCCGGTCGTGTGTCATGTGACCATTGTCAGGGACGCAGTTCCACTAGTGAAGTTAATTGCACTATAAGTAAACAGAAAGTCTGTGCGGACTGCGTAAGATTGCGTCTGCCCTAACTGTGCTAGACGCTGTTCTCTGATAGACCCTATCCCTGTGGTATTCCTTAGCTGTGGTAGACCCCTACCTGTAGTAGGCCTGCTAACTGTGGTTGACCCCTGACTGTGGTAGAACTACTAAGTGTGGTAGACCCATGACTGTGACACACCTGCTAAGTGTGATAGACCTTTTGTGTGTGGTAGACCCCTAACTGTGGGCGACCCATAATTGTTGTAGACCTACTAGCTGTGGTAGACCCCTGACTGTGGTAGACTTGCTAGCGGTGGTAGACCCCTGACTGTCGTAGAACTGCTAACTGTGGTAGACCCCTGACTGTGATAGTCCTGCTAAGTGTGGTAGATCCCTGACTGTGGTAGACTTACTAAGTGTGGTAGACCCCTAGCTGCCATAGCTCTGCTAAGTGTGGTAGACCTGCTAAGTGTTATATACCTGCTAAGTGTTACAGACGTGCTAAGTGTGATATACCTGCTGTCTGCGGTAGACCCCTAACTGTGGTAAATCTGCTAAGTGTAGTAGACCCCTGACTGTGATAGACCTGCTAACTGTGGTAGACCTCTTAGCGGACCCCACCCCCCCTCCACCCCCCTCCAACCCCCAACATACTGTGAACCTCTTCCTCACAGAAACGCTGAGTATGGCCCCTTCCTTGCTGTGCATTGTAGGGTTGTGTAGTGTGCATCTTTTATGCTGACGAGGCAGAATCTGCACGCCATCGCACCCCTCTGCTACCACGCAGTAACTAGCGGGGAGGTCCTGAGGAGAGGGTGAGGGTGAGGGGGTGAGGGAGAGGTGGAGGGTGATGAGAGAGCGGGCAGGGAGGGGAGAGAGGAAAGGGAATGGGGGGGGGGAGCATTGAGAACACAGCACTCTGATTATAATTAGAAGCAAGACCTACAGCTCGCTGTCACACAGACGACTGCGCATTATGTGATAATGTGATCATGTGGCGTCTCCGGGGAAACCTGTACATGAAATACAGGACTCCGAAAGCAGTGTTATTACAGACATAACTCATTATGCTATCATATATGTGATATTAATATTTAGTAATGCTCATATATTTACATTCCTCATCACAGACCGAACATATATACATACTTATATACATAAATATATACTATATGCATACATATATATATACATATATAATGTATCATATGGGATATTAGTATCCTTCCATTATATTTATTTCAGCGCCATGTGAGAGATAATAATTGTATGTATATTTGTTTATGTGTATTATCATAAATATTATATTAATATTGATCAATACGCCACTATAGCCTTACTACAGACAATATATATATGTATATATGCTAGTCACGCAGCACAAAAGACGGCGTTATATATATATCCTGTTATATGGAATCGAAATATATAGAATTAAATTATGCAAATGTTGATGTCATGGTCTTAAAGTTGCATAGTCCGATGACAAATCTAATTTTCAAAACCAAAACAATTATTTATATTTTATTCGACATATCTAACATAGATCCTGGTGGACTTATCAACCATTTGTCACCACATAGAAGTAAATACTGAAGCAATTTAATATAACCTGTTAATGCAGCAGCCTATGGTGTGAGAGTTTTCGTGTACTTGGCAAAATTAATTTTGCCTGTTTGAACTTTAAATATCTCAAAGATTAGCCATTCCAAATAAAACTCACTTTAAAGTTAGATCATAATGTTCAACCTACTATATTTATTTAAAGCTGCATAGTCCGATGAAATATGTAATTTTCAAGACCAGCTGATTTGGGCTAGCTGCTGATGACAATATCAGACTAGATATGCATATATTGTAAATAACTGTATTGTCACATGGCTGGAAGACCAGTGCCACGGCACTGACCATGCTGACAAAAGACTTTATTCAATGAATAAACTATATTTACAAACAAAAAACAAACAAAAAAACAATTATCTAGATTTGATTTTACATATCTAACTTAGATACTGATGCACTTATTAAGCATTTGTTTCTGCGTAGAAGGCAATAATGAGTCAATTTAACAGAACCTGTTAGTGCAGAAATCTATGGTGTCAGAGCTTTGGCAAGCTCGCCAAAACTAATTTTCCATGTTTGCACTCAAAATATCTCAAAAGTTTACCATTTAAAATAAAAGTAACTTTGAACTAGTGTAAAGTAGATACTAGTGATCCATCTAGTATATTTATCGCAGACAAAATACAGAAATTCAAAACCATCGGACTATGTAACTTTAAGAAGATGACAGAAACTCTAAACCATGCACCTTTAATCATGTGTATTCCCTGACATTGACTGTGCATCGTTCGTGCCATTAATTGTGCTGCATCATTAAATCTACAGACCACGTCCTTTTTGTCATGGCTAGGTCCCAAGTGCTTACTTAAGGCGGGCTCCAGCTTTGACAGCCATCCAAGTATTCTAAACAAATTGCCCAAATGTTCATTGTCCACATGCCGCGCTGCGTCTTCTAAACGACGTCTCAGTCGATAGCGACATCTTTACGCTTTATTCTGGCGCTTGGTGTGTGTGTAGTGACGTCACAATCACCTCACACCACAGCGCGTTCCATGTGGGTGACGGGGTGCGTGAGTTGGGTGATTGGGTGCGTGAGTTGGGTGATTGGGTATGTGAGTTGGGTGATGAGGTGTGTGAGTTGGGTGATGGGGTGCGTGAGTTAGGTAAGTGGGTGCGTGAGTTGGGTGATAGGGTGCGTGAGTTAAGTGATGCAATGTGTGATTTGGGTGATGGAGTGCATGAGCTGGGTGACAGGGTGTGTGAGTTAGGTGACAGAGTGCATGTGTTTGGTGATGGAGTGCATGAGTTAGGTGATTGTGTGCGTGAGTTGGGTGACAGGGTGTGAGAATTGGGTGACAGAGCGCGTGATTTGGGTGATGGAGTGCATGAGTTAGGTGATTGAGTGTGAGAATTGGGTGATGGAGTGCATCATTTGGGTGATGGTGTGTAGTAGTTGGTGATGGAGTGTATGAATTGGGGTATGGAGTGTGTGAGTTGTGTGACGTGGTGTGTGAGTTGTGTGACGTGGTGTGTGAGTTGGGTGATGGAGTGTGTGAGTTGGGTGACAGGGTGCGTGAGTTGGGTGATGGAGCCCATGAGATAGGGGATTGAGTGTGTGAGTTGGGTGATGGAGTTCATGAGTTGGGTGACGGGGTGTAGTAGTTGTTGATGGAGTGTATGAATTGGATTATGGAGTGTGTGAGTTGTGTGACGTGGTGTGTGAGTTGGGTGATGGAGTGTGTGAGTTGGGTGACAGGGTGCGTGAGTTGGGTGATGGAGCGCATGAGATAGGGGATTGAGTGTGTGAGTTGGGTGACATGGTGTGTGAGTTGGGTGATGGAGTGCATGAGTTGGGTGACGGGGTGTAGTAGTTGTTGATGGAGTGTATGAATTGGATTATGGAGTGTTTGAGTTGTGTGACGTGGTGTGTGAGTTGGGTGATGGAGTGCATGAGTTGGGTCATTGAGTATGTGAGTCGCGTTACAGGGTGCGTGAGTCAAATCAAAGACTTAAAGATTTATACTTATCGCTTCCTAGCCTGATGCTCGTCATAATTAGGATATAGGGCAAGGACTGCTTGGCTCAGTGTCAGGATAATGTTACTGAGTAGGACATTGGGTCATGGTGGCCTGGTCTCCCAGTGGGGCAGCACAATAAAGTCACCATGAGTGTGCAGTGTCACATGTCAGTGCCCATCCTGATATGACCTTAGATGTTGCCAGGACGTAAAGCTCCAGCAACCACCCACCTAAACCCCTGACACAAGCACCCCCCCCCCCCGCCCCCGCACACACACACACTCGGCCGGCTCCGCCTGATCTGTAAAAGACCTTACTGCGCAGCCGTGGCGGGCTGCAGGCTGCGCATGCACCAAAGCACTGTCGTCTGCCTTAGGCAATCCCAGCGTTGTGTGATTGCGGCTGAAATACTAGTGACTTTGAGTTGGCACGCTGCCCACCATCCTCGCTCCTTCTATGCTCTTTACCCCCTCCCCCCTCCCCCCTCCCTCCCCCTCCTCCCCTCCTCACACACGCCTCACACTCGCAATTGTTCACCGCCAGGTACACACATCCTCACTGCACCATCCTCACTGCACCATCCTATCTGCACCATCCCCACTGCACCATCCACACTGCACCATCCCCACTGCACCATCCTCACTGCACCATACACACTGCACCATCCTCACTGCACCATCCTCACTGCACCATCCACACTACACCATCCTCACTGCACCATCCACACTGCACCATCCTCACTGCACCATCCACACTGCACCGTCCTCACTGCACCATCATCACTGCACCATCCTCACTGCACCATCCTCACTGCACCATCCTCACTGCACCATCCTCACTGCACCATCCTCACTGCACCATCCTCACTGCACCATCCACACTGCACCATCCACACTGCACCATCCCCACTGCACCATCCACACTGAACCATCCACACTGCACCATCCACACTGAACCATCCTCACTGCACCATCCACACTGCACCGTCCACACTGCACCATCCACACTGAACCATCCTCACTGCACCATCCACCCTGCACCGTCCACACTGCACCATCCACACTGCACCATCCACACTGCACCATCCACAACCATCCACACTGCACCATCCACACTGCACCATCCACACTGCACCATCCACACTGCACCATCCCCACTGCACCATCCACCCTGCACCATCCACACTGCACCATCCACACTGCACCATCCTCACTGCACCATCCTCACTGCACCATCCACACTGCACCATCCACACTGCACCATCCACACTGCACCATCCACACTGCACCATCCACACTGCACCATCCACACTGAACCATCCTCACTGCACCATCCTCACCACACCATCCTCACTGCACCATCCACACTGCACCATCCTCACTGCACCATCCACACTGCACCGTCCTCACTGCACCATCATCACTGCACCATCCTCACTGCACCATCCTCACTGCACCACCTCACTGCAACCATCCTATCTGCAACCATCCACACCCACCCACCACCACCCACCACCACCACCACCACACTGCACCATCCACACTGCACATCCTCACTGCACCATCATCACTGCACCATCCTCACTGCACCATCCTCACTGCACCATCCTCACTGCACCATCCTATCTGCACCATCCACACTGCACCATCCTCACTGCACCATCCTCACTGCACCATCCTATCTGCACCATCCACACTGCACCATCCACACTGCACCATCCTCACTGCACCATCCACACTGCACCATCCACACTGCACCATCCACACTGCACCATCCACACTGCACCATCCACACTGAACCATCCTCACTCCACCATCCTCACCGCACCATCCTCACTGCACCATCCACACTGCACCATCCTCACTGCACCATCCACACTGCACCGTCCTCACTGCACCACCATCACTGCACCATCCAAAATGCACCATCCAAAATGCACCATCATCACTGCACCATCCACACTGCACCGTCCTCACTGCACCACCATCACTGCACCATGCAAAATGCACCATCATCACTGCACCATCATCACTGCACCATCCACAATGCACCGTCCTCACTGCACCACCATCACTGCACCATGCTCACTGCACCATCCACACTGCACCATCCACACTGCACCATCCTCACTGCACCATCCTCATTGCACCGTCCTCACTGCACCATCCACACTGCACCATGCTCACTGAACCATCCTCACTGCACCATCCTCACTGCACCATCCTCACTGCACCATCCTATCTGCACCATCCTCATTGCACTGTCCTAACTGCACCATCCATACTGCACCATCCCCACTGCACCATCCTCACTGCACCATCCACACTGCACCATCCACACTGCACCATCCTCACTGCCCCATCCTCACTCTACCATCCACACTGCACCATCCTCACTGCACCGTCCTCACTGCACCATCCTCACTGCACCATCCACACTGCACCCTCCATACTGCACCATCTTCATCTTATAATCGCAATCACTCAAGCTGTGTCCTATACGTTAACTATGAGATTTCAACAATTATTCACGAGTTGAGAAAAAAACTACGTACTTAGTGTTTAATACTGAATGAACCAGTAATCCATCCTTACTTTGCGTGTCCATTAATTAAACAAGGCCACGGCTCACTTTACCACGTTCCCCCGCCGTAACCTGACATTCACTACTAACCGGACGTGGTGGCGAATCGGTAGAGCGCGGAGCTAGCGTGCGGGAGATCGGAAGTTCGGTTCCCGGTCGAGTCAAGCCAATGACTTATAAAATTGATACTTGTCACTTCCTAGCCTGGTGTTTGGCATTAATAGTATAGGGAAAGGACAAGTTAGCTCAAATGTCAGGATAATGCGACTGAGTGGGATATTGGTTCATGGCGCTGGCGGCCGGGTTTCCTAGTGGAGTAGCACTATAAAGTCACCATGAGTGTGCACTGTCAGTACCATCCTGATATGACCTTAGATGTTGCAAGGACGTTCGACTCCAACAATCAACCAGTATCAGAATAATGTGACTGAGTGGGATATCGGGTCATGGCACCGGCGGCTTGATTTCCCAGTGGGGCAGCACTATAAAGTCGCCATGAGTGCGCACTGTCACAAGTCGGTACCCGTCCTGGTATGACCTTAGATGTTGCCAGGACGTATAACTCCAACAACCAACCAACCAGTGCTCACCTCAGTGAAGTGATGGCCACCTGGCTAGTCCGCCTCAAATTATAGCGGACAGATAACAATGAGTGAAACGCGTGCGACACTAAATTAGATTCAAGGCACGGTGTGCCAATGATTAGACCCTACTTGTGCATGTCCAGCAGGAGCAGAATTTCCTTCGTGTGTGAAGTTGTTTGTTTGTTATTGTTTAAGGTCCTAGCATCATCTACCATCATATCAGGATGGATACTGACTTTTGGCAGTGCGCACTCATGGCGACGTTATAGTGCTGCCCCACTGATACACCATGCCACCAGCACCATGACTTGATATCTCACTCAGTCACATTATCCTGACACTGAGCCAACAGTCCTTGCCCTATCCTATTATTAAATACCGAGCGGCTGGCTAGGAGGTGACAATTATAAATTTATAAGTTGGTTGGTTATTGGAGTTTTACGTCCTGGCAGCAACTATGGTCATATCAGGACGGGTATTGCCTTGTGACAACAGTGTGCACTAATGGTGACGTTATAGTGCTGCCCCAATGGAAGACCAGGCTGCCATCACCATCACCTTCTATCCCACTTAGTCACATTATTCTGACACCAAGCCCACCAGTCCTTGCCCTAATCAAATAGTGCCGAGCGCCTGGCTAGGAAGCAACAAGTATCAATATTTAAGTCATCGGTTTGACTCGACCAGGATCACACAATCCCCCAAAACAGGAGATGGACGCTCAACTCATTCGGCCATCCCGTCTGACGACGGCACCTTGCATGTCGTCGTCCGCCACCCGCCATATGCCATCCAACCGTTACCAAGGTGATCGCCTACGACATCCACTGTTAGGCAGTCCGAACGCCGAATTTTATCGCCGCGCAGACGACATTTAGTCAGAGCGTGGCGACTGAAGCATGTGATCACTGAGTGCTTTAATCGTCTGTTTGATCAGGACTTGACAGTCCACACGTGGTAGTTGCAGATGGGAACATTGGTTATATTGGGCCTCTGCAATGCACCAGACGGGATGGCCAAATGAGTCGAGCGTCCCTCTCCCGTTTTGGTAGATCGTGGGAATCGAATCCACGGTCGAATCAAACCAATGCATTATTGATACTTGTTGCTTCCTAGCCAACCTCTCTGCATTGATAGGATAGTGAAAGGACTGGTTGGCTCAGTGTCAGGATAATGTGTATGATGGAGATATCAGGTCATGTTGTCGGTGGTCTGGTCTCCCAGTGGGGCAGCACAATAAAGTTACCATGAGTGCGCACTGTCACAAGTCGGTACCCATCCTGATATGACCTTAGATGTTGCCAGGACCTAAAACTCTAACAAACAACCAACCAATGGGTGCACAGACGACATTTAGTCAGAGTGTGGCGACTGAAGCATGTGATCACTGACTGCTTTAATCGGATGTTTGATCAGGACTTGACAGTCTACACGTGGGTAGTTGCAGATGGGAGCATTGCGTGTATTGGGCCTCTGCAATGCGATGCCGATTTGCTGAAGACACTAACCTAAAGGGGAGATATGTTCTTCATATGTTACATACTTTGTGTGTACATTGCGTGTACATTGTGTGTACGCCAATTTTTATTCCCGGTCCCTGCAGAATTTGATGAATGCCGACATACTGGTAAATTGTTGTACATTGGGCACACGCTAACGCCATACGTCATAGTGTGACAGGGCCTTTATGCTCACCTGTTGTTCATTATTCGTCCTGGCTATTACAATCTGAAGTATATGTGTGTCTTGAATAATAATGTTAATACTACCAAATATTCCCCAGAGTAGTCAAGCATGCACGCCAAAAAGGACTGGCTGACTGCGAAATGTCGTCTGCTATGCGCGAAACAGACGACACTGGTTGTTGCCTGCTGACTTTCTGTCAATAAAGAGAGTAGTCTGCAGGTATCGATGCCACTGTTCACACTACAGTGGAACCTTACTTCATGCTTACCCTCCAACACCTTTGACATGGCTTAGGCATACAGTAAAACCTCCCGGAGCTCGGGAGTCCGGGTGGATCTATCAGTTTTACGAGCTCGTTATAGTAATAGTATCTGTCATCCATCATATTACTAAGGAGATCCCCGCCAATTATATATTAGTACAGTAAAACCTCTCTAAATCGACCGACCACAGGACTGGCTGTAAATGGTCCATTTAGGGAGGTCGTCCGTTTATGGAGTTTTCTTTTATCGTTCCAATGGTTTTGTATGTGTGATCATTTGGGACCCAAATAAAGCGATCGATATAGGGGAGTGGTCGATCTGTGGAGGTGGTCGGTTAGAGAGGTTTTATGAAGGTGTCATTCACCCCTACTGTGGCCAGGTGAGCGGAAGCTGCGACCCAGTGTTCCAGTTTCCGCAGTACGCCAGTTTGCGAGGGTCACATACATTCAAATGCATTGTCAATGGCCGTGAGCAAATCTTCATACAGAAAAAGTCAAATATTTCTCAAATTACACCATCTAGAAACAAACCGCTTGGCACACATACAGAAAACATATTCAACAAACAGATTATATTAAATTTATAAGGTTAGGGTTCTTGATTTCTATTAATTTTGAATAAAACTAATGTTTTGCACTCTGCGTACCGTCAAACTCAAGGCATTGTCAATGGTCGTGACCAATCTTCATACAGAAAATACAGAAAAAGTGAAATATTTCTAAAACCACACCATCTAGAAACAAATCGCTTGGTACACATATAGAAAATATCTTTACCAAAATTTTTTATTAAATTTATAAGGTTAGTGACGATGCTGTTCGATTTTGATGCATGCGCAGAAGCGATGTGTCCTTCGCAAACTGGCATACTGCAGAAACTGCGACCCGGTGTGTTGCGTCGCGGATTCAGTCCTTCCTGAGGAACCAGTGGAACTCAGAATACTATTTTTACGAACCCCGCTAATGGGTCCTATGTTGGAATTAAGCAGCGTAGTATTTATAGAACTCGATCATCAAATGATTTCCTCCGCTAATTAACACTCGGCACAAGCGGGAAATGCCACTCCGAGGCTGTTGTCATAGAGACGCTGCTAACATATATTAGGCTTTGGTTGGTTGGTTGTTGGAGTTTTACGTCCTTACAACATCTACGGTCATATCAGGATGGGTACCGACTTGTGACAGTGCACACTCATTGTGATTTTATAGTGCTGCCCCACTGGGAAATCAAGCCACTGGCAACATGACCCAATATCCCACTCAGTCACATTATCCTGACACTGAGCTGACCAGTCCTTGCCCTATCCTATTAATGCCAAGTGCCAGGCTGGGAAGCGACAAATAATAATTGTATTTAACTTATAACTCATCGGTTTGACTCGACCGGGAATCGAACCCCCGATCTCCATCACGGGAGGTCTGCGCTTTACCAACTCGGCCACCGCGACTCCCAACCCCCCCTAGATATCGGAGTGTCAGTCGAATGCTAGGCTCGTTCCTAGAACAACAGGATTCCCTCTCTGACATCGGACAGTGTCGGACCGTGTCGGACAGTGTCGGGGAGTGTCGGAGACAGGCAGTAATGCTGCTGAACTCCACCAGGGGGCGCAGCTCAGCGCCATAAAGGGCGCATTCCATATACGCGTAATGCGTAATGCGAATGCGAATGCGACAAAAAATCGAAACGCCTTGAAACCTATGAGCTACATTCCATACACGCGTAATGCGTAATGCGAATGCGAATGCATCAGAAATTCATTATCCCGATCGGTCCCTGTAGCGATCGGTACGTAATGCGTTATGCGTCAAGCTGGATGTGAATAGAAACCTGAGTCTGATGTCTCCATTAGTTTAACACCAGGAGAGGCGACTGAGCATTACGGAACGGCCTCACAGAGGGGTGCTAATTGGAAACACATGGTGAGCTGGGCACCAGGGAGACATAGGGTTAGGGGAAAGCTAAAAATGCTACCATATGCACAGAAATATGAATACTTATCTATAATTTGGTTATAATAAAGGTAGGAACCCCCATGTGACATACAAAAAGTTACATAGATATACATGCAATATTTGGTCACATACAGAGCAGTATGGAGAATAATTGTTTATTTATATTTTTTAAATATAGCCAGTCGTGCGCCACATAACGCATTACGCATTACGCGTATATGGAATGCTGGCATTCGCATAACGCATAACGTGTAACGCATAACGCATTACGCATTACGCGTATATGGAATGCGCCCTTAAGGCGTAATGCTGCTTGTGGAACTGGCAGCAGCTGGAGCGGCAGATTAAAAGCCTGCCTGCCGGCAACAGCACCGACCAGCGGAGAGTCACTTCCGGCCCATTAAGCGCGCTGCTTTGTTTATCTTTTTATTTGTTTTAGCGATCATTTGCAGTAGTGGTCATAATGCATGCGGATTGATTTCCTTTATCAATCATTTCTGTAAACTTGTTTGTGATGTAAAATCAGGGAGTTCCCTTTTTAAAAATATTTCTGTGATTTTCGTCAACATTTGTAATACCATGTACCTATGAGATTAGTGTTTTAATCTATGTTAACCCGTCCTGATATGACCTTAGATGTTGCTAGGACGTAAAACAACAACAAAAAAACAAACAACAAACAACCTATGTTAGTTTTTGTCACACCTTTCAAGGTTAGGTTTGTGCATAATTAGACTGGGAGCGGGACGTAGCTCAGGCAGTAGGGTGTCCACCTGTGAAGGTGTCAGCCATCCTATCGATCTTGCTCAGGGGACCCATTTGCAGTTTGGGCTATGTTCCGTTCCAACCAGTGGTCAACAACTGGTTCATCAAAGCCTGTGGTAAGTTTCATCCTGTCTACGGGAAAGTGCATATGAAATACCCGTTCCTACTTATCATCGGAAAGACTAGTCTATGTGGCAACAGGTGGGTTTCATCCAAAGAAATATGTCAGAATGACCAAATGTTTTATGTCCAATTACCCATGATGCACAAAATTAATGTTCTTTAGAGGCGTCGTTAAATAAAACAAGCTTTAGTTTTGCTTTTATAATTAGGCAGATCCCAGGTAGTCCATTTTCTTTGTTCTTTTGAGCTCATTTTGCTTCATTTAGATTGTTATCTTCGCCAACGTTCCCGTTTTGCAGCAACACTCGCCGCGCTCCGGGCGTATCTCGGCGGCTGGCTGGCGTGGTCTGTGGTATGTGGTGGATGGAGAAGAGAATGGCGTAATGCGCAGTTCACCCTTCAACTTGTGATCAGATGTGATGACCGAATATCTTGAGCATCCGTCTCTTGTTTCGAACCTATGCGTTCAAACCCGGTCAAGTCAAACCAATGACTTATAAAATTGATATTTGTCGCCTCATAGCCACGCGTTTGTCATTAATAGGATAGAGCAAGGAACTGGTTGGCTCAGTGTCAGGATAAGGTGACTGAGTGGGATATCAGGTCATGGTGCCAGTGGCCTGATTTCCCAGTGGGGCAGCACTATAAAGTTGCCATGAGTGTGCACTGTTGCAAGTTGGTACCCATCCTGATATGACCTTAGATGTCACCAGGAGATAAAACTCCAGCAACCAACCAACTTAAAAAGTGATACTTGTAGTTTCCTAGCCAGGTGCTCACATTAACATAAAGCTTTGTGGGTTTTTAAATGCTGTTTTATTTTAAATATCGTCTTTCCAATTAGCCTTACCCAGATAGGTAGTTTTATTAAATTAAACAGGCTGTTCTCCACAAGTTCACCCAGCAATATCTCTGTCCCAATACCAACAAAATTGAATAATTCATATTAAGTCCATGTCTACTCTACTCAAGGGAAATTCTCTTTAGATTTGACTAAATGCATTCATTGCACTTTCATGGCACATTTCCGTAAACAAAAATGAACACCCGTGACGATTCCCTAATCTGTTTCTTAATATTGTCACCAGAAATCAGCTCTAATAATTCTTAGTTTGATTGTATTGTGGTTTTACATTCTAGCAACGTCTGGGATCAGACCAGGACGGACACCGACTTGTGACAATGTGCACTGATGGCAACTTCATAGTGCTGCCTCACTGCGATTCCAGGCTGCTGATATGCAAATATCCCGATATCCTGGCATTTCTCAGTTACATTATCCTGATACTGTACTAACCAGTTCTTGTCGCTCCCTAGCCTGACGCTCGACATTTTTATGATAGAGCAAGGACTGGTTAGCTCAATGTCAGGATAATGAGAATGAGTGGGATATCGGGTCATGGTGCCAGTGACCTGATTTTCCAGTGGGGCAGCACTATAAAACCACCATGAGTGTTTACTGTCACAAGACTGTACCCGTCCTGATATGACATTTGATGTTGCCAGGATGTAAAACTCCAACAACCAGTTCTTGTCCAATTCTATTAATGCTGAGTGCCAGGCTCGGTAGCGACAAGTATCAATTTTGTAAGTCATTCCTCCCGTCTCCCCCCTCTCATCTCCCCCTCCCATCTCCCCCTTCCATCTCTCCCATCCCGTCTCCCCCTTCCCGGCTCCCCCTCCTATTTCCCCCCTCCCATCTCCCCCCTCCCGTCTCCCCCCTCCCGTCTCCCCCTCCTGTCTCCCCCTCCCATCTCCCCCCTCCCGTCTCCCCCTCCCGTCTCCCCCTCCCGTCTCCCCCTCCCGCCTCCCCCTCCTCTCCCCTCTCCCTCCATCTCCCTCTCCCCCCCCCACTTCTCCCCTCTCCCCTCCCCCATCTCCCCTCTCCCGTCTCCCCCTCCCGTCTCCCGCCACTCTCCATCCGTCTCCCCTCCCGCTCCCCCCTCCGTCTCCCCCCCTCCGGTCTCCCCCCTCCCGTTTCCCCCTCCCATCTCCTCCCTCCCGTCTCCCCATCCCGTCTCCCCCTCCGTTTCCCCCCTCCTGTCTCCCCCCCTCCATCTCCCCTTCGTCTCCCCCCTTTGGTATTCCCCCTCCCTCTACCCGCTCCTGTCACCCCCGTCCCGTCTCCCCCGTCCCGTCTCCCCGTCCCGTCTCCCACAATAACAACATAAAGAGACATTCGACCACACTTCAAGGTACCCATACGAAAGACATGGAATGTTTTCATATATATATCTGTAGGCAGGTCTTGAGGCATTTAAAATAATGATAATATAGAAAAACCTCTCTAACCGTCCACCTCCATAGATCGACCACTCCCCTATATCGATCGCTTTATTTGGGTTCCCACCAATCGCCTATACAATAACATTATAACAATTTTGTTTAAAGTCCCTAAACCGACCACCTCCCTAAATGGACCATTTAAAGTCGGTGCCATGGTCGGTCAATTTAGAGAGGTTTTACTAGCACTAATATATAGTTAGTGGGGATCGCATTAGTAATACTATGAAGAATGGCACATGCTATAAAGGACTAGTAAGAACGGACGTATCCAACTGGACTCCTGAACTCCCGGGTCTGATATGCTCGTTAGTAGTGTACCCCCCCCCCCCTCCCCCACTACGGAAAACGTGGCTCACACATTTGGCCGTGCTTAGCCTATGCTGCCGGCTTGCTCGTACATTCCCATCATTCATTGTCTCATGGACCCGGGCGTCAACAGGAACCCACACGGACCACACCCCCACCCACCACCCCTTCACACCAGAGCCACCAGGCGGCGAGAATGAGCAACAGCAACAGCAGAAAATGCTGCCGTGCGCAGTGCTATTTTTAGACATTCGCCCTCCCGCCCGATAAACCCTCCCAGGGTGATTTAAGGGAACAAGTCCCTTTCATTGCGAAAAGAATAGCGAATCTTTGATTGTCGTCTGCCATTGCTTAAGCATCGTACATTGTAAGGAGAGTACTTCAATATGTTGCATCTTTTACACAGACAGGTGTACCGGGGGAGGGGTCCCTTTCATTGTGAAAAGAATAGCGAATCTTTGATTGTCGTCTGCCATTGCTTAGGCATCTTACATTGTAAGGAGAGTACTTCAATATGTTGCATCTTTTACACAGACAGGTGTACCGGGGGAGGGGTCCCTTTCATTGCGAAAAGAATAGCGAATCTTCGATTGTCGTCTGCCATTGCTTAGGCATTGTACATTGTAAGGAGAGTACTTCAATATGTTGCATCTTTTACACAGACAGGTGTACCGGGGGAGGGGTCCCTTTCATTGCGAAAAGAATAGCGAATCTTCGATTGTCGTCTGCCATTGCTTAGGCATTGTACATTGTAAGGAGAGTTCATCAATAGGTCAAATCTTTCACACATACAGGTGTACCGGGAGACGGGTCCCCTTCGTTGCGAAAAGAATAGCGAATCTTCAATTGTCATCTGCCATTGCTAAAGTGCCTGTCACACTATGCCGGATTGAGAAATGGACAGAATTGTCTAGTATGGTGGTGATAAGTATCAAAATGTATTAAAATGTGTCAAAGTGTTGTGACATCGGGTCTACAAACAGACATGAAACAGACATGAAATGGACATGAAATGGACATGAAATGGACATGAAATGGACATGAATGGATAGCCAATGGATGAAACAAAATCAAACTGGACAAGAACCGTAGACATTAGTCTGGCAGCATCCGTTCAGTTTTGTGCATGTTCAAAACTTGTACGGACACAAACCAGACATTATTCGTTTTCTGTCCGTTTCCCGCAATCCGGTGAGGTGTGACAGGGCCTTTAAGCATCATACATTGTAAGGAGAGTTCATCAATAGGTCAAATCTTTCACACACACAGGTGTACCGGGGGGACGGGTCCCTTTCATTGCGAAAAGAATAGAGAATTTTCGATTGTCGTCTACCGCTTCTTAAGCATCATACATTGTAAGGAGAGTTCTTTAATATCTCGCATCTTTCACAGGATGTAGCAAGTGTGTCTTTGTTTAATACGTTTTTTTAACAGCAGTGCCAGACGACTTTTGTGCCAGCGGACGATCTTATATACATACTTCTCAAGTCCGCTAATCTCGATAGATTCAGCATGAATTATTTAGACATCACCATAGACCATTGTAATAATTGAACTCCGTGTCAGTTATGATTTAGACACATATGTGTAGGCTGTGAATATAAATTAGAATTAACACTTAAAGAGGAAGTATTACTATTAACATGATTAGCACAACTTTACTTACTCATAATTATCAGAGTAGAATATCACGAGGCATGGTTTGAATATTTTCTAAATGATGTACCTTGGGAGTTATGTAAGGCCCAACTATGTTCTGAGGGGAACCAAGCATGGTGGCCTAATCGGTAGAGCGCCAGCCTCCTGTGCGGAATATTGGGAATTCGGTTCCCGGTCGAGTCAAACGAATGACTTTAAAATTGATACTTGTCACTTCCTAGCCAGGCACTCAGTATTAATATGATAGGGCAAGGAGTGGGTAGCCCAGTAGCAGGATAATGTGACTGAGTGGGATAGCAGGTCAGGATGCTGGCGGCCTGATTTCCCAGTGGGGCAGGACTATAAAGTCACAATGAGTGCACACTGTCACAAGTTGGTACCCATCCTGATATGATTTTAGATGTTGCCAGGACATAAAACGCCAACAACCAACCAACCTTTTCTGAGGGTCTGCGTCCATGTGGCTCAGCTGGTGACTATTAGCGTCATTCAGCCATAATGTCAGTCTTCGGTGACGTAGGATAGGGAATTTGTACATACTTGGAAAGCTGTGTAAGCCCTAATAGATGTGATCACCTGATTTAGTTGGTTCGTTGGTTGTTGGAGTTTTACGTCCTGGCAAGATCTAACTTTAGAGCACGCTGTTGGAACAGACACGCTGCTGTTCTTTTGACGGGCCTCGTGTGATACTCAATAAACCAAAGCGAGGCAAACGGGACTGCCAGCAGAGAGCGTGTATATAAACAGATGAGAGGGACAACTGTCATACTAGACCCTGTAACAGCTGCCGACTGTGGCGCTCCAAGTGGTGGTTGTTTAACAAATGGGCAAACTCAAGGCATTGTCAATGGCAGTGAGCAATCTTCATACAGAAAACGTTAAATATCTCTAAAACTACAACACCTAGAAACAAACTGATTGGAATACACATAGAAAACATGTTTACCAACAAGATTATATTAAATTGATATGGTTAGGGTTCTGGATTTCTATTAATTTGGAATAAAACTGACGTTTTTCACTACGCGTAGGGCAAACTCAAGGCATTGTCAATGGTGGTGAGCAATCTTCATACAGAAAATGTGAAATATCTCTAAAACCACATGACCTAGACACAAACCGCTTGGAACACATATAGAAAACATGTTTACCAAAAGGATTATATTAAATTGATAAGGTTAGGCTTCTGCATTTCTATTAATTTTTAATAAAATCAAATGTTTTGCACTGCACGTACCGTCAAATTCAAAGCTTGTTCAACACTAACCGCCAGGAACGCCACTGTAGCCTGTGTTACCGATTTTCGCGGGAGTTGTCCCTCTCATCTGTTTATATACACGCTCTCTGCTGCCAGTGACGAGTGGGGGGTGGGGGTGGGGGTGAACTGCCCGATTTAAAATACCTAGTCTGTATACTACTCTCCCCCTGGTTCTCTTGTCCACTTCGTCGACAACGTTCAACCTTTACCTTTCAGTATTTTGTGAGAATTTGAGCCACCCGCTCCAACACACCCACTCACCTCCTCCCCCCGCAACACCCGCCCCCCTCGCCTCATTGTGTTCAGCCAGTGGACATTGACCCCCACCTCATTGTGTTCCGGTTAGAATTAACCTAGTTGTCCACCCGAGTGCTAACAGTAACAATGCCGGTATGTGGCGACGATGGTTGCCGCTAGGTGGCGACGATGGTTGCCGGTAGGTGGCGACGATGGTTGCCGGTAGGTGGTGACGATGGTTGCCGGTAGGTGGTGACGATGGTTGCCAGAGGGTGGTCACGATGGTTGCCGGTAGGTGGTGATGATGGCTGCAGGTAGGAGGTAATGATGGTTGCCAGTAGGAGGTGACGATGGTTGCCGGTAGGTGGTGATGATGGTTGCCGGTAGGTGGTGATGATGGCTGCGGGTAGGTGGTGACGATGGTTGCCGGTAGGTGGTGATGATGGTTGCCGGTAGGTGGTGACGATGGTTGCCGGTAGGTGCTGATGTTGGTTGCCGGTAGGTGGTGACGATGGTTGCCAGTGGGTGGTGACGATGGTTGCCGGTGGGTGGTGACGATGGTTGCCGGTGGGTGGTGATGATGGTTGCCTGTAGGTGGTGCGATGGTTGCCGGTAGGTGGTGACGATGGTTGCCAGAGGGTGGTGACGATGGTTACCGGTAGGTGGTGATGATGGTTGCCGGTAGGTGGTGATGATGGTTACGGTAGGTGGTGACAATGGTTGTCGGTAGGTGGTGACGATGGTTGCCTGAGGGTGGTGACGATGGTTGCCGGTAGTTGGTGATGATGGTTGCTGGTAGGTGGTGACGATGGCTGCCAGTAGGAGGTGACGATGGTTGTCGGTAGGAGGTGACAATGGTTGCCGGTAGGTGGTGCCGATGGTTGCCGGTAGGTGGTGACGATGGTTGCTGGTAGGTAGTGACGATGGTTGCCGGTGGGTGGTGACAATGGTTGTCGGTAGGTGGTGACGATGGTTGCCAGTGGATGGTGATGATGGTTGTCGGTAGGTTGAGACGATGGTTGCCGGTAGGAGGTAACAATGGTTGCTGGTAGGAGGTGACAATGGTTGCCGGTAGGTGGTGACGATGGTTGCCAGTAGGTGGTGACGATGGTTGCCGGTAGGTGGTGATGATGGTTGCTGGCAGGTGGTGATGATGGTTGCCGGTGGGTGGTGACAATGGTTGTCGGTAGGTGGTGACGATGGTTGCCGGTGGGTGGTGACGATGGTTGTCGGTAGGTTGAGACGATGGTTGCTGGTAGGAGGTAACAATGGTTGCTGGTAGGAGGTGACAATGGTTGCCGGTAGGTGGTCACAATGGTTGCTGGTAGGTGGCGATGATGGTTGCCAGTAAGGTGGTGACGATGGTTGCCGGTAGGTGGCGACGATGATTGCCAGTAGGTGGTGACGATGGTTGCCGGTAGGTGGTGACGATGGCTGCTGGGGTTGGTTGGTTGGTTGTTGGAATGTTATGTCCTGGCAACATCTAAGGTCAATTCAGGATGGGTACCGACTTGTGACAGTGCACACTAACGCCAACTTTATAATTAAAGTGCTGCCCCACTGGGAAATCAGTCTGCTGGCACCATGACATGATATCCCAATCAGTCACATTATTATCCTGACACTGAGCTAAGCAGTCCTTGCCTTATCCTATTAATGCCAAGCGCCAGGCTAGGAAGCCACAAGAATCAATTTTATACGTCATTGGTTTGACTCGACCGGGAACCGAACTCTCGATCTCCCACACGCGAGGCCCGCGCTCTACCGATTCGGCCACCGCGCCCGGTGCCTCGGGGTGGTGACGGCCGCTGCCCGGGGGTGGTGATGGCCGCTGTTCGGAGACCGGCGCAATGGGGGGGAGGGGGGAGGGGGGGTGACGGCGGAATGCTGGCAGCGTTTGCCTTGTGGTGACGTCCCCCCCCCCCCTCCCACACCCCCTCCCTGGGCACTGCTCCGGTGTGCGCATGCGCGTGTGAGTGATTTGGAGATAGGCGGGCGGCAATGTCCATTACTGTCGGCAGAACGGCAGCAGCCCAGGCCATTACCCGGCCATTATGAGGCGCGAGAGAGGCTAGAGGCAGCGGGTTTGCAGGCCGGGGGCGGGGAGTGGGGGGAGCTCAGATGGTGGTTACACAGGGCGAGCTGCTGAGCTGACGTCACAGCGCGGGTCCCAGGGGCTCTTGCGCCGCGCTCTGACGTCACGGCGCGGGTCCCAGGGCCCTCCGGGTATGTAGCGAAGGGAGCTCACTGACGCGTGCTGCTGCCTGGATTTGCGCACTACGACCTGCGCATTGCACTGCCACCTGCACACTGCCACCTGCACACTGCCACCTGCGCAATGTGACCTTCGCACTGTAACCTGCACACTACGACCTGCACACTGGACTGCCACCTGCACACTTCCACCTGTGCAATGTGATCTTCGCACTGTGACCTGTGCACTGCGACCTGTGCACTGTGACCTGCACACTACGACCTACACACTGCACTGCCACCTGTACACTGCGACCTATGCACTGTGACCTGCGCACTGCCACCTGCACACTGCAACCTGCACACTGCACTGCCACCTGCACACTGCCACCTGCACACTGTGACCTGCGCACTGCCACCTGCGCAATGTGTTCTTCGCACTGTGACCTGCGCACTGCGACATGTGCACCGACCCTCAGGCCGCCAGCCGCCGCCCCCCATACTGCCGGGTCGCAGCCATCTCCCACAGGCCGCGAGCCCCCTCCCCCCTCCCCTAGCCGCCGGGTCGCAGTCCGTCGCCCCCTCAGGCCCGCCGGATGCATCCTCCACGTCCAGGGTGGAATGTCGAAACACCTTAAAAGCAGAACATTCTTTTTCACGACTTGTAATACTAATTAATAATCAAGAGTCTGTCAGAAGTCGACTCCAATAACTCGCAATTAATATCTGATAACGAGCAGAATTTATATGGCATTTGGCTTCGCGATTTCTCTCGAATTGGCTATATCTGTGGAAAATTAATTAAGATTTTATCAGTCTATATTGGGTAGATAGTGCTGCTGGTACTTGCGTACATGCAGGGCTTCTGCTTCAATTACATTCAACATGGCGCCCAGCGCCCATCTCCTATTCCGCCTCTTCCGACAACATGGACAACACTGCCGTTCAAACTTGCAACCAAGAAACCATAAACACACAGTGCCATCCATAGACACACAACGCCTACCACATCCACACAACTCCTACAATAGACACACAGCGGCTGCGATAGACACATCCTTATATACAGCAACAAATGCCTAATAAGTTCACCAGTATCTAAGTTGTATTATGTGGAAACAAATCTAGATGATCCTTTTGATTTTGAAAATTTGAGGCTTTCATTAAACTTTGCAGCTTTGCGCTAGGCCGCTAGTGTTGCATTCGACATGTGGAATTCAGTTACATTTCGTTGATCCTAGCATTGCATTATAGTATCCTTGATCCTAGAATTGCATTATAGTATCCTTGATCCTAGAATTGCATTATAGTATCCTTGATCCTAGCATTGCATTATAGTATCCTTGATCCTAGCATTGCATTATATTATCCTTGATCCTAGCATTGCATTATAGTATCCTTGATCCTATCATTGTATTGTAGTATCCTTGATCCTAGCATTGCATTATAGTATCCTTGATCCTAGCATTGCATTATAGTATCCTTGATCCTAGCATTGTATTATAGTATCCTTGATCCTAGAATTGCATTATAGTATCCTTGATCCTATCATTGTATTGTACTATCCTTGATCCTAGCATTGCATTGTAGTATACTTGATCCTAACATTGCATTATAGTATCCTTGATCCTAGCATTGCATTATAGTATCCATGATCCTAGCATTGCATTATAGTATCCATGATCCTAGCATTGCTTTATAGTAACCTTTATCCTAGCATTGCATTATAGTATCCTTGATCCTAGCATGGCATTATAGTATCCTTGATCCTAGAATTGGATTATAGTATCCATGATCCAAGCATTGCTTTATATTATCCTTTATCATAGCATTGCATTACGTGAGGGTGGGGTTGGGGTGTGGTGGGGTGTGGTGGGGTTTGGGGTGGGGTGTGGATGGGGTGGGGATGGGGTGGGGTGGGGTGCTGGGGTGGGTGACCCCGTCTCTGACGTCACGGCGAGCCCCCTCATCGATCCCGGAGGCGTGGCGTCCTGTACGGGACATCCGCGCACCCACCCGGACGTGGCTCCAGCGCGAGCTATTTATAGACGCGGCCGTCTATTTGTGATTTGCCCCGACACTCTCCGAGCGGATCCTGTGCGAATGATGCCGGTAGTGCCGCTAGTGGTCCGAGGGCCTCTGGAATTCTGGGGGGAGAGTTATCCGGACAGAAATAGTTCCTTTCCCAAGCCAGCCCTCCCACCCCCACACCCACTCCACGCCACAACCACCCCCACAACCACCCCTCAGACACACTGCTCCCATGGAAGGCTTTCTGGCAATGTTGATTTATCTGATTGCGGGTGTGTGTGGGGGGGTGGGGGGTGTAGGGAGAGGGTCAGTCGGAGGGTGAGGGTCTGGAGAGTGTTGTGGATCTGCGTAGAGTGTTGAGGGGTGGTGCCGGGTAGGGGGTGTGGTGGGGGGAGTATTGGGATTCGAACCGACGGGTTCAAACCCTGGTCGAGTCAAACCAATGACTTAACAATCGATGCTTGTCGCTTCCTAGGCAGGCGCTCAACATTATTAGGATAGGGCAAGGACTGGTTAGGCTCAGTGTCAGGATAATGTGACTGAGTGGGATATCAGGTCATGGTGCTGGCGGTGTTTAGTTCAATTGTTATCGTTGCAGTCTCAACCCTTTCCCCCGCTGTCAGAGACACATACATGGTGGGGGGGGGGGGGGGGGGGTCCAATCATCAGCTGTGTACTTCAGGGGACTTCAGATCTCCCCAACGCAGACGTCGAGCTCGGCAATAAATTATCAGTTGGCAGTGAGACAGAAGCGGAATATGCCAAGAATTTTTTGACAGTATGCTGGTTTCTTTATTCTGCTCATAACGGTTAAGTGCGTGCACTTGTTTCCACCGCTGTGCACTAGTGGTCATAGTCACCTGGTAGAGTGTCCGCCTGTGAAGTTATCCGTCATCCGATTGATCCTGCTCAGTGGACACATTTGCAGTTTGGGCTATTTTCCGTTCCAACCAGCGGTCCACAAATGGTTCATCAAAGGCTGTGGTATGTGCTGTCCTGTCTGTGGGAAACTGCATATAAAAGACCCATTGTTTTACATCCTTGCAACATCTCAGGTTTTATCTCATATAAAGCACCGTAAAACCTCTCTAACTAACCACCTTCACTGATGGACCATGCTCCGATATCGATCGCTTTATTTGGGTCCCTAAACGATCGCCCATACAATACCATTGCAATGATTAAAAAAAACTCCCTAAATGGACCATTTAAAGTCGGTGCCATGGTCGGTCGATTTAGAGAGGTTTTACTGTATTCCTTTGAAAGCAGACGACTTTTACCTGGAGCAGACGGTGGTTTCGTGGAGGTCAGAGCGTTGTAACCTGGGACGATGCGCCCCCTGCTGGCACGACCCTGCGACACACGGCCTCGTTCTGATTTATTTATGCATCTCATAATTTCCAGTCACTATTCCATAATTCGGCACATGCGTTGAACCGTTCCGTTACGCGCGTGCGCGGACTGCTGTTGGCAGATCACATCTGTCACGCATCTTGCGTAGGCAACGCATGACGGACACGTATAGTGACTGCGTTCTAAACTGATTTAACGCGGGAATGATGCACACGTCCGGAGTGCTACTATGTATATATATATAGTGTATGTATATGGTGGTACAGTGAGTGTAGGTGGTGGTGGGGGGGGGGGGGGGTGCGCGCACAGACGGGTGGCGCCCCCAACGGATGTGAGGTTGAGTAGGCTGGAACAGCAGACGACTAGAACAAGGCTCCTCCAGTTGAAGACTGAGGTAGGAGTTAGGGCTGAGGAGGAGATGGAATCTTCCGGACTTATTATATGCTGTATAAGAATTGTACGAGTATAATAACCTGGAATATCCCTCCTTTCCGTCATCACTCACTCAGCTCCATGGACTGATTGAGTTTGGAATAGTCATCTACTGCTCCAGCCTCCCCAACCTCAGCTCTGACAGTGGCACCACCACCCCTATATATATCCAGGACGGGATAACCTGTAATCGGTAGTAGCGCTGAACGGCTTCCCATTCGGAAGGTTGTGGGTTCGAATGTGTGTTGAATAACTGGGGACCAGAGGCCGATGCTCCCAGACGGGATGGCCGAATGAGTTAGAGCATCCGTCTCCCGTGTTGGTAGATCGTGGAGTCGGGGGTTCGAACCCTGGTCGAATCAAACCAACGAGACTTAGAAATTGATACATGTCGCTTCCTAGCCTGGCGCTCGGCATTATTAGGATAGGACAAGGACTGGTTGGCTCAGTGTCAGGATAATGTGACTGAGTGGGATATCAGGTCATGGTGCTGGTGGCCTGGCCTTGCAGTGGGGCAGCATTATAAAGTCAGCATGAGTGCGTACTGTCACAAGTCGGTACCCGTCCTGATATGACCTTAGATGTTGCTAGGACATAAAACAACAACAAACAAACTAAATCCAGTGTGTGTACTGACACAAAGCGGTACTCACGCCGATAAGAGGTTAGATGTTAGTAGGACGCAAAACTCCAACAAAGAATATACAGTAAAACCTCTCTAAATCGACCGACCGTGTGACCGACTCTAAATTGGTGCATTTAGGGAGGTGGTCGGTTCAGGAAGTTTAAAAAAAATATTACAATGGTATTGTATTAGCGACTGTTTGGGATCCAAAAAAAGCGATCGATTTAGGGGAGTGGTCGATTTGTGGATGTGGTTGGTTAGAGAGGTTTTACTGTACATAATGCTGCACCGGCAGCAGCGTGCCAGTGCCCTTACTAGTGACGAGAAGGAGAACAAGCGGCCTATGCAGTTAACGGCTCATTCATGACCATCTTTCTCCCCTGTATTTGCCTGCACATAATGCTGCACCAGCAGCAGCGTGCCAGTGCCCTTACTAGTGACGAGAAGAAGAACAAGCGGCCTATGCAGTTAACGGCTCATTCATGACCATCTCTCTCACCTGTATTTGCCTGCACATAGTGCTGCACCGACAGCAGCGTGCCAGTGCCCTTACTAGTGACGAGAAGAAGAACAAGCGGCCTATGCAGTTAACGGCTCATTCATGACCATCTTTCTCACCTGTATTTGCCTGCACATAGTGCTGCACCGACAGCAGCGTGCCAGTGCCCTTAGTAGTGACGAGAAGAAGAACAAGCGGCCTATGGAGTTAACGGCTCATTCATGACCTTCTCCACGATGCCCTTTTGGGAGGCAGGTGCAGAGGCAACAAGCGGAACCGGAAACGGTGCATCATCAGAGCAAATCGACGATGCACGAGAAAATCAATCCTGCAGCAGGAGCAGGCCATGCGACTAACAATTCAGTGACCTTCCATGAAGTGACGGAAAGTTGAACTAACTGACCTGCTCACAGACCGGATGTGACGCACATTCCCATGGCCGAGCTGCGTCTGCGCACTGCTTATGTAGGTCATTTCATTTAAAAGTTCACTAACACGATCAAGAGATCGGTACATTTTCATATATATGAATTATAATGGAAAGTGGTCATGTAGAGTTGGTATGTTAAATAATATTAAACTACCTAATGACCCCGTCCTGATATGGCCTTAGATGTTGCAATAGTTTATTCACACTATTCACGTCGCGGCCATGTTGAAACCAGACCGAGGCCATGTACGCGTTTGTGAGGCGCCGCTGTATGAAAAGTCATGCAAATACTTTTTCGTCGACCAAAACCTCTCAAAATCACTCAAATTTGAGGGTTTTCATTTCTTAAACTACCATATTCATCTTTACATACCTGTTTTCTATCTATTGGCCAATATTAATGAAGATTGGGTGACCCTTGCATGGTGAGTTTCCCATTCTTTAACTACAACTTCAAGTCTGCATAGTTATGGTAGTATCATGTACCATGCAACACTGTCAGCATAGTTATCTGTGTAATACAGTTAAACAACGAGTCTTAGTAATTACAAATTAATAAAAGCTTTAACAGGGTTAAATTATATTTTTTAAATATATTTATATTAAGAAAGTTATGCAATTTTGAATTTAAGAAAAGATTGGCAGCCAAGGTGAGTGACTTTGTTGACATTGTTTACTGAAATGCATCTGATCATCACTCAATCTTCATGAAAATTGACCAATAAATAGAAAAAAGGTATGCAAAAATGAATACGATAGTTTCAAAAGTTAATATCTTCAAATTTGACTCCTTTAATTTCATTTCTGTAGTAGTTCATACACATCGGCACACAGCAGTGTCTTATGGCAATTTCCAATACCCGACGCGTACTCAGCCTCGTTCTGATGCCGAATTCGGTCACGTGTGAATAGTGTGAATAGTTGTATCATGTGATTAGTTAATTCAATTACAACAATTAGGAATGTAAGGTCCACGTGGTATTATCACGTGACTCCACCATTGGCTGCTCTAGTTGAACCATGGTCGAGTCAAAACCAATGACTTAAAAATGCATACTCATTGCTTCCTAGCCAGACGCTCGGTATTATTAGGATAGGGCAAGGACTGGTTTTCTCAGTGTCAGGATAATCTGACTGAGTGGTATATCAGGTTATGGTGCTGGTGGCCTGATTTCCCAGTGGGGCAGCACTATAAAGTCGCCATGAATGCATGCTGTCAGAAGTCGGTACCCATCCTGATATGACCATAGATGTTACCAGGACGTGAAGCTCCAACAACCAACCAGCTGCACCGTTTTGTGGGTGTGTGTGTTGGTGTGCTGGTTTGTTAGTACGACGGCCCGCTGTCACCTGACTGTTCTGCGTTCAGCTGTGCAAGATGAGACGCGCAACTGCGGACGTGTCTATAAATAGCCTCGCTCTGGGACCGCTGCCATCGAGGTTGGCGATTTTGGTTTCACGGCGATTGTCCAAGCACCACAGCATTCCCACCGATACCAACGTTGCCAGTAGTTGGTTACAACGTAAGCAGAACGCCTGAATTAAGGGGCTGTCAAACTATGACATATACTTGATATAACCTTAGCGTATGGCGATGTATGTGATTTTCGACCAACACATTGGCGTACATTGTGATACGTATGTATACATTGGGCATACGTCGGGTATGCTCTGGGTACGCCTTATATGTCATCTTACGTTGCCGTGCGTCGAGGCTCTGAAGAAATTTGGTGAATGCTAACAATTTCCAATGTGTGTCGACATGTGGCTCGTACATTGAATGTATGCTGTGTGTACATTCGGGATATGTAGGCGTATGTTGGAAGTATGTTAGGGATACGTTGGAATACGTTGCTGCATGTGGGAATGTGCAGTCCGCGTACAGTCCGGATACTGCGAACGGATGCATAACCTACTCCTAATGTACTTCGAACATATGCCTGCCGTATCTCCAGCATACTTAATGTATATGCCATAATTCTAGCCAGGGAGTAACATACATAATGTTGCTAAGCGTACCGTGAGTGTATGCAAACGTTTTGTGAACGTTTTGCGAGGCACATGAATACTCTCAATAGCTAGCAATAGGTGAAAGATACGTTCTGCATATGTTACATACGTTGTGCGTACGTTGTGTGTAAGTTGTGTGTACGTCCATTTTCATCCCCCCCCCACTGAAAAGTTTGATGAATGCCGATGTACTGGCAAATGTTTTAACATTGAGCATGCGCTGACACTGTACATTGTAGTGTGACAGGGCCTTTAGAAAATGCTCGTAGCCGTCCTCAACCAGCATTCTTGGCTGCTGGAAATCTTTGCCTCCTGCAAATCTTTTGCCACACATTCTCCCGAATTGGCTCCCCCCTCCCACTTCCCCCCGCCCTCACTTCCCCCACCCCCACTCCCCCATCTCCCACTTCTCCACCCCCCACTTAGTTGGGAGTGTGAGTGTGAGGCGGGGGGGGGGGGAAGTAAAGAGATGATAGGCGAGTGAGAGAGGGAGAGGGCGAGAGAGGCAAATGTGAGGGAGACAGGGAACGATGGAGATAGGGAGAACGAAAGGGAGACAGGGAGATGGGAAAAGAGGGAGAGGGGGATGAGAGGCAGAGAGGGAGTGAGGGAAAGATGGCGAGGGAAGATGAGATGAAGAAGAGGAGAGAGGCAGAGAGATTGAAGGGAGGAGGGTGAGGAGGGAGGAAGGAAGGGAGAGAGAGCGGTTGAGTGTATGGGATGGATAGGGAAATGGTTGGTTGGTTGTTAGAGCTTTAGGTCCTGGCAACATATAAGGTCATATCAGGACGGCTACCGATTTGTAACAGTGCGCACTCATGGCAACTTTATAGTGCTGCCGCACTGGGAAATCAGGCCGCTGGCACCTTGACCACTCAATCACATTATCCTGACATTGAGCTAACCAGTCCTTTGCCCTATCCTATTTATGCCGAGCACCTGGCTAGGAAGCGACAAGTATCAATTTGATAAGTCATTGGTTTGACTGCACCCGGAACCGAACTCCCGATCTCCCGCATGGGAGGCCCGCGATCTATCCATTCGGTCACCGCGTCCAGTGATAGTGTAATGCGCTAACCACTAAGCAGCCTGGAAACATCCGTTGGCACCCTGGCCGCATCCGACTCATCTGATTACCGGACTGTAGCCAAGGGAAACTGTCAAGAGCAGTCACCCCCCATCCCTGCCCCCCCCCCCCCCACCCAGGTGATACCCAACAGGGAAGTAAGTTTCACGTGCTTATATAACCGGGGAGAGTGGACATGCGGACATCTTTAAGGGTGCATTCCTTACACGCGGTATGCGGTATGCGGTATGCGAATGCGACAAAAAATCTAAACGCCTTGAAGCCTATGGGCTACATTCCTTACACACGGTATGCGAATGCGAATGTGAATGCGAATGCGAATGCGACAACTCGATCGGTCCATGTAGCCATCGGTACAGCATGTGGCATGTGGCAGGCGGCATGCGGTATGCGAATAGAAACCATCAGTCGCATGTGTCCATTAGTTTTAGACGAGGAGAGGCGACTGATCATTACGGAACGGTCATAGACAGGCATAGAGGGGTGCCATGTACATAGTGATTAGTGTGTACGGAGGGGAAACATATGGTAGTGGTAGTAGTAGTAGGAGTAGTAGTAGTAGTGTTGGTGGTGGTGGTGCTGTGTACATAGTGATTAGTATCTCATGGGGGTTCCTACCTTTATAATTGCCAAAGCATAGATAACTATTCCTATTTCTGTGGATAAAGGTAGGAAGCCCCGTGTGAGACCTCGCCGCATGTCGCATAACGCATGAGGCATACCGCATAAAAGGAATCATGCCATTCGCATACTGCATACCGCATGCTGCATACCGCATACCGCGTGTAAGGAATGCACGCTTTAGTTGAGATGCGGATAGTGTATCTGTGGATCAGGCCAATGAGAAGTCGTCGGAGCTGGGGATAGGATGGAATGGGTGCAGCGTGGTGGGGAAGGCGTCATTTGCAGAACTGATCTCTGTCCGGTTGGTTGGTTGTTGGAGTGGCCAGATTTCCCCAGTGGAGCAGCACAAGAAGTAGCCATGAGTGTGCACTGTCACAAGTCGGCGCCCATCCTGATATGACCTTAGATGTTGCCAGGACGTAAAACTCCAAACAACCAACCCGCGGGGTGGGTGGGTGGAGGGGGGGGGTTAGGGGGAGATACGCCTCGTTCTGATAATGAGGCGCGCGCCTTCGAGCTGGGTTAATTACGGATATGCCACCTGGTGCCAACGGTGCGACTTACTCGGATAACTGTCACGTGGTACACTGACCTGGCGTCGAGAAGGCTAATAATAGTGCGAAAGGGTGGAAGCCGATTAAGGAGACGCCTAAGATGACTGCCTAGAACCGAGAGAGGGCGCTGGTTTGATGCCTACTACCTAATGCCTAATGCCTAATGCCTAATGCCTAATATGATCAGACGGGATGGCGAATGAGTTAGAGCGTCCGTCTCCCGTGTTGGTAGATCGTGGGGTCATGGGTTCGAACCCTGGTCGAGTCAAACCAATGACTTAAACTTTGATACTTGTTGTTTCCTAGCCTAGCGCTCAGCATTATTTGGATAGGGCAAGGACTGGTTTGCTCAGTGTCAGGATAATGTGACTGAGTGGGATATCAGGTCATGGTGCTGGCAGCCAGGTCTTCGAGTGGGGCAGCACCATAAAGTCGTCATGAGTGTGCACTGTCACAAGTCGGTACCCATCTTGATATGACCTTAGATGTTGCTAGGACGTAAAACAACAACAAACAAACTAATGCCTAATGCTTTATTTATGCCAGCTACGTTTACTCTCACACAACCACGTGACTGTTACACATGCACTCACACTTCGAGGCATATGGAATTTAGTAGCTTTCATACTGTTCGAACTCTTGTTTCAACCTATTCAACTGGGCCTGTATGCAGGAGTCGGTGGTAGCGGCTTTTGGTGTTACAGCCTATTACCGGGTACCTATCACCGACGTCGGGAACTGTGTCAAGTGCTATGCAGGAGTGCGGAACACTTTGATTATAGCTACACATGAAGTTATTTATAGATTTGGGAAATCCCTCTGCGTTTGGAGGCATATATTAGGCTCAAATGTATTAAATGCTATCATATTTAACAGAATTACATACGCAATAAGTGAAATTTTATTAAATTAACCCTAAAATCGAAGCGAGATTAACACTGCCGCCGCAAAGGCGGCGATATTAATATTGTCGAACCGACGAATGCAAGCAACCGCCACCACCACCGCCAGTATGGAAAGCGACGTCGATGTGGCGGCGGCGGTGATTTGTTTACTTTACATTCGTCGATTCGAACATATTAATATCGCCGCCGTTGCGGCGGCAGCATTAATATTGCTTCGAATTTAGGGTTAATTTCATGAAATTTCACTTATTGCGTATGTAATTCTGTTAAATATAACAGCATTGAATAGATTTGGGCCTAATGAACTCGCTATAGCTCCTATTTTGCAGGGGTAACATAACACGGGTTAAGCTTTTGGTGTTAGGCCTATCACCGCCTCGTGCATACCATTTTTCGCCGCTACCCGGAAAATTCCCGCCTACCACCGTTTTGCCACACTAACACTGACTCCTGCATACGGGCCCTGGCAGGGATAGTGGGTTGGTTGGTGGAGTTTGATGTCCTGGCAACATCTAAGGTCATATCAGGACAGGTACCGACTTGTGGCAGTGCGCACTCATGGCAACTTTATAGTGTGCTGCCCCACTGGGAAATCAGGCCACCAGAACCATGACCCGATATCACACTCAGTCATATTATCCTGAAACTGAACTAATCAGAGTCCTTGCCCTATCCTATTAATGCTGAGCGCCAGGCTAAGAAGCGACAACTATCAATTATAAAGTCATTGTTTTTTGGGGGTTTTTTTGGTTGTAAATATAGTTTATTCATTGAATACATTCTTTTGTCAGCGCCGTGGCACTGGTCTTCCAGCCAAGTGACAATACAGTTATTTAGAATATATGTATATGTAGTCTGATATTGTCATCAGCAGCTAGCTCAAGTCAGCTGGAATAACAATATTAATCATTACAAGACTTACATATGGTATAGTTTGACAATTCACATATAAAAAATAGTAGTTATATGTTGTATTCATATGTACTTAGATACATACATGTGTATTGATTAGACCATTACATTACGGAGTGGTTAGGTGCATACTTTCCCTTCATAGGTTTGATAGATAGATAGGTTTGACTTGACCGGGAACTGAACTCCCGACCTTCCGCACGCGAGACTAGCGCTCTACCTATTCGGCCGGCCATGTAGGTGGTGGGCTCTGAGACGCATGAAGCAATCGCCAAGAATCCACACCTGACACAACCTGACAGTATCATTTCCGCTCCCGCTGTCAACTCCCCAGGGTCAACTTAATCAGGGTAATGTACTCAACCGGCTCTAATTAGCGACACCGTCAGTGAGCCGATGCCTCTATTATCAAGTGTGACAGTTGACTTTGACAGCATAGTGCGCGCTTCAGCCACATTGCACCGCCGGCTGTCACAGAGCACAGCTCGGGGTTCTCCGTACTGATGGTGTGGGAGAGAGAAAAAAACTACGCCAACAACACATATGCACAGAAAAACATGGACAAACTCTGACAGGTACCATAATTAATTGCGTCACGATATGTCAAATCAAATTGCAATATTTCATTAGTTGGTGTGCACGGTTGGTTATTTTCTTGTTGGAGTTTTACGTACTGGCAACATCTAAGGTCATATCAGGACGAGTACCGATTGTGACATTGCGCACTCATGGCGACTTTATAGTGCTGCCCCACTGGGAAATCAGGCTGCTGGCACCATGACCCTATAGTCCGCTCAGTCACATTATCCTGACACTTAGATAACCAGTCCTTGCCCTATCCTATTAATGCCGAGCGCCAGGGATCACCACGCACATCCACGTACATACACGCACATACACGCACAGACACGTACATACACGCACAGACACCTACAGACATGCACATACACAAGCAGACATGTACAGCCACGCACATACACACAACTACACAAATACACACACACATCCGTAGACAGTTACACACATTCACACATATACACACAACAACTCACAGACACACAGCCGTAGACAGTAACACACAGCCACACATATACACACAACAACACACAGACACACACAGCCATAGACAATCACACACATCCAGACATATACACAAAACACACAGAACCACAGACACACACAGCCATAGACAGTTACACACATTCACACATATACACACAAAAACACACAGACATGCACAACTGTAGACAGTCACACACAGCCACACATATACACACAACACACAGACACACAACCGTAGACAATCATACACATCCACACATATACACACAACACACAGAACCACAGACACACACAGCCGTAGACAGTCACACACATTCACACATAGACACACAACTACACAAACACACACATCCGTAGACAGTTACACCCATTCACACGTATACACACAACAACACACAGACACACACAGCCGTAGATAGTCACACACAGCCACACATATACACACAACAACACACAGACACACACAGCCGTAGATAGTCACACACAGCCACACATATACACACAACAACACACAGTCACACACAGCCGTAGACAGTTACACACATTCACACATATACACACAACAACACACAGACACACACAGCCGTAGATAGTCACACACAGCCACACATATACACACAACAACACACAGACATGCACAGCTGTAGACAGTCACACACAGCCACACATATACACACAACAACACACAGACACGCACAGCCGTAGACAGTCACACACAGCCACACATATACCTACAACAACACGCAGACACACACAGCCATAGACAGTCACACACATTCACACATATACACACAACACACAGACACACACAGCCGTAGATAGGCACACACAGCCACACATATACACACAACAACACACAGACACGCACAGCTGTAGACAGTCACACACAGCCACACATATACACACAACAACACACAGACACACACACCCGAGGACAGGCACACACATTCACCTACAAGGCAGACAATTGAGAGGCTCGTGCGTAGGCCTACATTGGAAGCGTTCCATCGACAATCGGCGGTCACTTCCGTCGGCCACCATGTGGTCTGTCGGCCACTGACCTATCCAATTAGAACCACAGCGCCCTGCCGACACGCAAACCGAGCACTCAGCTACTAACAAACCAGCCAGCCAAAACTCAGCGCGAGCAGGGCAGACGACAATTTGACAACTATCGATCCATGTATGCACACAAACGACGGGATGGCCAAATGAGTTACAGCGTCCGTCTCCCTAGATAAAAGATTCACCCAGTACTTGTAGTACACGGGTGAAGATCAGCCTTATATAAATACGGGCGAAAATAGCGTTAGTATGGAACATCACCTAGAAACTGTGGCTCCAGTATCAAATGGCTACCCATGTAGGCACAGATTTGGTGAAATGGGAGAGAATGCAAAAAGACAAGATGGCGGCCACAGAACGCCGTCGATTTCACTTTTAAATCTGATTAAACTAGATATTATATTATATTTTTCAACTCAAAGGTAGCGGGCTCTCAATAAGACATATGTAAAGAATAAATGTTGGTTCTTAGATTGTGAAATTAGGCTCTCAATTCTTTGACCCGCATTTTCGCTACCTTTTACATAGTGTTGGTTTGCACCCCTACTGCAGCAGTACGGGGTGAATCTTGTACCTACCGTCTTCCGTGTTGGTAGATCGTGGGGTCGTGGGTTTGAACCCTGATCGAGTCAAACCAATGACTTGTTTGTTTGTTTGTTGTTGTTCTACGTCCTGGCACAAACCAATGACTTAAAAATTGATACTTGTCACTTCCTAACCTGGCGCTCGGCATTATTAGGATAGGACCTAGGACTGGTTGGCTCAGTGTCAGGATAATGTGACTGAGTGGGATATCAGGTCATGGTGCTGGCGGCCTGGTCTTCCAGTGGGGCAGCACTATAAAGTCACCATGAGTGCGCACTGTCACAAGTCGGTACCCATCTTGATATGACCTTAGATGTTGCTAGGATGTAAAACAACAACAAACAAACACAAACCAACCACTTGGTTCCGATGGTTGGTGGTCAGTTAGACAGGTGTTATATACATGCTTTTTATGTAGTGTTACCCTATCGTGTTTAGTTATGTGAGCTTGTTGTTTTAGTGTTTATCGTCACCTGGTAGCAATATGAATTCTGCTGTTGGTGTGGGGCTGTTAGTAACACGTTAGACGAGCTGCGGCCAGTGAAGCAGTGGGACCAACCCTAGGACATTTGTAGTGTGTATATAATTGTGTAAGAAATTTGTTTGGATTAACCGATCATTGGTTTAACCGAACTTTGGCGTTGACTTTGACTTGGCTTTGGCAAAAACGTGGGTGCATTATGAATGTAATATAAAATGTATGTGGACACTTCCATTATTGTTTTTTATGTATATACAGTACAACTCCGTTAAACTAAGCTTGGTTAAACCAAACGATCGGTTAATACAAACATTTTTCGGCGGCCCGGCAAAATACTCCCATTTATCATATAACCTTATAACCACATGAAAGTTTGGTTTAACCATACCGGAAGTGGCCTCTGGCCCGATAATTTTGTTTGGATTAACCAATACTTTGGATTAACCGACTTTGGTTTAACCGCCTTTTTTTGTATATGATAAATGGTAGTATTTTGCCGGGCCGCCGAAAAAAGTTTGGATTAACCGATCGGTTGGTTTAACCGAGCTTGGTTTAACGGGGTTGTACTGTATATATAGTACAACCAGTGGTGTTTACCACGCGGTCAATCATACAATCTATATAGAACATATATATATATATAGAAGTATAAATAGGGAACCTAACCCCTACGTCTATATGTACACATTGCACTGACTGACATCCTTTATCATTTACCTTCCTGTGTTGCTAACATAATCATTTAAAGCACTATTCTTAGCCCGCACCAATTAACCCCATATAGCACCCAATACACACTCGCGAACCCATCTCAATCCTTTACTTGTCGACCCCACTTGCACAATTAGTGTGCTTTTATTTACATCTAATTTCCGATGACTCATTTCCGATATAATTTCCCGATATAATTCCCTCCTTGGAATATTTATTGAGGCTATTCTTAACCCCCCCGTGCCCCCCCCCCCCCCCACACTCCTCTCGGGTGCGCGCATTCCCCGCGTGTGTTTCCGCGATGACGCGCGCAGCCTGAGACGGGCGCGCTTTGCATATTCATGATCAGCCATGACGTAGGCGGATGCAGGCTGGCAGGGAACGACGCGCCAGAGCCACCATTGAATGTGTGTAGAGGAGGAGGAGGAGTGGGCAGCTTGGGGGTGGGGGGGAGCTTGTGGGAAAGAAGCCTAGTTAATATGACGATGTCTACGGAGTAGCTCTCACAGACTCACCCGAGGGGAGGCAATGCCTCAGGAGGGAAGGTCATCATTCCTAATTGGGTGTGGGTGTGGGTTGGGATGCACAGGCAGCAAGCAGCAATGTATAGTGGAATCATTAGGATCGCTAGCAAGCAATGATCCGCCCCCTACCCCGACTCACACAGTTACTCACCAAGCACTGTCACTCCTGTGGACTGATGGCATTTGTTGGACAAACTCTCACCGTGTAGAGAGCAGCTCACATCTAGGAGGGACCCACACTCGGTAATTAGAGAGCAGCTTATATGTAGGAGACCCACACTTGGTACGTAGAGAGCAGCTCAAATGTAGGAACGACCCATTCTTGGTATCTAGAGAGTAGCTCACGTGTACGAGGGACCCACACTCGGTAAGTAGAGAGCATGTTATATGTAGGGAGACCCACACTTGGTATGTTGAGAACAGCTCATATGTATCAGGGACCCACAGTCAACATGTAGAGACACCAACATACAATGTGTAGGGAGCAGCTCATAGGTCTAAATGAACCAGCGTACAGTATGTAGGGAGCAGCTCAATGGGGTACAGGCACCAGCACACAGTGTGTAGGGAGCAGGTCATGGAGGTACAGGAACCAGGTCACAGTGTGTAGGGAGCAGCTCATGGGGGAGCGGCACCAGCACACAGTGTGTAAGGAGCAGCTCATGGGGTAGAGAAATCAGCACACAGTGTCTAGGGAGAAGCTCATGGGTAGAGGAATCAGCACACAGTGGGTAGGGAGCAGATCATGGGAGTACAGGAACCAGGTCACAGTGTGTAGTGAGCATATCATGGGGGTACAGGAACCAGGTCACAGTGTGTAGGGAGAAGCTCATGGGGTATAGGCGCCAGCACACAGTGTGTAGGGAGCAGCTCATGGGGTAGATGCACCAGCACACAGTGTGTAAGGAGCAGCTCATGGAGTAGAGGCACCAGCACACAGTGTGTAGGGAGCAGCTCATGGGTACAGGAGCTAGGTCATAGTGTGTAGGGAGCAGCTCATGCGGTAGCGGAACCAGCACACAGTGTGTAGGGAGAAGCTCATGGGGTAGAGGCACCAGCACACAGTGTGTAGGGAGCAGCTCATGGGCTAGATGCACCAGCACACAGTGTGTAAGGAGCAGATCATGGGGTAGAGGCACCAGCCCACAGTGTTAAGGAGCAGCTCATGGGGGTACAGGAACCAGGTCACAGTGTGTAGGGAGCAGGCTCCTGGGGTAGAGGCACTAGAGCATAGTGTGTAGGGAGCAGTTCATGGGGCAGATGCACCAACCAGCACACAGTGTGTAGGGAGCAGCTCATGGGGTACAGGAACCAGGTCATAGTGTGTAGGGAGCAGCTCATGCGGTAGCGGAACCAGCACACAGTGTGCAGGTGGCAGCAGCTCATGGGGTAGAGGCACCAGCACACAGTGTGTAGAGAGCAGCTCATGGGGTAGAGGCACCAGCACACAGTTTTAAGGAGCAGCTCATGGGGTAGAGGCACCAGCCCACAGTGTCTAGGGAGCAGCTCATGGGGTAGAGGCACCAGCTCCCAGTGTGTATGGAGCAGCTCATGGGTAGAGGTACCAGTGTGCATGGAGCAGCTCATGGGGGTACAGGAACCAGCTTAGGGTGTTTAGAAACCAGCCTGGTCTGGGAGGGGAGTGCCTAGGAAGGAGGGGTGCCCAGTTATGGGCTTCACCTGGAGAGTTCTGAATGCGACGACGAGAGCTGCTCGGGTGGCTTTAACTTTAATGAGAATCCACAAGTGTGTGGCGGGGTGCAGCTCAGGAGCAGCTGGCGGCGGCAGGCGGAGGCTCCCGGACGGCAGGAGTGGGTCACCACGGGCAGCCCGAGGAGTCCCGATCCACAAAGGATTGTTGGGACAATCCGATCGGTGAGAGAAAGGGACCAACGGACAAGGCGCTGTTAGAAAGTGGGTGGACAGGAGATGCTCATGCCTAGAATGGAGAAAAACTGGCTGGTGTATGGTGATGTTAGACCCTGCTGTGCGTGTGTGTGTGGGGGGGGGGGGGTGTTGACAAGAGGTGGCTGGTTCATGGTGATGTCACACCATGCTGTGTGTGTGTGGGAGGGGGTGTTACCAAGAGGTGGCTGGTTCATGGTGATGTCACACCATGCTGTGTGTTGGGGGGTCAGTTCCCACACCTGCGACTGGTTCATGGTGATGTCACACCATGCTGTTGTGTGGGGGGGTGTTGACAAGAGGTGGCTGGTTCATGGTGATGTCACACCATCCTGTGTGTGGGGTGGTTTGACAAGAGGTGGCTGTTCATGGTGATGTCACACCGTGCTGTGTGGGGTTTTGACAAGAGGTGGCTGGTTCATGTTGATGTCACACCATGCTCTGTGGGGGGGGGGTGTTGACAAGAGGATGCCAGTTCATGGTGATGTCACACCATGCTGTGTGGGGGCGGGGCGTGTTTGACAAGGTGGCTGGTTCATGGTGATGTCACACCATGCTGTGTGTGGGGGGGGGGGTGTTGACAAGATACCAGTTCATGGTGATGTCACACCGTGATGTGTGTGTGTGGGGGGGCCTTTGACAAGAGGTGGATGGTTCATGGTGATGTCCCACTGTGCTGTGTGTGTGTGTGGGGGGGGGTGTTACCAAGAGGTGGCTGGTGCATGGTGATGTCACCCCATGCTGTGTGTGTGTGGAGGGGGGTGTTGACAAGAAGTGGCTGGTTCAGGGTGATGCCACACCATGCTGTGTGGGTGGGGGGGGGGTGGACACTGTTGACAAGAGGTGGCTGGTTCATGGTGATGTCACACCATGCTGTGTGGGTGGGTGTGGTGTTGACAAGAGGTCGCTGCTTCATGGCGATGTCACACCATGCTGTGTGTGTGTGTGGACGAGGGGGGGGGTGTTGATAAGAGGTGGCTCGTTCGTGGTGATGTCACACCATGGTGCATGCTGGTAGTAGGACCCAACTTCCGTCATGACCTGAACATGGCCGTTCCAGTCGCACACTTATGAGTGCAGGTCTAGTTACGAGTGCGGTGTAATAAGACAGGTGAGGAGAGTGTCAGAGCACCATCTAACCCCCCCCTCCCACCTCCCCCCACCCCCACCCAACTCCTCTAGCCCACTAAGCCCTGTGTAACTTTATCCCTTGATCCCCTGCCCATCAAACGCCGAGCATACTTCATCCTGCCTGAAACCTCACCTCGGCTATCTCATTACCCCCCCTCTCAATCCCCCCCCCCCCCACACACACACACGCGCGCTCACCTCAGTACGCACTTTGGCTCACCTTCCGCCTCCAGCTTGGTTTCGACAGGTTGCCACGCAACAGCGCGGGAATCCCACCGTCCTCTTCTCCCTCCTCCCCTCCCCCCCCCACCACACACACTTACCATGTGTAGTTTCCATGGTTACATGAAACTCTGTTTCCCCCCTGGCCAGTTAGATCATTATCCCACAATGTGTACAAGTGAACAGAAAGATAATGGCTGCGTTCTGCTTCTCTTCAGATTCTCAAGACTGCGCCTGATGTAGTATCTCAAGGTCACTGTATGGTGGCCATGAGGTGACTTCAAGGTCACCTCATGGTTTTTACCTGGTCTGGTGTGCCTAGAAAATCATGCGGCAGCCACAACAACCATGAGGCCTTTTTACTGTCACCTCATGATGGTCTTACTGACTCCGTGAGATGGCCGGACGATATTCTAAATATCATACGCCAGTCGTTCAGTGTCTTTAGGGCTGCCATACGATGGCCTAAAGGCAACTGTACAGTTGGCAACAACCTTGTGGGTGCCTTGCGATTGCCTTGTGGTCACTAGGATGGACCCTTGCAGTTTGTTAACTAGGGCCTTTCACAATTGGTGTGCAGACCCCATAACATTTGTGAACATTTTTACCACAGCCCGCAAAACTGTACGATTTGTAAAAATCCCATCTACACACCACACGCTGCAGAACCATGTGGCGGCAGCATCATATGTGACCGCGGCATAAGATACTGGCACATTTATTAAGCACTGATTACCCTTCGGTGACCCTGCGCTACCTGGCTTTGGTCAATAACATGCAAACAAAGTCAATATCTTGCATCTTGGTTTACACACCAACATTAATGTTCCATCTTTGCACTTCAAATATCTCCAAAGTTAACCCTTTGAGATCAAGTTACTTCAAAATGAAGTCAAGTAGATGATCAAGACCAAACTAATAATATATATCTAAAACATTTGTGGCAGAAACTCAAAACCATCGGATCATGTTACTTTGAACTTGTTGGCTAGCTTTGTGAGTGTAGGCTACCCAGAATTGTCCAATACAACTTCAGTATGTCGAGGTGATGCATTTGTCATGCAACCAAACTATACCCATAGAAATATATATGGGTCACTCTCCTGAAAACTGGTCAGCATGGGATGGGATTTTAAAACATCAATAAAAAAACTTCCTACTCATTTTTTCCCTTATACTTTTCATATTCATGTTCAGATTTGATGAGAGAAATAAGGGAAATAAAATAAACTGTGTGCAACTTTGGTACTTTTAATTATGAAGTGTTTTTGTACCAATAAAACCCATTTTACAGTCAGCCATTTGTAACATGACAAATGGGACGTGGTTGAATCCTTATTAACATATTGTATTGCATTGATATATCAAACAAAACAGTTCCCAAATCAAAAAGGAAGTATTTATTAACATGTATGCATGCTTACATTTTTTTTTTTAAATTGATGTCTTCAGAAATAACATTACAAATTTCTCTCACACGTGTAACCAGTGGTGTCTGGATGCCACACAAATATTGTACACTAATTATTCAGTGAATAAAGCATGGCTGGGAATAACCTTTTTTGATCAATATAAGCACTACATATTTCTATATATTATGCCATGATTCATATGCTTCTAAGTATGATATTATCTAATTCTGATTAGATTTTTATTAAGCAGACTGTGTGGTGTCCTAAACATGTGTTACATGTGTGAGACACATGTTATACTGCCATAATACATAGCTTAATCATGGATTACACCTTTATTTTTTATCTCATCAATTTATATTTTACATATATGTAAAGGGGAGATTTCCAGCTTTCATTTGCAACCAGAAAATGTAAAGAAATTCAAATATTAGATTTGAGCTCTACATGTGACACTTCTGGCCAGTTTTCAGGAGAGTGACCCATATGCACAAGCCATTACCCGTGAACAGCATGGGTTAAAGCTCTGCTCCACATCAATCCAATGACAAATATTGTGTTGAACTGTCATTATACATATATATATATTCACAGTCTCAGACGATATTCGGAGCCCATGTGTATATCTATCTACATTCTCTGCTAAGTGCTATATTCCAGACCCATTTCAATATAGTGCCGCCATCTGGTGGAATCCATCTGTACCATTATGCAGTAAACCATATAAGTGCTGCTATCTAATGGCGCAGTTAACAACACTCACGTTTACGTGACTCAAAATGGATGCTACTCTGGTCGAAGGGACCAAATTTAGTAAAAAAAACCATCAAGATTAATATGAAATGTGTAGGCCTACTGTAGGCACAAAAATACATGCTATTAATAACCCATACATGGCAAAACATCCGTGGGGTACAATGATGCACATTGGCAGTGCTGATTAACAAAGGACTAGTGAATTAAAAGGCCCTAAGACTTAACCACCATTTGGTATTATATCCGTTAGTGCCGGTTCCCAGGCAGGGGGGGGGGGGGAGGAGAGAGTGCCCGGTTACAGGGGGGCCTGTTCAGAATAAGGGGTGTTGGGAAGCGAGGAGGTGCCCAGAAGGAGCACAGAAACATTTAGGGGCTATTCTTTATTTATATTCACATAATCACTTATATAGCACATATATATAAATAATATGTATAGCAAGTATATATAAGTTGATTAAAGCTGCATAGTCCGATGAAGCATCAAATTTTCTGGAATTGATTCTACATATCTAACTTAGATACTGATGCCGTGCTGGCCATGCTGACCGTGCTGGCCGTGCTGGCCTTGCTGGCCGTGCTGGCCGTGCTGACCGTGCTGGCCGTGCTGGCCGTGCTGGCCATGCTGGCCGTGCTCGCCGTGCTCGCCGTGCTCGCCGGTTCTGGCCGGTTCTGGCCGTGCTGGCCGTGCTGGCCGGTTCTGGCCATGCTGACCGTGCTGGCCATGCTGGCCATGCTGGCCGTGCTGGCCGGTGCTGGCCGGTTCTGGCCGTGCTGGCCATGCTGGCCGTGCTGGCCGTGCTGACCATGCTGGCCGTGCTGACCGTGCTGGCCGTGCTGGCCGTACTGGCCGTTCTGGCCGTGCTGGCCGTGCTGACCGTGCCGGCCGTGCTGGCCGTGCTGGCCGTGCTGGCCGTGCTGGCTGTGCTGACCGTGCTGGCCGTGCTGACCATGCTGGCCGTGCTGACCGTGCTGGCCGTGCTGGCCGTGCTGACCGTGCTGGCCGTGCTGACCATGCTGGCCGTGCTGGCGGTGCTGACCGTGCTGGCCGTGCTGACCGTGCTGGCCGTACTGGCCGTGCTGACCGTGCTGGCCGTGCTGGCCGGTTCTGGCCGTGCTGGCCATGCTGGCCGTGCTGGCCAGTTCTGGCCGTGCTGGCCAGTTCTGGCCGTGCTGGCCGTGCTGACCGTGCTGGCCGTGCTGGCCGGTTCTGGCCGTGCTGGCCGTGCTGGCCATGCTGGCCATGCCGGCGGTGCTGGCCTTGCTGGCCGTGCTGGCCGTGCTGGCCGTGCTGCCGTGCTGGCCGTGCTGGCCGTGCTGGCCGTGCTGGCCGTGCTGGCCCGCTGTGGCAGTAGGTGGTATCTCTACCTGAGGCTAGGACATCCCAGCACGTGGCAGGACCACTCGGTCACATATAATGCTGCCATCACATGGTTCTGCGGTCTGCCTATGTAGATGGGATGTTTTACAAATCGTATGGTTTTGCGGGCTGCGAAAGAAATGTTCACCAATGTTATGGGGTCCACACAGCAATCATAAAAGTCATGCTGCATAGTTGCCATTAGGCCATTGTACGGCAGTCGTAATGTCTCTGCATGGCTGCCACTCAATATTTAGAACATTGTATGGCCATCTCATGGAGGCAGCAAGACCACTATGAGGTGACAGTAAGGGGGCCTCATGGTTGGTGCAGCCGCCATACGATTTTCTAGGCATCCCAGACCAGAGAAAGACTGTGAGCTGACCTTGAAGTCACCTCATGGCCACCATACAGTGACCTTGTGATACTACATGCAGCGGCCTTGCAATTTCCGAAAAAGGTTATCTAATTAAAATTATTGTAAGCTCCTGCAACAAGCAAAAAACCTTGAGATCATCTCATGGCTACTATATGCTACCAGGCGGCCATCATATGGTTCCGGCAATTTTGTGGAGTTAACGGCCACCGCCAACTCACCACACGTCATTTGTAACTAAGACATAAGAGGGCCAGCCCACAGCCATCCCCCGCGTCCTGCTCGCCGGGAACATTTACCATACCCACAGCCGGCAGACCGAGCAGCAAAACACTGCCACCTGTAAATATTTGATCACGTGACATACATGGCTGTGCACTGTGTGGGTGTGCCATGGAGAGCGACCTTCCTCAAAGATGGCCCTGTGTGGGAGGTCAAGAATGACCTCTGACCTATTTCACTCAAATTTCTGTTTTCCTTAATTTGTGGACTTCAACTGTTTTATCAATGATGTCCGCTAAAGCCATGTCTGCTGTCAACAAATCAACACTTCCATGCACGTCCAATTAAAACAGTCAGTGGCGCAGTAATATTTAGTGGAATTCCTTCAGAGCAGACGACATTTAGCCGCAGCAGACGAGACACTTTGGGTGCTGTGTGTTGCTGTTAGTAGGCTCCCGTTTTTTATTTATATCCTATAGTTAATAACATTTGTTGAGGTAGGAAATGGGTAGGGTTAATCAGACATTGGTTATATATTTATTTGAAACAAGTTTTTGTTGTCACATTTGACATTTTAATATTTAGAACACGAATTACTTATGTCTAATCAACAATGGTGATGTAAACATCAGCCTGTAAAGTGATGGAAATTGTATGTTTCTTAGCTCAAAATGCTGAATTATGGAGAGTTGTGTCTTAAACACATTCATTATATTATTATATTGCATCCATCCATCTATGTTTGTGCCAAATTATTATGTATTTTGATTAATTTTGAATAAAACTGAAGTTTTGCCCTATGCGTATCGGCAAACTCAATGGCCATACGCCTTCGCTTTGCTGCCAACACCGTTTTCAGCACATGCGCAGTAGGAACGGTGATCTCATCTATTGACTTTGGGTGTTTTTCATAACACTACTCTCGGCAACATCAAGTACTGTGGGTAGACACAAGGATAAGGAGAACTAGTATTGTATATATATATATATATATATATATATATATATATATGCGTGTGTGTGGGTGTGGGTGTGGAGAGGACACCTGGAAGCATCTGTCCCTGCATCAACACATGTGTCTGGTTCCTATTGGGTTGACAGAGACCCCCTACCTTCATATGTCTACACCATGCCTTCTCTGAATCTACTCGGTACCTTCTCTGTACCTTCTCTGAACCTTCCCTGTAACTTCAATGTACCTTATCTGTACCTTTCCTGTACCTTCACTGTACCTTTTTCTGTACCCTCTCTGTACCCTCCCCGTACCTTCTTTGTACCTTCTCTGTACATTTTCTGTACCTTCCCTCTACCTCTCTGTATCTTCTCTGTACCTTCCCTGTACCATGTCTGTACCTTCTGTGAACAACCTCTGGCCCTTTTCTATATCTTCTATGTACCTGTTTTGTACCTTCCTTGGACCTTCTCTGTACCTTCTATGTACCTTTTCCGTACCTTTTCCGTAACTTCTCTGTACCTTCTCTGTACCTTATTTGTTCCTTACTTGTACCTTCTCTGTATCTTATCCGTGTCTTTTCTGTGCCTTTTCTGGGCTTTTTATGTACCTTCTATAAACCTTCTTTGAACATCCTATGTACATTCCCCGTACGTTCCCTGTACCTTCCCTGTACCTGCCCTATACCTTCTCTGCACCTTCTCTGTAACTTTTCTGAGCATCCTCTGTACCTTGTCTGTACTTTCTCTGTACCTTCCCTGTACCTTCCCTGTACCTTCTCTGTACCTTCTCTGTACCTTCCCCGTACCTTCCCTGAACCATCTCTGTATCTTCCCTGAACCTTCTCTGTACCTTCTGTGAGCATCCACTGTACCTTCCATGTACCTTCCATGTAACTTCCCTGTACCTTCTTTGTACCTTCTCTTTACCTTCTCTGAGCACCCTTTGCACCTTTTCTGTACCTTCTCTGAATTCCTCTGGATTGTCCCTGTAGCGTCTCTGTTCCTTCTCTGTACCTTCCATGTACCTTCTCTGTACCTTCGCTGAGCACCATCTGCACCTTTTCTGTAACTGCTCTGAAGAAGGTATGTACCTTCTCTGTACCTTCCCTGAGCACCCTCTTCACCTTCGCTGTACCTTCTCTGAGCATCCTCTGTACCTTCTGTGTACCTTCTTTTGACATCCTTTATACCTTCCCTGTACCTTCCCTGTACCTTCCCTGTACCTTCTCTCAGCACCGTCTGCACCTTCTCCGTACCTTCTCTAAACATCCTCTGCACATTCTCTATACCTTCTTTGGACATCCTTTGTACCTTTCCTGTACCTTCCCTGTACCTTCTCTCAGCACCATCTGCACATTCTTCGTACCTTCTCTGAAAATCCTCTGTTCCTTCCCCGTACCTTCCCTGAACCTTTCCTGTACCTTTACCGAACCCTCCCCGTACCTTCTCTGTACCTTCCCTCTACCTTCTCTCTTTCTTCTCTGTATCTGTCCTTCTCTGTACCTCTCTCTCTGTCTCTTTATCATCCTTAACTTATCCATCCTTCTCTGTACATGCAACGGTTTGGATCCCCCGCAACATGTGAGTTAACCCTGCTCTAGGTCTAGTACAGTAGTAGTGTGCCATTTCGTTTCAATACCACCCGCGACACTGGTGCCGTGGCCAGCATGACGTATGCTTGTTGAGCCTCTTTGCGCTGCTCGTCTGTGGCATCCTACCAGGCTCTAAAAGGTTTCCTCATTTCCCACTTCCGGGACCTCTTTCTTCTTTCCTCTTTTCCTCTGATCTCTCGTTCTCTTGCTCTCTTTTCCGTCCAAATGCTGTTTACTTCGCTGGCTGCCCCCCCCCCCCGCATCCACCCATTCACCCCCTCACCCCCAATCCCCTCCTGCACACCCTTTCCCTATCAGGTCAGCCTTTATCTCAGTCTCTGTGTAGACTGCAGGCTTTCTGCATCAACCCTTCCACCAACGCAATGCCGCCATGATCCCACGCACCTCCACCCACTACCCCTACCCCCACCCCCACCCCCACCCTCACCCCCACCCCCACACGCCCCGACCTCCAGGTAACTGGACGCGATGGCCTAATCGGTAGAGCGTAAGCCTCCCTTGCGGAAGGTCAGGAGTTCGATTCCCCGTCCAGTCAAACCAATGACTTACACAATTGGTACTTGTTGCTTCCTGGCCTGGCGCTTGGCATTGATAGGATAGGGCAAGGACTGGATAGTGCAGTGTCAGGATAATGTCACTGAGTGGGATATCGGGTCATGGTGCTGGCAGCCTGATTTCCTAGTGGGGCAGCATTATAAAGTCGCTATGAGTGCACACTGTCACAAGTCGGTACCCGTCCTGATATAGGTGTGTGAGTGTGAGGGTATGTGGGTGGGTGGGTATGTGGGTGGGTGGGCATGTGGGCTTCTAGATGTTTCCAGGACGTAAAACTCCAACAACCAACCGATCTCCAGGTTCAGATCCGATAACTGCGAGAGGAGACAAGGATCCAAATATACCCAGGTCTCTGTGAGGTGGCTGGTCTGTGGATGTGTGGGTGGGAGTGTGCTTATGTGTGTAAGTGTGTGGGTGTGTGGATGTGTGGGTGTGTGGGTGTGTGGATGTGTATGCGTATGGGTGTGTGGGTGTGGGAGTGAGGGTGTGTGGGTTTGTGGGTGTTTGGGTGTGTAGGTGTCAGGGTTTGTGGATGTGTGGGTGTGAGGGGGTGGAGGTGTGAAGGTGTATGGGTATGAGGGTGGGTGGGTGTGCATGTGTGTATGGGCTGTATGGGTGTTTGGGTGTGTGGTTATTGGGTGTTAGGTGTATGTGGGTGTGAGGGTGTGGGCTTGTATGGTTGTGTGTGAGGGTGTCTGTGTGATCGTGTGTGGGTGTGTGAGTAGGATGGTATGTGGCTATGTGTATGTGAGGGTATGTGGGTGTGTGGGTGTTGGGTGTGTGGGTATGAGGGTATGTGGGTGTGTGAGTGTTGGGTGTGTGGGTGTGTAGGTGTGTTGATGTGTAGGTGTGTAGGCTTTAGGTGTGGGTATGTGTGTGTGGGTATGAGGGTATGTGGGTATGTGGGTGTGTGGGCATTGGGTGTGTTGGTGTGTGGATGTGTGGGTGTCTGGGTATGAGGGTATGTGGGTGTGTGGGTGCTGGGTGGGGGTTGGCAGTGTAGGTGTGTTGGTGTGTAGCTGTGTAGCTGTGTAGGCGTTGGGTGTGTGGGTGTGTAGGCGTGTTGGTGTGTTGGTGTGTAGGTGTGTAGGCATTGGGTGTGTGGGTGTGGGTGTATGGGGGTTGAACAGAGATGTCTCACTCCAGAGTGCTTACATAAAAACAGCTTTTGGCTGAAAATCCGCTTCAAATACTCACATCACACACTGACCTAACCCTACTGTCTACACCTAGAAGTGTACCTTCATGTGCCTTCCTTGTACCTTCCCTGTCCCTTATCTGTCCCTTCTCTGTCCCTTCTCTGTCCCTTCTCTGTACCTTCTCTGTACCTTCTCTGTACCTTCTCTGTACCTTCTCTGTCCCTTCTCAGGACCTTTTCTGTCCCTTCCCTGTCACTTCTCTGTACCTTCTTTGTACCGTCTCTGTCCCTTCTCTGTACAATCTCTGTCCCTTGTCTGCCTCTTCTCTGTACCTTCCCTGTACCTTCCCTGTACCTTCTCTGTCCCTTTTCTGTCCCTTCACTGTACCTTCTCTGTCCCTTCTCTTTCGCTTCCCTGTCCCTTCTCTGTGCCTTTTCTCTACATTCTCTGTCCTTTCTCTGCCCCTTCTCTGTACCTTCTCTGTACCTTCTCTGTCCCTTCTCTGTCCCTTCTCTGTCTCTCATCAGTCCCTTATCTGTCCCTTTTCTGTACCTTCTCTGTACCTTATCTGTACCTTCTCTGACCCTTCTCTGTCCTTCCTCTGTCCCTCCGCTGTCCCTCCTCGGTCCCTTCTCTGTCCCTTCTCTGTCCCTTCCCTGTCCCATCTCTGTCCATTCTCTTTACCTTCTCTGTACCTTCTCTGTACCTTCTCTGTACCTTCCCTGTACCTTCTCTGTCCCTTCCATGTACCTTCTCTGTTCCTTCTCTGCCCCTTCTCTGTCCATTCTCTGTCCCTTCTCTGTCCCTTCAATGTCCCTTCGCTGTACCTTCCCTGTACCTTCTCTGTACCTTCACTGTACCTTCTCTGTCTCTTCTCTGTCCCTTCCCTGTACCGTATCTGTCCCTTCACTGTACCTTCTCTGTCTCTTCTCTTTCCCTTCCCTGTCCCTTCTCTGTGCATTTTCTGTCCCTTCTCTGTGCCTTTTCTGTCCCTTCTCTGTCCCTTCTCTGTCCGATCTCTGTCCCTTCTCTGTTCCTTCTCTGTACCTTCTCTGTACCTTCTGTGTTCCTTCCCTGTACCTTCTCTGTCCCTTCATTGTACCTTCTCTGTACCTTCCCTTACCTTCTCTGTCCCTTCTCTGTTCCTTCTCTGTACCTTCTCTGTACCTTCTCTTTCCGTTCCCTGTCCCTTCTCTGTGCATTTTCTGTCCCTTCTCTGTGCCTTTTCTGTCCCTTCTCTGTCCCTTCTCTGTCCGATCTCTGTCCCTTCTCTGTTCCTTCTCTGTACCTTCTCTGTACCTTCTCTGTTCCTTCCCTGTACCTTCTCTGTCCCTTCATTGTACCTTCTCTGTACCTTCCATTACCTTCTCTGTCCCTTCCCTGTACCTTCTCTGTCCCTTCTCTATCCCTTCTCTGTCCCTTCCCTGTATCTTCTCTGTCCCTTCTCTGTACCTTCTCTGTACCTTCTCTGTACCTTGCCTGTCCATTCCCTGTTCATTCTCAGTCCCTTCTCAGTCCCTTCTCAGTCCCTTCTCAGTCCCTTCTCAGTCCCTTCTCAGTCCCTTCTCAGTCCCTTCTCAGTCCCTTTTCAGTCCCTTCTCAGTCCCTTCTCAGTCCCTTCTCAGTCCCTTCTCAGTCCCTTCCCTGTATTTGGGTGTGTGGGTGCTGGGTGGGGGTTGGGTGTGTAGGTGTGTTGGTGTGTAGGTGTGTTGTTGTGTTGGGGTGTAGCTGTGTATGTGTTGGGTGTGTGGGTGTGTGGGCGTGTTGGTGTGTAGGTGTGTAGGCATTGGGTGTGTGGGTGTGGGTGTGTGGGTGTATGGGGGTTGAACAGAGATGTCTCACACCAGAGTGCTTACATAAAAAAACAGCCTTCAGCCAAAAATCCGCTTCAAATACTCACATCACACATTCACCACTCACATAACCCTACTGTCTACACCTAGAAGTGTACCTTCATGTGCCTTCCTTGTACCTTCCCTGTCCCTTCTCTGTCCCTTCTCTGTACCTTCTCTGTCCCTTCTCTGTCCCTTCTCTGTACCTTCTCTGTACATTCTCTGTACCTTCCTTGTACCGTCTCTGTCCCTTCTCAGGAACTGTTCTGTCCCTTCGCTGTCCCTTCTCTGTACCTTCTTTGTACCTTCACTGTCCCTTCACTGTCCCTTCTCTGTCCCTTCCTTGTACCTTCGCTGTACCCTCTCTGTGCCTTTTCTGTACCTTCTCTGTCCCTTCTCTGTCCCTTCTCTGTACCTTCTCCGTACCTTCTCTGTCCTGTATCTGTCCCTTTTCTGTACCTTCTCTGTACCTTCTCTGCCCCTTCGCTGTCCCTGCTCTGTCCCTCCTCTCTCCCTTCTCTCTCCCTTCTCTGTCCCTTCTCTGTCCCTTCTCTGCCCCTTCTCTGTACCTTCTCTGTCCCTTCCCTGTCCCTTCTTTGTCCCTTCTCTGTACCTTCTCTGTCCATTGTCTGTACCTTATCTGTACCATCTCTGTACCTTCTCTGTACCTTCTCTGTCCCTTATCTGTCCCTTCTCAGTCCCTTCTCAGTCCCTTCTCAGTCCCTTCCCTGTCCCTTCTCTGTCCCTTCCCTGTACCTTCCCTGTCCCTTCTCTGTCCCTTCTCTGTCCCTTCTCTGTCCCTTCTCTGTCCCTTCTCTGTACCTTCTCTATCCCTTCCCTGTACCTTCTCTGTACCTACTTTGAGGTTTATCTGCATAACTACACAGTTAATCTTTGTGCGCATGTCGTCCAAGAAAAGAAATAACTGGTTAAGCGGACTGTAGTGCGTGTGTGTGAGTATTGGGTGCTGAGAGCAGGGGTGGGGGGTGAGGGGTGGGTGAGGAGTGCTATACATGTATACGTTACTGTATGAGCAGGTGAGGACGCCCAACAACAGAATGTGCCCACAACTCCTGTAGGAAATGAACAGACTCGGGCCACAACCAAAAAGTGTGCAACCGTCCTCGTTTTACCAGCGTGTGTATTTAGACAGTGTCTTTAAATAGTATGCCTGGATGCCTCCAGGGTGGAACTCACATTCCCTGATGGGCGGTACGTTGGTTAGGTGATTGGTTGGTTGTTGGAATGTTACGTCCTGGCAACATCTAAGGTTCCCAGTGCCATCACCTCTGCCAATTTGGATTTCCACCGCCGTGTATAACTTGCAGTGTCATCAAAGGCCAGTTTCTCTCAAGTCATACCAGGTTTATGTGGTGTGGAAGGTTAAAAATCACTTGGGTCGGTAAAAGCGTAGCCTCTGGTTTTCTTTCGACCAACTGTCTAATGGTGAAAACAAGTTTATTCAGACTTATCCATGATAGGCAGTATAAATCTTCAAGAAAAGGTCATATCAGGACGGGTACCGACTTGTGACTGTGCACACTCATGGCGACTTTATAAATTATAGTAGTGCCCCACTGGGAACTCAGGGTGCCAGCACCATATCCCACTCAGTCACATTATCATATCACTAAGCTAACCAGTCCTTGGCCTGTCCTATTAATTAATGCCAAGCGCCAAGCTAGGAAGCGACAAGTATCAATTTTTTAAGTCATAGGTTTGACTCTGCTGGGAATCGAACTCCCGATCTCTCGGCCTATCATTATCATATCACTGAGCTAACCAGTCATTGCCCTATCCTATTAATCAATGCCAAGCGGCAAGCTAGGAAGCGACAAGTATCAATTTTTTAAGTCATAGGTTTGACTCGACTGGGAATCGAACTCCCGATCTCCCGCACACGAGGCCTGAGCTCTACCGATTCGGTCACCGCGTCCGGTGGGGTGTTACGTAAAGCAGACGGGTACCACGCGCGCAGGTTCATCGACTAGCTCGCCGTCACCCTCCCCCCGCCCCCGCCCCACACACACGCACCCTCTCCCCATCCCCGGCCGGAGTGGCTCCAGTTGATTTGCCGCGAATGCACGACGAAGAGTTAGTAACGCCGACCCAGTGTAGCCGGGCAGTCAGTCTTAGAGAGCTGGAGGAGAGCGGGTGGGGCGCCCAGGAGGAGGAGAGGAGGAGGAGGAGGATGGCTAGGGGAACGGGTTTGTGGATCGGTGCAGTAGGGTGTTGTGAGTACTCCTCGCCTGGACCTGCAGGTACTATCTCAGGTGTAGCAGTGTCGACATGGAGGGTGGTGCCCCTGGAGGACTTAGTGCTGGCCGAGCACACACCGGACATTGCCTGTGGTGACGTCATCGTCACCGGGATGGTCTCCAGGAAGTGAGTGTGTGGTGGAGGGCCTCAGGAGGGCATGGTAGGAGAAGACATCTGGCCCTGCCGCAGTCTACTGCCGGGTGTGTGGCACATACACTGCACACACACTGCACACACCCTCCGGGCTCTACTCCCCGACACCCTCCACTGTCGTCGGGCGTCCTCCTACCTCCTCCTCCTACTCCGGCCCTATCTCCAGGGTCCCTCCTAGGCTGAAAACATGGAGTATGGACAGGATCCCAGTAAGTATGCAATATAACCTGAGTACTCGCCTAATACTCTATAGATCGGGAGTTCGATTCCCGGTCGAGTCAAACCAATGACTTATCAAATTGATACGTGTCGCTTCCTAGCCTGGTGCTCGGAATTAATAGGATAGGGAAAGGACTGATTAGGTCAATGTCAGGATAATGTGACTGAGTGGGATATCAGTTCATGGCGCCGGCAGCCTGATTTCCCTGTGGAGCAGCACTATGAAGTCACCATGAGTGTGCACTGTCACAAGTCGATGCCCATCCTGATATGACCTTAAATGTCGCTAGGACATAAAATCCGGACAAACAAACAAACATGCCTAACCCCAACCCTAACCCTAATGCCTGATTGTTGATATAAAATATATGTATAATTAATATTGTTGAGCTTATATACGTGCTCCTTGAGTTAGGCCTGGTACCGTGGAGTGGACTAAGTAGTCTACATTGTCTAGTCTCCGTAGTCTACAATTCCTTCAGGCCGCCTTTTCCCCAGTCGGATTCCAATAGGGAAGTTTACTCACTGACTCTCTGCATTATGGCCGGTACACACCTACCGTTTACGATTCGTGCACTAAAACTCCCGATCCGCTTAAAACTGAAAACGGGCCGATTCATTTTTCGAATCGCGAATCGCAATCGTAAGCCTAGCGCACACCTACCGTTTTAGCCTTAAAAAACGTGAATCGCAATCGGTAAAAAACGTGAATCGCAAAACGTGAATCGCAATCGCTAGGGGAGTGCACACCTCACGACTTTTGGGCAGTTTTAGATCGTATACGCTAGGTGGGTGCGGAAAAACGATCGTAAACGGTAGGTGTGTACCGGCCATTAGCCCAGTCAGTACTAGAATTCTGCAATGGGATCCAGGCAGGATGTAGGTTAACTGATGGTTGCTATGGAAATATTCACGGAAGGTTAAAGATGGCGTGGTGGGAGCTTGTGGGATGGGGTGGGGGGGGGGGAGGGGGAATAAAAAAAACCCACACATGTACATAAATAAATGAACTCAGGTATTTGCTTGCTCCGAACATATGTTCCATACCTGTCCGTGCTGCGCGGGTGAAGTGGGTCCATGCAATCAGTCGGTATTGTTTACCCGATATCAAATGTTGGCTGGTTAATGGAGTTGTATGTCCTGGCAACATCCAAGGTCATATCAGGATGGGTACCGACTTGTGACAGTCTGCCGCACTCATTGTGACTTTTTAGTGCTGCCCCACTGGGAATGGGAAATCAGGCCGCATAGTCACAAGTCGGTACCCGTCCTGATATGACCTTAGATGTTGCCAGGATGTAAAAACTACAACAACTAACCAACCAAGTAAGTCCGTCTTTTTTACCAAGAGTGGCTTTATGATGCAGATGTTCGTTATATGCTCTCAAGCACCGATCTGTTCATTCGTATTAAGATACTTGTAACAAGAAATAACCCTTAAGTTTCTTTTCACAGGGCCAGTAGGTTTGATACACAATTCACCATTATAACAAGCCTTGTGCTTTCAGGATTTGACACAATGTGATGAAGCAGTATAAATTTAAAAAAAAAGAAATTGTGATGGTTTATTTACACTGTCCATAGCGAGTTAAGGCCCGGTCACATGGACGTTAGTGGATGTAGTTGAACGTAGTGGAGGCTAATGTTGTTGAACCTAGTTGAACACAGTTGAACACAGTTTAATGTAGTTGAACATAGTTGAACGTAGTTGAACGTAGTTGAACGTAGTTGAACATAGTTGAAAATAGTTGAACGTAGTTGAACGTAGTTGAACATAGTTGAACATAGTTGAATGTAGTTGAACATAGTTGAAATTAGGCTTATCCATGATAGGCAGTATAAATCTTCAACAACAAATGTAGTCAAACGTAGTCAAACGTAGTCAAACGTAGTCAAACACAAGTGGCATCCATACATTTCCAGTACATTCAACTATGTTAAACTATGTTGAACTACATTGAACTAAATTGAACTAAGTTCAACCACATTGAACTAAATTGAACTACGTTGAACTATGTTGAACTACGTTGAACTACATTGAACTATGTTCAACCACGTTCAACTATGTTCAACTACATTCAACTACGTTCAAGTACGTTCAACTATGTTCAACTATGTTAGCCTCCACTACATTCAACTATATCCACTGACATGTAGGTGACCGGGCCTTAAGTCGCATCGCGGCTTCTTTTCATCGCTGAACAGCAATAATAAATGTTTTGTCTTCAACCAATTTCAATAGATTTTGTGTAATCCAAAACAAAACATCATCAAGGGACATTGACTCGCATACATCTTCCACAGGGACTAGAATAACATAACACAGACCTTACTATATAACTCAGATCTCACAAGAAGATACCGCTATATGCATAATTTCATGGGTTAGAGAGCGTGAAGGTAGGAGTCTTCGGTGGGATTAAGTTGACAGATGGAGGCCACATAACCGGTTACCCAAGTCATACCTCATGCCAGCCGTGGGGGTTACAGTAAGCGAGGCAGCGTGTGTCAGTGCCAGGTGAGGTATGAGGAAACACTGTGGTGCACATCTACCAGAGGAGAATTTTGTATGGTTTTCATTTTCTTTTATTATTGAACATTTATACTGCCTATCATGGATAAGTCTGAATAGTCTTGTTTTCATCATTAGACAGTTGGTTGATAGAAAGTCTGAACCTACATTTTTACCGACCCAAGAGATTTTTAACCTCCCACACCATGAAGACATGGTATGAGAGCAACTGGGCTTTGATGACACTGTAATTTATACACAATGGTGGAAATCCAAATTGGCAGAGGTGATGGCATGGGGAATTGAACCACCATCCATCAGATTAGGAGTCTGACCTAGAAAAAATTCAGATACTCTAATCACTCCACCACCGAGGACACGTCATGCGTCATGGGATGGCATCAATGAACTTGATTTATATATATATATATACTACATTTAAATTGTGTTGCGAACAGGTTAAATCTAGGCTTCACATCAATCCCTGGACCAATATTTTGTTGAACTGTCATTATATATATATTCATTATATTCAGAGACCAAGTATATATCTACGTTCTCGGCTATATTATGGACTCATGCATGTTCCCATTTCAATATAGTGCCACCAATTGGTGGAATCGATGTGTACCATTATGCGGTAAACCATATCAGTGATGCTATCTAAGGGCATAGTTAACAACACTTGTGGTTACATGACTCAAAATGGAAGCCACTCCGGTCGAAGTGACCAAAGTTAGTAAAAAAATCATCAAAATGTATATGAAATGTTAACGGTACCTAAATAAAGGTTGGTGGATGTCCCGGATACCAACCCGGAACCGGAACCCGGGCATACACGATAACATTCCTCACAGCTGTCCAGGATTGAAAACAAGCCCCCTCACGTGAGCTTACACACTATGGGCAGAATACATACTGTATCAATAAAAATTTTTTTTTAAATAACTATGGATAAGAACTTAGAACTGATTGGTGTTTATTGTCAGCGTTTTTTTAAGGGGGGTTGGGCGGGGGGGGGGGGGGGCTGCTGGCTGCGGGAATCAGCGAGCGGCATGGCGGGAAGTATCTTATATCCATCATCGGGTGATGCTCACTGTTTAGAAACGTGGACAGCCGCGGCCATTTGCAGGTTGTCTTGGTTACAGAAATGGAATACTCAGATGAATGCAGCCCATCAACTTGGGCGGGAGGTGTGGTTGCCAGCTGCCGAACGCCGCGTTAGAGAGAGTGAGAGAGAGAGGGGAGGGAGAGAGGGGAGAGAGGGAGAGAGAGATGTAGAGAGAGAGGGGGGAAGGGGAGAGAAGGAGGGAAGGAGAGGGAGAAAGAGGGGAACGGGGAGAGAAGGAGGGAGGGAGAGAGAGGGAGAGAGAGGGAGAGAAGGAGAGAGGGAGAGAAGGAGATAGGGAGATAGAGGGGTAGAGAGGGAGAGAGGGAGGATGCGAGAGGGAGAGAAGGAAAGGGAGGAGGAGAGAGGGAGAGAAGGAGAGGGAGGAGGAGAGAGCGGGTAGAGAGGGAGAGAGGGAGGGAGAGAGAGGGGAGAGGGAAGAGAGAGAGGGAGAGAGATGAGGAGGAGGAGGGAAGAGAAATCTAGATACAGTAAAACCTCTCTAACCGACCACCTCCACAGATAGACCACTCCCTTATAACGATCGTTTTATTTGGGTCCCAAACGATCACCCATACAATACCATGGTAATGATAACCACAACAAATCCCTAAACCGACCAGCTCCCTAAATGGACCATTTAAAGTCGGTCCCATGGTCCGTCGATTTAGAGAGGTTTTACTGTACATGGAAATCCATCGAAGGAGTCGCCCACCCCTACCACTGTTGTTAGCAAAAATGGCATCTCAAAGCCTTTGGTGAAATGAAGCTGTGTGGTCAAACATGATTGGAGCAAAATAATAGTTTACATACATTTTGTGATATATAACTCTATGCACAATATATCACAGCTACTCCAGAGGTTTCACCACACCCAGGTACACCATGATATATAGCATCTTCATACACAATATAACACAGTTTAGCCGCATCTAAAGGTTTCACTCCACTAGTAGAGACATCCAAATATGAACCGACGGAACACATGGCTCCAGATCTTTTCTGAATCAGCTAATAATTCATAGATTGTTCTCAACAAAGAAAACCGGTGGCCGAATCGGTAGAGCCTGCGCATCACGTGCGGGAGCTCGGGGGTTCGGTTCCCAGTCAAGTTAAGCTAATGACTTATACAATTTATACTTATCACTTCCAGGCCTGGTGCTCGGCATTAATAGGACAGGGCGAGGACTGGTTAGCTCAGGAGTCAGGATAATGTGACTGAGTGGGATATCGGGTCATGATGTTGGTGACCTGATTTCCCAGTGGGGCAGCACTATAAATTCGTTGTTAGTGCGCATTGTCGCAAGTCGGTACACGTCCTGATATGACCATAGATGTTGCCAAGACGTAAAACTCCAACCACCAATATCAAAAGAAGTAACATTTCGGGGGGAATTCAAACCATGCACATTTTGCCTTATCATGCAAGTGTATTTCATTGCATATTGCGACAATATCCTAGCATAGATCAATTGGATATTAATTAGTATCCTCCCATTGGAATCTTCCTAAGAGGCCCGAGCCAGAGTTCATTTTGTATAAAGCGACGGGAATTGTCATACAACGGGCCCTAAGGTCTGATTGCCCTGCTCCATCTTTATATATAACCGATCTGTGATGATTCATCTTTGTCAGAACGCTAATTGGCGTCGTGGTATATTACCTTTTTATGACCCCTTTGACCTCCAAGCTGCCGTCTACTCCATTAAAGCTTCATAGTCCGATGCTTTTGAGTTTCTGTCCTTATCTGAGATAAATATACCGGGGTGGTACGGGGGTGTTCTCTGAATTTAAGATTAGAGAGGTTTTACTGTATGTATGTGTATATATAGGTCTGATTGCCCTGCTCCATCTTTATATATAACCGATCTGTGACGATTCATCTTTGTCACAATGCTAAATGGCGTCGTGGTATATTACCTTTTTATGACCCCTTTGACCTCCAAGCCGCTGTCTACTCCATTAAAGCTGTCCGATGCTTTTGAATTTCTGGCATTATCTGAGATAAATATACCAGGGTGGTACGGGGGTGTTCTCTGAATTTAAGATTAGAGAGGTTTTACTGTATGTATGTGTATATATGTGAGTGAGGCGTCTTTATTAGTCTGTTTATCCATAGACTGAGATATGCAGGTATTGCAGGTATAGCAATACCTCAGGGAGTTTGACGCCCCTGCCTTGCAGAGTTGTAAACCACTGCCTTGTGGTACAGGTTCTTGACAGAACCAAAGGCTAAGGGAGCAAACCCTATACAGAAAACCATGTCACTGTGGCAGCATTAAGGGCGGTTGATGTATGGAACTCCCAACATCTCCCGACCAGCCACTGCAGGGACAAATAGTTTTACACCTGTCTTGACATGTTCTTGCCGGTGTGAAACCTCTATTTGCTCCCTGAGAGAGTGCCGCTGGTAACTTGCAAAAGCCAGCAGCACTTCAACACTTTTGCAGGCAGCTTTCATGAAATGTAAACCTGAAGCTGAGAGACATTACGACCGACTCATGGACGCAACTCTCACAGCAGAGAGCTAAATGGAGAGCGGCAGTCAAGTCTTTGTCGCATCGCGACCGACAGCATAATGATGAATGATGAATGATGTGTATATATATTATAGTAAGGTGGTGGGTGGAGAAAGCTGTTGTTGCCCGCTCAGCTGATAGAGGAGTAGTGCAGGTGTCAGTTGCAGCATGTTGGGTGATTCCGGTGAGTGGCTGTAGGGGGCGCTGCAGAGGCACCTGCCGATTGGGAGAAACCCTGTGGGGGTGGTAAGTATGAGTCTGGTGGGAGGGGTGGCTGTTCCAAGGTGTGCACCCCCCCCCCCCGTGAAGTGCCACAATACACAGCGCGCTCTTCTCATCTGCTCATCACATGTTAAATAACATGTGATATTCGCTTGAATAAATAATAATAATAATAATAAACCGGGCGTGGTGGCCTAATCAGCAGTTCGGTTCCCAGTCGAATCAAACCAATGACTTTAAGATTGATACTTGTCGCTTCCTAGCTTGGCTCTTGCCATTAATAGGATTGGGCAAGGACTGGGTAGCTCAGTGTCAGGATAATGTGACTGAATGGGATATCGGGTCTTAGTGGCAGCGGCCTGATTTCCCAGTGGGACAGCACTATAAAGTTGCATGGGTGGACACTGTACCCGTCCTCATATAACCTTTGATGTTGCTAGAACGTAAAGCACCAAGAAACAAAATAATAATAATATATGGTTTATGCAAACTGCATCAGATCAGGCACATAGAATGACGTCATTGAATGTTGCTCAAACAAACACGTAGCCGAACTCATCTGAAACTCATTTGTTCAAGGCGTGCCACAATGTGTGTCAGTGTGTGTGTGGGGGGGGGGGGGATTTGGGAAGACACACGAGCCGTTCCACTAACACTATGCACATACTCTTTTTGTTTTCGGTGCTGGAGGCATGGAATGGGTTTACATTAGATGGTGGCTGGGTAACTTCCGGTGCGGTTCTCAGTTACTTCCGGCGAAGGGCAGTGTGGGCTTTCTTTCTACTTAAGTAGTTTACCGGCATTGCCTCGAGGCAAATGACGGACGGCAGTGCAGCGTGAGTTTCATTGCCCGGCAATTGGCGCTTTGGTCACGTGATAGTAGGCTACGCCAGCAGTCACCGAGCACGGTGGCCGAATCGGTAGAGCCCGGGCCTCGCCTGTGGGAGATCGGGAGTTTGGTTCCCGGTCGAGTCAAACCAATGACTTATAAACTTGATACTTGTCGCTTCCTAGCCAGCCGCTCGGCATTATTAGGATAGGGCAAGGACTGGTCGGCTCAGTGACAGGATAATATGACAGAGTGGGTGGGATATTGTGTCATGCTGATGGCAGTCTGATTTCCCAGTGGGGCAGCACTATAAAGTAATTATGAGCGTGTACTGTCACAAGTCAGTACATGTCCTGATATGACGTTAGATGTTGCCAGGACATAAAACTCTAAAAACTCACCAAACAACCAATGCCAGCAGTATGCTAATTATCGATTCAAATATACTTTGCAATTATTTCATCAGCCATGATTGGTCTTGATTAGATGTTACCTCATTAGACAATGGTTAAGTGCAATGACTTCAACTGCAACAAAGAGCATCAATTAGAGCTAGCTTCCCATCGTCATGTCTTGTGGTTCGTGATGGCAGTGATTTCTGCCTTTTTTCAGCCATTAATTGATCACAGAGGTAATGCATGTTTTTTCTTAATACAAAATTTCCGCTACTAGAAGGACACCTGGTGATAGGCAATGACACTCATGTTGTGGGTCGACAGTGTGTCACTGTGTTGTTTTACACTGACTATCAAGCTTTTCAATCAATCAATCAATCAATATATCAATCAATCATTCAATAGGATACAGCTATAATTCAAAACCAGACACAGATAATTCATTTTTGGGCTAATAAATTTATTATTCAGGCATAATAAATTTTACAGCAGCCTTTTTGTCTACACCTTTGGGAACATGTTATATATTAGCTATTTCCAATAGTACAATTGGCCTTTTAGCTAATTTATTCTATCATCAGCAGGTAGTACAACCTGTGTCTTTATCACTTCTTTATGTTCTTTACTTATATGCAGGTCATCTATTAGATAGGAATTAGTTGTGTCATTACTTATATGCAGGTCATCTATTATATAGCCATTAATAATATATCATTTCATTACTTATATGCAGGTCGCGCCAATGACGGTACTATCATATGACATATGACGCATTATGTTACAGTTTATCAGATAATCTATTTGTTCACTTGAGGCAACTTGACAGAAGACATGAGGCAGCAGCTTGGGCAGATCACGGTCACACGTTCAGCTCACATCTGGCACACGCACACACATTCGCCACTCATTTCATTCAGCACTTTTATAGCAAGGGGGTAGGAGCCATAATCTCTCAGCCAAATTGGGACACGAGAGATAATGGTTCCTTCCTACACAACATTTTTATTTACGTAGTTGAAAACACTGTCAGAATTCCATCTACCGACAGTTTTAATGGACTCGATGGGCATGCCCACTCTCGCGTATGCCTGAGCTCCCCCGCGCCGCAGACTATGGCAAGTCACTAACGGCCACCAAGGGAGTCGACATGCTTTCAGGGCTGCTTGCATGCACTTGCAGAAGATCGATGCCGTCAGGGGACACCCGTTGCGCAGCATGAAAGCTGGGGCGCCCTCATGCGTCGCCTTCAGACTGGTATACTTGGACCATGCATGCACCGGGCAGAAGGCTTGGTTCGACCCTGCCGGTATATCCATGCTGTATGCGTCCTCAGGCTTGTGTATGGTCTTGGTGGTCCTGACTTTGATCGTCAGGTGTGTGTTGTGTGCCTCAATGTCCCTACCGAGCAGCATGTGACCGTCACCGCCCGTCACATCGGAGTAAAACAAGTTAGACTGTCTTAACAAACACAGGTAACCTATTAACAAAGCAGCAATTAACACCAGTCCGTCATCTCCAATTTTTCTGAATTTTACAATCATTATTTTAATGTGTTTAATTTTCAAGGGAAACGCCCTCCTTACATTGCTTCCTTTCAACTTATATATTCCAGCTTTAATCAGTGATATTGCATAGCAATCGAATGCTTTCGTGTTACCATTAAACAGCCTTACCCATGTCCTTGCCCACTCATGTAATTTCTTACAGCGCCTTCAGTATTTAATTTGTCATTTAAGTGTAAAGTATATAACATTACCGTCTTCATTTTTGGGCGTTTGGGGTTATCTCCAACTTTTTTGCAAAACCCAAGATACTCCCCAAACTGCACCCTTTTATTATGCCAGGTCCCAGTTGATAGCCCCGCCGAAAAGTAGACGGGGCTATCAACTATCAACGGGGCTATCAACCCACCAGCGCACGTTTAACTTCTGCAAGTTGATAAAGGCAACAAACAACATTATCAACTGGCAGAGAGATCACAACGACAAATCTAAGACATGCCCATCATGGGAGACATTGATTTTGGTCAACAATTTCTGGCGACACAACTTGTCGGCAACGCGCCTAAACTTATCATCAGAAAACATCCTACTAAGGGCATCCGCCAACACCAGATCCTTACCCGGCTTGTGAATCACCTGTACCGTACAAGTGAACGTGGCGGCGAACCTCCAAATTTCTCGGGCACAGGCGCACAAGACCGGATCCTTACCGGCGCCAGAGGATAGGACCTGTTGGGATGCAGCATTATCGGTATTAATGATAATCTGATACAGATGGGGATTAACCGGCGATAAATTTGTTAGAGCCACTACTAAATTTATTGCCTCCAATTGGGCTATATGAAAACCGTTATCAAGAAAATTTCTGGTGTAATGATTTGAATAAAAGTGAGTAGAACTGAATGCACCTCCGCCGTGCAATGATGAGTCACACTCAATCACCCACTTTTGGACAGGGACATGGCGAAGTAAAACCAGCCTATTGTGACCTTCTGCGAACCGCAAGAACCAAGCTATATCTCTAACCAGCTCCTGTGTGACCAACACTTTTCCCACAAATGGAGTACCCCTCAAAAAATCTAGAATCCTATTCATAAAAATTTTAGCCGGAGTCACGCACTTCGATATAAACTGTAAGCGTCCGACTAGCCGTTGAACGTTTTTCCTAGTAACTAACCGGCCAATTACCCATTTATGGCATTCCAGTAATATATCTAATAATTGCTCGTCTGGAATACGTACCATCATGTCACGGGAATTTATCTCATACCCCAGCCAGATTAACTTACGAGTGGGAGGGACACATTTTTTAACCGATAACTTCAAACCAAGCACGCCAGTCAACCGTAAGATATAAGAATATGCGCGCTGTGCCTCTGCCAATGACTTTTCCACCCCAACGAAATCGTCTAAAAAGCATAGCGCAAAGAAACCCATCTTGGTCATTAGATGTACCACGGCGGCCGTAGTCCGGGCACAAGCCATGCTGGACGTCCTGCAGCCAAAGGGCGGTGCTATGTCAAAATAGAATTTCCCGTTTACTTTAATACCGAATAGAGGCACACTCAAGGGGCAGGTCCTTAATTGCCTGTATGCCCTGGCTAGGTCAATAGACCACATATAGCAGTTAGGTCCCAACTTAGTCACCTGTTTCGCGAGGGACATAATAGTCGGCAAATTATATCTATACGGATTACCTTGATAAAAACCTCTATTGATCCCCGAATTTACACTACACCCCCTAGGAAAACTAAGATCAACTATAATTCTGCGTTCATCAGTACCTTTTTTGGGGCGGGTCATGATCGGGCTAACCTGTGCCCATGGTAAAAAGGGGGGGTCATCGAATGGGCCCAGCAATGCACTGTGTGCCAGTTCAGTTTTAACATAACTATCAATCCAAAAAAGGTCTTCCTTTGAGTGGGCATGGTTAAGTTCCGTTGATGTAGGGATAATTTTGCCAGTGAAATTAGCGGGCCAACCGAATTCCAGAAAGGAGACAAGGTCTACATCATTATAATCAACTAGCAGTCGTTTCCAATTTTTAATTAAAAGTCCAGACGGGACCGGTAGCTTCGCCGATAAATAATTTGGAAGGCCAGTAGCCCTTACTTTATTATAAATATTTGCATATTGTCTTAAAAGGGTATTACTATCAATATCAGAATTAGTCAAGTTATGAGATAAAGTAGGCCAAATATTCAACACATAACTTTTATATAGGTGGGGCGACGTATCAAAGAAGGCCTTTTGGCCACCACAGGTAGATTCTGGAACATTAAAATTATCCAGTACATCCGGATCATAAGAGCCAACTGGACAGCTTATGCATGGTAACTTTAACGGAATTTCAACATCACTTTTAACAGCAAATTCAGGAATTACAATAACAGGCGACAATAATAACTTATCTGGACAGACTATAACATTGGTCTTGCCCGTATTAGTAGCTATCAAAGAATTTGGATCCAACATGGACTCCCGGGCAATCTCAAAATCGCCATTGTCACTTTTCAGTCCATTATAGAGTGGATTGGTGTCATCCGAAGAGATAATAGAATTCCCCTCCCCATCAGGGTCCACAACACATAAAACCGGGTTCCTCGCATCAACATTAACAAGACAATTAGGAAAGGAACCCGTAGACCGCTGACAAGGTTTGGCAGAAGAAATATTAAGTATATTAGACGGCACATCAGCACCAGATTTATCACTAATACTGGACAAATTAGCTCCACCAGGGGCAGCATGAATGTCCCTAACAGGTATACGGCATTCAGAAACAGGCAACAGCCTAGCAGTCAGTGTATCAGACACGGTCATTGTTGTAGTTGACAAGCGGCAAGGCCCATGACTGGCATCTGAGTCGCCATGGCAACGGCGTGGATCGAGCCCGGTCGGAGTGACACCAACTGCCAGAGGTGTTTGTTGTGACATCGTACCAACTGACACTGCATTGCACACCCCACTCTTTCCAGCTGATACATGTTCAGATGGCACTAATTTATTGTTCTTATTAAACCATTTAAATGACTTATTATCCACAAAAACCTTATTATAATGAAATCTGTCACAGAAATGATGAGATCTACCAAGAATTTTATCGGCGGCGCCACTACCCATAGTAGCACTGAACTTATAGCGCCGCTTATAATCGACAGACGGCTTATGCCGTCTCTTAGACAATTTCGATGTAAACACATTAACATTTTTCGAAAATATGGGAGCTGTGGGCTGCGGATTATTTACTACATCAGTAACATGTACAGGGCCATGGTCAACATTACAATGTGGTATAGAGCCAATCTCGGAAAGAGGTAAGGGAGGCGACAACAGTAACTCAGAAGGCCGACATGGCACCGACAAAGCAACCATACCGACCTGGTTATCGCACTGGCCGACCGGGCACTTTGAAGAAGGCAGAATGGTGGCGCCATCTGAAGACTTGTGGCGGTACTTGTCCATTTCGACTGATGGGATACGCAATGTCTCGGATGGTTTAGCAGCGACCAGCCCACTGCAATTTAAAAACTTGACACACGGTTACCGACGACGTCTCCTGGCAACTCAGATGCACGACTTTTTGATCGACACTCAGTCTCCTTGTGTGCGTGTTTGCGTTTTAACTTATATGCACAATACGCACATATGTGCACGAACCGACTTGAGCCTTCCCCGTGATCCCCATCGAAACCGCATGAACCGCCCTTATTCCAGATGATGCACGGTCTTGCATCAACCCCCTTTTTAAAGTCTGTGTACGCACCCCCTGTGAACTGTTTGGTAGCTGCCTGTGGTTCCAGCCTCTTACCCAGTCCGCAAACATCCCGCCGTATCTCTACAATTTTGCCTTCATCATTCCATCCGTCTGGCAGTCTCTTGTCCGCAATCATATTAAATACTTTCTCACTGTAAGTGAGACAAGTATGCCATGAGTAGTTTTGCGCCATGTCCAAAATTGACTCAATGTGATTGTCTATATGCACATCCCACCCATGTGGGACATCCCCACGCCTGACCATACGACGCATAGCGGCAAGATACCCCCCCCCCCCCCCCCCCCCCCCCCCCCCCCCCCCCCCCCCCCCCCCCCCCCCCCCCCCCCCCCCCCCCCCCCCCCCCCCATCCCCCCCCCCCCCCCCCCCCCCCCCCCCCCCCCCCCCCCCCCCCCCCCCCCCCCCCCCCCGCCGCCCCCTCCCCCCCCCCCCCCCCCCCCCTATGTCCCCTACCCCCCCCCCCCACCCTCCCCCTCCCCCCCCCCCCCCTTCTTTTCATTTCTTATTACATATTTGTGTGGCAGTAACTTAAGTTTCTTCGACTGTTTCGCCCTTTTTCTGGTCAACCTAATTAATTCATTCATCATCAGGTCATCATCACTCCCGTCATCACTATCATCAAATTGGCCATCTACTGCACGACGTTTCACACCGATTATATTAGAGTTCAGTATCACATTACCTGTAGACGTGTGTGGTGTGTGCTTGTTGATACATGATCCGCCTGTGCGTACTGGCGACACATCTGTCGTGTTAACAACAGTTGCTGCTAACTCCGCTCCTGTGACGTCATGAGAGAAGCCACCCGGCATGTTCGGCGGTGGAGCCACAAACGAGTCAGCTCCCCCACCATCTTGGTTACTTTCCAGATCCTGGAGACGTGCTATCAGTGGCGCCTGTGAAGCTGCTAGTTTATTATCAAGTAATTTCGCTATATCCTCCAGCGTTAGACTTTTCCTATGAGATGTAGATGGTGCAGGCGAGTCAACCAGGTGACTATCCAATTCTGCCAGTTTAAGTCTTGTCGAAGAAGAAGCTCGATCAACCGTATTACCATCCATGGCACTTTCACTCGATCCCGACCGATCCATAGACTCTAACAAGGCCTTTGAATAACGTCCCACTACACTCTTCACTCCTCGGCAGTGTTTCGGCATACTTGAAAGTCCTTGATGTAATGAAACTTGTAACTTTGCTCAGCGATCCGTCGACGACGGTGGCCAGGTAAGAACTGGACAAGCCTTGAATCTACTACCGGAAGTTACTTTTGTACATAGCAACGCGCGCTAGGAACGGTATCTATGGTGCTGCTCATATCAGGCCCGTAGTCAGGGTTTGTGAATTATGCATGTTTCCGGCAACATGGACAATTATGAAAAATGATTAAAAAATAGTAAGTATGTTTTCTTTATAAATCCACATTTGCGCCGAAAAGACTGTGTCAGTTGCTCAATTTGAAGCCAGTGTTAACAGAGCCTCAATTGCCTCTCCACAGATGCTGTGACCCACAAGTCCAGACTGGATTATGCTCTGTGCATGCGTCGCGGAAATCGTGTATTACGGCAGACAATTGGTTTTCCTAACTCCAGCACTTCTTCAGCTAGACCTTTTCCAAGTAATACCGATAGCCAGGCTAGGTGGTGACAAGTAGACATTTAAGACTAGGCCAAGGTTAGAACATGGGATCGAATCCCATGACCTGCCAAACGGACTGCAGGCACCCAACTCTTTGGGTCATTCAATGTATATTCCATTATTTAATCACATACCATTATTCAATATCGACCAGTGTTCAAATATATGGGGTTTGGATCCCACGATCTACGAAAATGGGAGTGACGGGCGCTCAGCTCATTCGGTCATGCAGTCTGGTCGGAGCGGGGAAGTCATCTAAGTTTAAAGGTGCAAATTGTGGACCAGAAGCTATGCTCCGAAGAATGTTCTCCGATGTTCGCAGGTTTTTTTTCCTGAGGAATTATACCGCCTATCATGGATAAGTCTGAATAGTCTTGTTTTCACCTTTAGACAGTTGATCGATTAAAAGCCTGAGCCTACACTTTTACCGACCCACAGGAGTTTTAAGCTCCCACACCACATAGACATGGTATGAGAGCAACTGGCCTTTGATAGCGCTGTAAGTAATACACAGCAGTGGAAATCCAAATTGGCAGAGGTGATGGCATGGGAGGTTTTGCATAAGTTCTTCATTTATATAAATCAAATATGTGCTAGAGAGTGTCTAATGTTCTACAGTGAGCCTTCTCATGCCAAGTTTATTTGTAAACAAGTTTCAGAAGTGGAAGGTTTACTTAATGCTCTGCATATTTGTCTATGGAATTGAGCTTTGTGAGTAACCAGCCGAACATAGCTTGAACATAAAACCCAAACCTGGATAACATTATTTATTTAGTGAATGTCCTCTGTGGCAGAGTGGGTACACTGTCTGACCTTTTTCTAAGTTGGACTCCTAATTTGAAGGTTTATGTTCCGATTTCCCATGCCATCACCTCTGCCAATTTGGAATTCCACCGCTGTGTATAACTTGCAGCATCATCAAAGGCCAGTTGCTCACATGCCATGTCTATGTGGTTTGGGAGGTTAGAAATCTCTTGGGTCGGTAAAGGTGTAGACTCTGACTTTCTATTGACCGGTGTCGTGGAAGCCGTGATGGTCGGCGGCTGTGCTGTCCTGGGAGGGTTCATCGTGAGGCTGGGCTGTGTCTGGGGCCTGAGGTGCCAGGTGATGGTCCCCGGCTCTGTCTGGGTGGTGTTTCGGTCGGTGGTCGCTGGGGGGTTGTCGGTGGTGGTCACGGGGTTGTCGGCAGTGGTGTGGGTGCGCGGTTCCAGGCGGCGCAGGGGGCCCCGTGAGTCTGCCTGTCGTAGGCAATGCGGGTGTCGACTTGGGCCCGAGGCAGGTGTGCGCCTCGGGGAAAGTCCTCGCCTCGGGGGGCTGGTGCTGCCGGGGCGGCCTGGGGGGCGGGCAAGGTGAGGGCGGCGGGCATGGTGAGGGATTCCACCCTCAGCAGGTTGAGGGCAACTGGATCGTGCCAGCCATGGGGGAGCCTCCCGTCCGCTATCCACGTGAAGATAGTTTCAGAATAATGGCGGATGGTAGGCCACGGATACACGAGGTTGTCCCTCAGCACGGTGAGGTGGTGGTGGTGTAGGCCTGAGATGGAGTGGGCGGGGAAGCTTGGATGGCTGACCAGGGTGAGGAGGGCAAGGCTATACTCATCCTTGGTAGCCTGGCCCCTCTTCACGTGCTTCCGTTCAGGGCCCCTCTCCACCAGGTCCGAGGGGAAGATGTAGTCAGAGGGTATACCTTGGCGCCTGACCGTGTGTTGCGCCTCGGCGGAGGCCAGGATCTCGCGGACGGCGTCGGCCGCGGATGCTGGGGTGTGCTCGACCACGTCCTGGAGGTAGGCTGGGGGCGGAGCAGGCGCGGATTGGGCGGTGAGATGGCTGTAGCGTTCGTACTGGGGGTGCACTGCCCCCGGCAGAGTCGCTTGAGGTGGCGGCGGGGGGCGGGCCCCGCCTACGGTGCGCGCCCGAGGTGCTGGGGCGGGCGGCGTGGTGTAGGCGGCTTGTCGCCTCGGCGCAGGCGAGGGGCTCTCCGGTGGTCCTCGGGGTCCCCCCGACTCAAGGGCGTCCATGCGGGTAGTGAGGTGCTGGAGGGCCTCGAGAATTGCCGTCCCGGTGCCCGAGGGGCGGTCCGAGGGTGCCGAAGGAGACGCCGGGGCCGAGGAGGGTGAGGCGCCTCCCGGCGAGCCCGAGGAGGGTCCCGGCGTGGCCAGGACGGTCGCCCGGGAGCTCTTGCGGCCCTTGCCTCTTCCGTGTCCGGGCATGCTGGAGCGGTCCGAGGGGATGCAGCGGTCCGAGGTGGAGAGCCAAACAGGAAAAATGGCAGAGCATCGAGGAGGCTGGAGGGCGAGTGACTGAGGGAGGCTGGCGGGCGGCCTTATAAGGGAAGGCAGGAGGGCGATGGCAGGGGAGGAGAGAAAGCAGCGGGCCCGGGGGAGGGCGAGGGAGAAAGCTGAGAGGCGGACGTCGCGCGAGGTGTGAATACTGCGCGACGAACGGGGAGGCGGGGGGAGGGTCTCTTCCTCTCCACGCATCAAACGCAATGCTCGCATTACGACCAATGGTGAAAACAAAGACTATTCAGAATTATCCATGATATGCAGTATACATCTTCAAGAACAAAAAGAGCCTAGCATCAGCACCATTGCACGGGACTTCCGGTTATGATATATCCCAAATAATATTAATACCTCTACCATACTTCTTTTTTTTATACCAATGGATTTTCTTGTAATTGTGCATTTATATTGTTTTAATTTTGCTTAGTGTGTGGCAGGATTTGTCATTAGGGCTGGAAGACCAGTAAATAGACACCAACAACATAACATGTTATTTGGAGGATTAAACCACTTGACATTTTTTTTTTATATATATATATATATATACATCGTCATCATCATCATGCTGTCGGTTGTGATGCGACAAAGACTGCTTTCATTACTTGACTGTCGCTCTCCATTTAGCTCTCTGTTGTGAGAGTGATGTCCATGAGTCAGTCTTAATGTCTCTCAGCTTCAGGTTTCTCTTGATGGTATCGTTGAACCGGAGACGAGGGTGCCCTCTCTTTCTGTAACCAGAACACAGTTGAAATTAGAGGATCTGCTTTGGTAGCCTGTCAGATGACATCCTCAATGAACAATAATCCACAGGTACTCATGAGAAATGCACACGGAAACATTACGTTAGTCATCCATATCGATGTCATTTAGCATCACTACACAGGTTATGTGATTAAATGGGAATTATTAATATTGAATGGAGTTTATTAACCAGAAAATCATATCCGGCAGGTATGTGATGAGTTTCTTAAAATTACAAGTGAAAATACAACAATAAATTGATCAAACCATGATTTCCTTTTGCTCGCCCTAAAGAAGAGGGAGGATTTAAAGCATCCAGAAATCACAAAATGATTCAATGTGCATAAAAAGACAAATATCAATATCTGTATCTAAAGCAGATTTTATTTTTACAAAAGCACACAATGCACAGATAATTCTACATTGGAATAATGCTTGACTTTGGAGAATATTCTAGAAGTTCCTGTGTGGGACTCTGCAGTGTAGTAATACTGGAGTTCTAGCCGTTTGCCAATGTTGCCTGCCAGCACTATCTATCCAATACTACTTGTTCCTGCCAAGACAGGAATGAGTTGTTTTATGATCGCTAGTAAAGACTTGCAAACAATACCCTGCCATGTAGCTTTCACATTCAAATAATGTATTTTCTTTTAATTGGTCTTCCGAATAAATTCTACTATATATATTAGAGCTAGCTTCCCATCACCATGTCTTGTGGTACGTGATGACAGTGATTTGTGACTTTTTCACCCCATTAATATATAAAAATCCCGGTAGAGCACTGGCCTTGCATGTTACATGCGGGAGATTGGGAGTTTGGTTCCCGGTCGAGTCAAACCAATAACTTATAAACTTTATACTTGTCACTTCCTAGTCTGGCATTCGGTCCTTCGGCATTAATAGAATAGGGCAAGGACTGGTTAGCTCAGTGTCAGGAAAATGTGACTGAGTGGGGTATGGGAGGGGCCATGGTGCCGGCAGCCTGGTTTCCCAGTGGGACAGCACTATAAAGTCACTATGAGTGTGCACTGTCACAAGTCGGTACCCATCCTGATATGACCTTAGATGTTGCTAGGACATAAAACTCCAACAAGCGACCTATATATATATATATATATATATATATATATATATATATATGGGTCATTCACTGAAACTGGGCACTAAAGTGTGACATGGAAACCAAAAGTGAAAACCGTCCAAATAATACAAAAAAAACATTCAAAATAATAGCAGAATCCATGTTTCTATTAAGGTTTACATGTTGTGCATATTTTTTTTGGTAAATATGTTTATTCTGCTGAATAAGTCTTTTGTCAGTGCCGAAGCATTGGTCTTCCAGCCATTTTTCAATTCAGGGTTATTTACACAAAAGGTATATAGAATAAGGTGTACAATACCTGTTGAATAGACAATTTTCACATGTTAACTCAATGAAATTCTGAAACCCAAAAGGTCCATAACAATATGGTACAGTAGTGTCATATAACCAGATCAATATTAGTCAGTCCAATGTGAGTATTTACATAGTATTTAGAATGTAAGCAGAAGTTATCTTCTGTATTCAGTTGGTAAATTTGTACTAAGTTTTAATGTTCAGTTGCAGTTAGGCAAGCGGTATATAAATGTTGGTTTGTTAGGAAAATTCTAGTGTAACTCTAATGTAGCTAGTTATGTGAGTTTATGAATTATGTTGTTGGGGTGGGGTTGTTAATAATTCACTGGACCATCTGTGACCAGTGAAGCAGTGGGACCAATCCCAGTGCATTTAGGTCTTAAATTTTACATTTTTACCTGGGCTGTCTCTGTCATCGTATATGTGAGAGTTGAAAGAAAAGAAGCACTTTTTGATTTAGATCTCATACACATTGAGAAATAGGTTAATATCACTCGTGTAACATGAAAATCACAGACACATCCTGAACATCAGATTAGCATACACAACAAAGTCAAACAAGATTTTATTGATTGCAGTTAAGCCTCATAAGAACAAAGTTGAAAAAAAGTGTGACTAAATGGATGGCGTCAATGTGTAAATTTTCACATTTTCAATCAAACAAAAACTAATAAAGTACAATTTTGATATTGTTGGTGAAATAAATTCAATACATGTAGAACAGCTAACATACCTAATAGACAGAGGATAGAATACTTATTTGACTTGCTATCAATGAAAGAAAGAATGAATTATCAGCATCGTAACGTGGAGAGCAAATATGTGGTGCCCAGTTTTAGAGAATAGCCCATATATATCCTCTATATATGTGATGCATAGCGCATTATACAAGTATAAATGCTAAGGGAACATATATACTTTGCTACTTCCTCCATCGGCCCATTAGTGGAGTGCCCAGCCCCAGCTGTTGGGAGCTGTGTATACGGGTGGACACCCTCGGGTCACACACATCTATATATATATATATATATATATATATATATAGGTTTATTTATTCATATTGCTTAAATTACTTTCAAAGAACATGTAGTGAGGGCCTACACTTTCGACTTGTTTACCACTCCTCTAGTCGCCCAGTCAGCTCTCACCGCCACCCATGCAGCTAAAAGACCTAAGAAATACACCAATCAAAATAAATAAATATAATATATATTATACATATATATACATATAATGCCATGCGCCACACCTTTGCCTCAGCCCTGAAAAATATTTATTAAAGAAATAAGAAAGGTTATTAATATTGTGTTAGTAAACATTGCTTTGCTAAGGGTCTAGGTAGCCATGAGTGTGCACTGTCACAAATTGATATCCGTCCTCATATGACCTTAGATGTTGCCTGGACGTAAAACTCCAATAACCAACGTGGATGGGTGGTAGCAATGTGTTGGGGGTGGGGGGGTGTAAGGGTGGGTAGGAGGGGAGCCACGTGATATATAGTAGTGAAACGTGCTATATCCAGCTATGAATAGACCACACCCCTACATCATAAGATAATACTTCACAGAAGAAATGTATTCTTATCTGAACCATGTCAGTGCCTGGTAGCACTGCTGTGGTTAAAAGTTGCATAGTCCGATGGTTTTGAGTTGTTATAATTTTTCTGAGATACATATATTAAATTGATTGTTATGATCTACCTTACTTTAGTTTGAAAAAAAGTTTGTCTTATTTAACGACGCCTCTAGAGTACATCAATTTTTATCATCGGTTATTTGACGTCAAACACATCGTCATTCTGACATATTTCTTTGGAGGAAACCCGCTGCCGCCACATAGGCTACTCTTTCCGATAAGCAGCAAGGGGTACTTTTATATATGCACGCTCCCACAGACAGGACAGCACATATTGATGAATCGTATAATTTGAAGTAACTTATATTTTAAATGGCTAACTTTTAAGATATTTGAAGTGTAAACATGTAAATGTAGTTTTGGCAAGCATTCCAAATCTCTGACACCATGGGCTTTTGCAGGAAGAGGCTCTATTAAATTGCCTCATTATTCCCTCATATGTGGAAACAGTTGCCTAATAAGTGCATCAGTTTCTACATTAGATATGTAGAATCAAATCTAGGTAATTGCTTGGCTTTTGAAAACTTGATGCTTAATGGGACTATGCAGCATTAAACTGCTCTCCCAAATTGCTAAAAAAAATCCAAAAATTGTAAGTCGGCAAATACCCTTCCATTATCGGTATATTTTCACTTTTCTTTTCATTTCAGCTGCGAGTTTTTTTTCTCGATGAAATGATGTGGTGATATTGCCAATGAAATATTGTAGGCTTAGCCAACAAAACCACATGAACGCACTGTTCATAAATAAATAAATAAATAAATAATTGTATAGCGAGGTCGAATTGTGTTCCTCCCTCCCAGGTTCAAATTATTTCGATTATCCGGCGGAAATGTCTTCGATTTTTTTTGCACAGATTTTTTAATTATAAATTCTATTTTCGAAAAAGATGTCTTAGAATGGAAGTAAAAGGCCGTCCAAAGTTATCAACATTTTCAATGTCGTACAAAGTGTACGACAGGAAGGAAGGGGGGGGGGGCCTGAGAGTAAAGTACAACTTTGATCATTTCATAAAGAAATATTGATATAATTATTTCGGCAATGTTCTTTTTTGTTGTTCTGTTTTTTTATTTGTATATTAGCCAACCGCAGCTGGTCATTGTGCGTTAGTTAATTAATCTGGGAAATCCCATACAATTGGTCTTCTTCATTCCACTGCTCCTTGCCCTATACTAGCAATGCCAAACGCCAGGCTAGGTAGCAATAAATATAAATTTTGAAGTTATTGGTTTAACTCGATCAGGCTTCGAACCCAAAGGTTTGAATCCCATAACATACCAAAATAGGAGACGAGCATTCAACTCATTTGGTCACCCCATCTGGATCTGTAGTAAAATGTTCAAGTGTAGTACTTTGGGGAGTAGGGTGAGGTGGGGGGGGGGGGGGTGTGGGAAAACTAGTAACTCTTTGTACTACGTTGAACATATTGACAACTTTGGATGCCCCCCCCCCCCCCTAAGTAAAGTGATCGACACCTCACAGCTCTCGCCTGGCCTCGTAGACAGCTGGTACCATTCGCCTGGTGCCTCTGGTACTCGGGTTGCCAGTTACTCAAACAGCAAATCAACAATAATTGCCGCGAAAATCACCAACATTTGTACTTGTTTCTAAACGCGTTGTGCCTCAATGAGTGACATGGTGCGGTGGTTTGTCCTAATTGAGCTAACACAAACAGTCAGCGAAAATAACTAATCCAGAAAATATGGCGGTTTCAAAATAAAATTTGGGGGAAAAAAATCGACGATGAGTTAGTAAGTGTGGCTGACAGGTGTGCTCCACACCCACTCTGCTCTGCTCAGCACTCTCTCTGTCAGGTGGAGCTCCAGGAGGCCAGTGTAGTCGATCCCGATCTGGGTCAGCCTTTCCAACCCGGAGTAGTCGGAACTCTCCCCACCTCCCTTTGCCCCCCCCCCCCCCCCCCCCCCCCCCCCCCCACACCCCTCAGGCCCGCCTCCAGCCCTCCGCCCCCTCCCCCTCCCCCCACCCTACCCAGCACCTTCCTGCTCTACCCGCGTTCTAACCGCGGATTCAGAACATCAAAACCCAAACTATAGCCGGTGCTGCTAAGTCCAACTCTACCCCCCCCCCCTACCCATCTGACTGTGGAATGCATGATTAATCCCATTAAAGCGCGTAAACCTATGAATATTTAAGTGTGTTGTTTTCCAATTCTGAATAGCTTCATCGATGCTTCATTTACTATGGGCGACAGAATAGAGAAAGGGAAGAAAATTAATTAAAGCACTGCACATTGATTATTCAATCGATTCTAAATATCTGAGAATGCAATATATAGTATAGTGGCTCCTCGTCACTAAGGGACCCGCCACATAGTCAGTCGCACCGGAGGATTTTATATATATTTTTAAAGGTAAAGGCAGGTACTCCTTCACTGTGGCAGAGTGGTTAGAGTGTTTTTTCTAGGTCGGACTCCTAATCTGAAGGTCAGTGGTTTGATTCCCCATGCCCCCACCTGCCAATTTGGATTTCCACCACTGTGTATAACTTACGGCGTCATCAAAGGCCAGTTGCTCTCATACCATGTCTATGTGGAATGGGAGGTTAAAAATCCCTTGGGTCGGTAAAAGTGTAGGCTCGGGCTTTCTATAGTCAAAGAGTCTAATGGTGAAAACAAGTCTATACAGACTTATCCATGATAGGCAGTATAAATCTTCAGGAAAAAAAATGAATATATATATTTACTCAACCCACTATGTTTGTCTTGTGTTCCTTCAGTACTGCAACTGCCCTTTATGTGAGGTATAAAGTACCTATGCAAATAATATTATGTATGTAATTCTCTTGTCTTCTTATTGTTCTTATTCCGATATTGCTCCTGTAACTTTCCTTTTGATATGCTCCTTTCTACTATGGGTTACTGGAGGTTGGGGTGTGGCCTGGAGACCGGGAGCTCTGCTTCCAAGCAGCTCCCCTATTTCCCCTCCTTTCCTCCAGGCGGCGCCTCACCCACCTGCTATCTGCCCAGCTGCCCTTTATATATCTTATATATAATTAATACGCTCTCCTGCTGGACCTGGAAGTGACACACTGAGGTGTTTAAATATGCATGTGCGACTGATGCTACCCCCCCCCCCCGGAATGCCTGCCTTGATTTCCGGAAGGGCCATTTATAGCCGGCCGCCACCAGGTGTCACCACAGGTGCCACCGAACAAAGGCCAACAGTCAATATTTAATGCTGCATAGCCTGATGAAGCATCAACTTTTCTAAACATTGCATCTGGATATCTAACTTAGATACCATTCATTAGCTGGGGAGCGGGCCGAATAAAAGACCCTTTGCTGCTTATCGGAAAGAGTAGCCTATGTGGCGGCAGTGGGTTTCCTCCAAAGAAATTTGTCAGAATGACCATATGTTTGACATCCAATAGCCGATGATACCAAAATCAACGCGCTCTAGAGGCGTCATTAAATAAAACAAGCTTTACTTCCAGTAGTACTGGATAGATGGCAATACTACTTTTTTTTTAGGCTGTAACTGCCGAAGCCTATTATGTACAGGATTTCAGTGTGCATGCCAAAACTATTTTGCGAAGTTTTCCCTTTAATTATCATTAGTGCTTTAACCGCCAGGGTCGTTGAGGCACCACAACTTTCATATCCTACCGCACCTGTCCTATTTTGCAAAGAGGGATGGATGGTAAGTGTAGATTTTTCTGTATGTGGGGCTGCGGTGCATTGTGGGCTGATAGGCACGTGCTTCCGGTGACCTGACCCCAGGCGCGACCCTCAAGTCGCGTTCATCAGCCCGCTGACATCATATGCGCCAAATGTTAGTTAGTTAGTTAGTGGTGATTGCTTAACGCCGTCTCGGCAGCAAAGGCCATAATCACGGCGAGAATTGTTCAGATCTTATTCAGTCATATCAGGTTGTCGTTTTTACAGAGAATGTAAAAGCACATAGTCAACTATGTGTGCAGAGATACTTTTGAAGTCAAAGGCTCACAAATATAATGACAACAAATTTGAAACCAGGTAAAATACTAGATAAATTGGTGAAATTGAAAACTACTGCTTGACACACCCGGCAGGACACCAGACGGGATGGCCTAAAGAGTTGAGCGTCTGTCTCCCGTTTTAGTAGATCGTGGAATTCGAACCCATGGGTTCGAACAACACTGGTTGATTCAAACCAATGACTTAAAAATGTATACTTGTTGCTTCCTAGCCAGGCGCTCGCCATTATTAGGCTAGGGCGAGAACTGGTTGGCTCAGTGTCAGGATAATGTGACTGAGTGGGATATCAGGTCATGGTGCTGGCAGCATGGTCTTCCAGTGGGGCATCACTATTAAATCGTCATGAGTGCACAATCTCACAAGTCGGTAACCATCCTGATATGATCTTAGATGTTGCCAAGGTGTAAAATTACAACAACCAACCAATCAACATCCGGCAGGGACCACAAACTGCCGCCTGCCGGCAACCCGGAGTAAATGTGCGACTTGCAACTAAATATGGCATTTCGTGATTCCAAGAACGGCAGGCGATATTTAGTGGCCACAGAGGAGATTTAGTGGTCGAATATGACATTTACTGGTCGATGTTTGGGCGACCATTAGTGACTGCAGATGACATTATGTGGCCGCAGATGGCAATTAGTGATGGCAGACGACAATTAGTGGCCACAAACAACATTGTGTGGCCGCAGACGACATTTCGTGGTGGCAGACGACAATTAGTGGCCACAGACGACAATTAGTGGTCACAGACGACAATCAGTGACCACAAATGACATTTCGTGGCTGTAGACGACGTATCTTGATGGCATTCGACATTTCATGTCTGCAGACAACAATTAGTGGCAACAGACAACATTTGGCTGCAGACGACATTTTGTGGCCACCGACGACATTTTGTGGCCACAAACGACATTTTGCGGCGGCATACGACAATTAGTGGTTGGCAGACGACAATCAGTAGTCACAAACGACATTTTGCGGCTGCATACGACAATTAGTGGTTGGCAGACAACAATCAGGAGTCAGAAACGACAGTCACAACAACATTTTCTGGCTGCATACGATATTTTGTGGCTTCAGCCGACATTTTGTGGCTGCAGACGACATTTTGTGGCAGCAGCCATGGTTCAGGTGCGTCAATGGCGAAAAGAGCGTTGCCCAGAAAGAAGCTTTACCGCAGAGAGAGGGTTGAGTAGGTTCGCAGGTGGTGGTGGAGGGGTGGGGTGGGAGTTGAGGGGGTGTAGTGGAGCTGCCTGGTTGGCACGTAGCCAGGTATTGGGGCAGGTCGGCAGCCAGGATGCAACATGTGCACCAGCTTCACACCAAGATCAGTGATAACCTCCATATGAACCGGGCATAGATTACACCAGTAAGAATATATAATGTTATATAAAGGTTTATAATGTATTTGTACGACATAATGGATACAATGTATTTTTTAGCATATTAAAATATACAGACAATATTAATGAGTTAATAGGATGTGCAGACCTTGTGTTTGGAGAATATTAGTCAATTATATTAGATGATGCAGGTGGTGAGTGCTAAAGGTTGATTCGTTTTTCATGTAACTTAAATGCAATGTTGTGTCCTACTACAGTAAAACCTCTCTATCTGATCACCTCCACAGATCGACCACTCCCCTATATCGATCGCTTTGATTTGGGTATCAAACGATCCCCCCATGCAATACCATTGTAGTGATACGCAAAACTCCCTAAACTGAAAACCTCCCTAAATGGACCATTTAAAGTCGGTCCCATGGTCGGTCAATTTAGAGAGGTTTTACTGTACTTGCATTTCATCTATTAAGGTAGAATAATGGTAGTGGTACTGGTGGTAGCGGGTGGTCGTGGGTAGGGGGGGGGGGGGTTAGTGATTCTGGTGGCAGTGGATAGTGCTGGGTAGGGGGGATAGTTGTGCTGAGTGTGTTTGTTGGTTGTTGGAGTTTTACGTCCTGGCAACATCTAAGGTCATTTCAGGATGGTTTCCCACTTATAGCAGTGCACACTTTATAGTGCTGCCACACTGGGAAATCAGGCCACCAGCACCATGACCCAATATCCCACTCAGTCACATTATCCTGACACTGAGCTAAACAGTCATTGCCATATCCTATTAATGCGGAGCGCCAGGCTAGGAAGCAACAAGTGTCAATTCTATAAGTCATTGGTTTGACTCGACATGGAACCGAACTCCCGATCTACCACATGCAAGGCCCGCGTGTGTGGGTTTGTTAGGGACAATATGCCTGCTGGTGCGCATAGTGCTGGTCTGGCAGAAGCAGAGTCGGGGCGATATTAGGGCGTAATTTGATTGCTTTAAATCTAATATGGCGCTCTGACTTAGCTCGCAGTCCATTAAGGTGATGCATGACCTCCAACCATGGAGGCCTCCGGACCAGACACAGACTTAGCCGCTTATTATATGCAAAGTAATAGGACCCAGAAGTATAATATATGCTGTATAAGAATTATATGAGCATACTCACCCGGAACATCCCCCCTTTCGTCCGTCACTCACTCAGTTCATGGATTGATGGAGTCTGGACTAGTCATCTACTGCTCCAGCCTCCACAACCTCAGCTCCGATGGTGGCGCCACCACCCCTTCAGACTGTAACCGCCACTCGCTGGCCCAGAAATCATATATAATCGAGGGTTTACAGGCATTTATAATATAATTGAATACAATATAACGTCATGTGCGTTTTTAGCTAAAGAGTGAAAGTTTATATAATATACTGACGGTAGAGTAAGAATGAAAAATACCAAAAGAGATGCCAAAAAAAACAAAGTGACAGACACATGAACAGAATGGTGGGACAGGGTGAACCGACAGTATATGCTGTACAGGATGCAAGTAATCAATGAAGAGGTTAGACATTGTCATTTCTAAGACAGGATCAGGCTGGAGGGATATGCCAGCCGACGTAGTGCACAGAGCACTTCCGGAGTATCATGGTGGCGCCACCTTTGTGCAACTCATCGTATTAGCATGGTAAGCCTATATACTGTCTCAGTATAGTCGGCTCAACGCTGGTTCCCAGCAGCACTATAACACGGACCCCTCTAACCTCCCCCCATTAACGCCCCCCACCACCACCCACCACCCCCTCCTGAGATAATGTACGGAACAAATCTGCTAGGCACCAAGGCTGAAAACTGGCATAAACATGTCCATGGGGGGGCAATAATATATCAATCTTGGTACATTTTCTTTTTTAAATTTAGTTTTTTTGTACATTAGTTGTTTAAGCAGGGGAAATTTCAATCGCATACGATTGGTCTTCCTCATTCCACTGCTCCTTGACCTATCCTAATAATGCCAAGCGCCGGGATAGGAAGCGACAAGTATAAAAATTTAAATCATTGGTTTGACTCGACCAGGATTCGAACCAACGATCCCACGATCTACCAACACGGGAGTCGGATGCTCTAATTCATTCAGCCATCCCGATTGGATTGATTAATTAGTTGATTAGGCAGAGGAAATTTCAATCATGGACGGTTGGTCTTCCTCATTCCACTTCTCCTTGCCCTATCCTAAGAATGTCAAGCACCTGGCTAGGAAGTGATAAGTAACAATTTTTAAGTCATTGATTTAACTCGACCAGTGTTCGAACCCACAATCCCGCGATCTATCCGAATGGGAGACGGACGCTCAACTCATTTGGCCATCCCGTCTATAATAAAACTCCCCCCCCACCCTCTGTGCTTACAAGATTGAAATGCTCTTTGCCTGGTTCTCCTGTTGATGTAATCAAATATGTACTTGAAGCATGTTGGGGTTGTAAAGAAAGACCTTATTCATGGGTGTAAAATCACCGGGCACTTTACCCTTCAGTGCTCTATCCCAGCCACATTATGCTTGCGACCACTTTGAGACCACAACACACGGGTGATAGCAAAATGGGCGCAAAATGGTCGCAAGGTGGTCGAAAAGTGGTTCTCAGTTGTTGCTGACCTCCTTGTGACCAAACTAGTCGCAAGGTGGTTGCAGCTGCTGCACGAAAAACCTCTTCTGACCAAAACAGAACATGGATGAACAGACCAGAACATGGATAAACTCGGAAATGACATACTGTATTTGTAACATATAAGCATAACCCTACAAACTAACCACACTCCATCTACAGAATAAACAAACCATTCTACTAACACTCCATCTCAAAATCATATATGATAATTATGCAATTCACAACACAGTAGGCATACAAACCTGTGAAGGGAAACTATGCACCTAACCACTCCCTAATGTAACGGTCTAATCAATACACATGTATGTTCCTAAGTATGTATGTATATAACATAACTACTATCTTATATGTGATTTGTCAAACTATACCATATGTAAGTCTTGGAATGATTAATATTGCTATTTGAGCTAGCTGACTTGAGCTAGCTGCTGATGACAATATCAGACTACATATAGTATATCTTGTAATTAACTGTAATGTCACATGGCTGGAAGACCAGTGCCACGGTGCTGACAAAAGACTTTATTCAATGAATAAACTATGTTTACAAAAGAAATCTGAAAAAACAACGTATTGTTTTTAAAAAGCAACTGCCCTCACTAATTAAATTTATAACTTACCTCGGAATAAGATCAAAACATCACAAGAAACAGAATCAAGTTTAACACCCATGGATGGTGTACAAACCAGATGTGGTAGCCGAATCAGTAAGAGCATTGGCTTCCCATGTAGAAGGTCCCAAATTCCAGTTGAGTCAAACCTATTACTTACCAAATTTATATTTGTCACTACCTAGCCTGGTGCTCGGCATTAATAGGATATGGAAAGGACTGGTTTGCTCAGTATCAGGATAATGTGACTGAGTGCGATATCAGGTCATGGTGTTAGTGGGCTGTTCTAGCAGGTGGGCAGCACTATAACCTAACAGTGAATGCACACTGTCACAATTTAGTACCCATCCTTACATGATCTTAGATGTTGCTAGGACATTAAACCCCAACAAACAAGATAGTCTACAAAATATGCATAATATATATACATACATATATAAACACATATATACACATATATATACATATATATATTTTTATATATAAATATACATATAGATATATGCTTACATATATATACATATATACATATGTGCATATATATATACCTATATACCTATATATATATGAAGAGCTCAGGTGCAAATCCCCGTGAACGCCAATCCAAAGATTTAATCAAAATATCAGATTTTGTTCCTAATTCCACTTTTCTTGTCATGAAATGGTTATGGGGCAATGGGCCCAAAAATAGGATTGTAAAGAAATTAACTTTTTAATGGTTTGATGCCAATGGGTATCTCAATAACATGGAAGTTAAGGTGGTTCGAGAGAAACATTAAGGGGCTGCCATTATTTATATCCACATAAAGAATTATTTTATACATATATACATAATACATACATATGTACATATATATATATATATGTATATGAGACTGTCTCAAAAGGTGCTAAGCAATATGGGACAAAACTTTGTCCATTGTAACGATCAACATACTACCTACTTATGCATTTACTCAGGATAAACTGATTTGTTTTTTACATGGTGTTTCATAATCCCAATAGAATACATATTGATTTGAAGCAAATGTCCTGGTGTTTTCAGTGCAACTGTTTCTGTGCTGTTTTGTGTCAATCGTTACAATGGACAAAAAAATGAAGAGTCAGCACCTTTTGAGACAGGCTCATATATAACTTTTAGTTATATTGTATATATCTAGTACGCTAGCATCACAACTGTGTTATCGCCATGGCCAATAACCACACAGACCCACTCACACTCACCACACCATCACCATAACAACCACCGTCATCACATTCACCACATTCACTACCATGAAGTACCGCCTCTATCTGACAAGAACAGGATCATTAAAAACTTCCCGCCTTTCGACCATTTCCTGTTGGTGGGTTGTCTTAGTCGTCAGCTGACCTTTGGTTTCTCACCACTGATTGGTCCCTGGGCGTGCTTAGATAGCACATACTGGGTGGAGATGTATATCCGGCAACCATGGAAACCAATTTACCTGTCACAGACACTTTGAAGATCAGGACTGGCAGGGTTCTGAGGCATGAGCGCTCTGTACCTGGAAGTGGGAGGTGGAAGCCTGCAGACCCCATGCAGTGGTAGATTGCCATCCCGCAGTCAATGCAATCACGTTCGGGCGCGGTGGCCGAATCGGTAGAGCGCGGGCCTGGCGTGTGGAAGGTAGGGAGTTTTGTTCCTGGTCGAGTCAAACCAATGACTTATAAAATTGATACGTGTCGCTTCCTAGCTCGGCATTAATAGGATAGGGCAAGGACTGGTTAACTCACTGGCAGGATAATGTGACAGTGGGATATCGACTCATGGTGCCAGCGGCCTGATTTCCCAGTGGGGCAGCACTATTAAGTTGCCATCATTGTGCACTGTCACAAGTCAATACCCGTTCGTGATATGACCTTAGATGGTTAGCACACTAGCCCTGGAATGCAAATAGATGAGGGTTCGAGTCCCACCCTAAGCGCAATATTTACCATTTTCATCACACACACATACAGCCCCGCCCCACGAGAGTATTATCTGTGGTTGTTAATAAATTGATAGAATCAAACTATTGTTTTGAATGGACTCACAATAATACAACTCATGAAAAGGTTTGAGAACATTTATGTGTGTTTGTTTTTAAACAAATACAACAAATACCAGCGTAGGGTGAGAAACACGTGGTATGGTCGTAATGTTTCCATTATGGTTGATTTGCGGAGGGAGAAGAGGCCCTCCCTCCCCCTTGCCGCTAACACCTCACCGCTGCCTCCCTGCTGCTGACACCTCACCGCAGCTGCTCGCTCATAGCCTCGCCGCCTAGCACCTCACCACTGTTCTCCCCCCCCCCCCCTACCCCCCCCCCTCCCTTCTCTCTCCGCCTTATAATCCTGGCCATCGCTGCTTCCAGCTATTCCGCCTCCAGCCGCCTCCTGCTCCACGTCTCTTCTTTCCACCCACTACTCTTCTCTTTTTTCCCACTCTCCTTCCTTCTCCTTACTCTTTCTCCTCTAAGGCGGAGGGCTCTTCGTGGCTCTCTCTTACTCAACTTCTCACCTTGGACACTCACGATCTCACTTCACCTCGATTATATACCCTGTTTGTATCCTCGTGTGACTCATGCCCTGATCTTGTTTGTCCTCCCTGTTTTGTTCTTCTCTCATTTCTCTCGATTCCTGTAAACATTTTCTTCTCCAATAATAAAGTGTTTCTTCTTTCACCTCCTCTTCTTCTTCCGTTGCATATCATATCTACACACAGAGGCCATATATTTTAACCAACTTAGAGGAAGATTCATGGAAAGCATCGATCGAATGTTAAACCGTAATAGACCTACTGTCAGCAAGCACAGACTGGGGTGTCACGATGCTAATGGACTGTCAGTTCGGAGACACAAAACAGGCCACTTTGTACAGCCTCATTGGTTGGTTGTTGGAGGTTTGCGTCCAGACAACATCTAAGGTCATATCAGGAAGGGTACCGACTTGTGACAGTGCATACTCATGGTGACCTGCAGCTACGACGAGGTGAAAAGATTCAGGAAATCTGCTGCCTTGCATGCTTGTGAAAGCAAATGTATCGTACCCATATGGCAAAGGGAAGGCTTCCATGTGCAGTATGCTACTGAAATCTAAGGTTCCACTTTGGGCATTTGCAGATCCTGATGCATCAGAAGAGGACTGGACAAGGGAAGGCTTTCAATTCTTGTCCTATTTGTATGGAGGTGTGGTGGCGTCAACACTAGATGGGCTTAGATATCTACTCTTCAGCAAAAAGAAGGATCCACCAAAGATTAAGAGCCTTCCTCCAATGAGAGAAGCTGCACTACAGCACATCAAGAGAGCCCGTATCCAGGTACTAACATGGTGAGCGGCAGACCAGCTACACCCACCAGATCTTTATGTTAGTCAGTATGGATGGGAGTTGAACAAAACCCTTCTTTGTCCTGTCAATGGCACTTCCATTGCTGCCCCACCATCCCTCATGCAATTTGTGGCATGTGGTGTCAAATTGAGCATGCCATGTGGGAGCCTCAAGTGCAGGTGTCGGGCAGGTGGGCTTTCCTGCACGAGGTACTGTAAATGTGGAGCAGACGAGGGATGCTCGAACAAACACACAAAACATGAATCTGCTCCATTCATAGATGGCGATGAGGACGATGATGAGGAAAACACAGAGGACTGATGGATTGGATCCTGAAACCTGAATCACGTGAAATGACGTGTCACAAACGCTTTATGTATGACACATATGGCAACCTAAATGAATAAGACAATACACCATGTCTGTTTGTTATATTGGTTTATGTACTATTTCCCAAAGAAATACTACAATGTAGTTAAAAGCCATTTGACATATTTCAAATTCATCTTATGAAAAGTGTATCTCTGTATATGTCAGATCTTATTCCGGATTTAGTTTGGTTTACTTATGTATCCATCAATTGCTTTGTTTAATATTGTTTTCATTAAATGTATAAATAGGATTGGGACTTGCTTATTCCAATTTGATACATATTTGAGGTACAACTACACTACATTTATTATTATTTTAATAGCAAAAATATCACACTGAAATGAGTATTTCACAATATTTGTCAGTTTCAGTTGTCGATGAAAATTGCTTGTGAATGTATAGTGTGGCATGTATATTTGCTCTACAATGATAATCTTTACACCATGAGAACGGTACTTCAATATCCTTTCTTCTGGTATATTATATGTAGTGCTAAGTGCTAAGTTAGAACTGATACTATAGCTGATATAGGAACACTACCCCCTAATGCCGCAAAAAATGCTGGTTTGATCCAATATGACGTCATATCAAAAACGGCCTATAAAAAAAATTGCTGAATGGTGCCACAGTGGCACCCTCTTGATTCTCACTACCAATAACCCTATCTAGCACAATCAGCAATAAAATTGCATTAGTACGCAATTTCACACCTATGTGAGTTGGCCCCCTGACTAATACTGCTGTTCCACTGGGAAATCAGGCCACTGACACAGTGACCCGATATTCCACTCAGTCACATTATTCCGACACTGAGCTAACCAGTTCTTGCCCTATCCTATTAATGCCAAGTGTCAGCCTAGCAAGCGACACATATCAATTTTATGAGTCATTGGTTTGACTCGACTAGGAACTGAACTCTCGATCTCCGGCACACGAGGCCCGTGCTCTACCGATTCGGCCACCGCGTCCGGTTTTGTACGGAGAAGAACGCTTAGAAAATTGTGAGCTCCCTTAACGGAGTACAGTTCTTGTATTCCAATTTGTTTTTGTTTGTTTGTTGTTGGTTTACATCCTAGCAACATCTAAGGTCATATCAGGATGGGTACCGACTTGTGACAGTACACACTCATGGCGATTTTATAGTGCTGCCCCACTGGGAAATCTGGCTGCCAACACCATGACCCGATATCCCACTCAGTCACATTATCCTGACTCCGAGCTAACCAGTCCTTGCCCTATCCTAATAATGCTGAGCACTGGGCTAGGAAGTGACAAGTATAAATTTCTAAGTCATTGGTTTGACTCGACCGGGAACCAAACTCACGAACTCCTGATCTTCCGCACACGAGGCCTATGCTCTACTGATTCGGGCACCGTGCCCGGTCTATTTCCAATTTGTCATGCAATCTCCACGGTTGCTAGGATGCGAGGGATTGTTCATTCACACTTGATTATTTTACCTGAAAATATTGATGATGTTTAGGTAAAGCTGACTGGAGACACTGCAATATGAATAATTAGCATAACCAAGTGCCTAGAACATGCAAGTTTCGGTTATTTCTTGTCTTTCCAATTGCAGCCAGTGCGACATGACATGACATGACTGCACTGATGCAGCACGACCAGACGGGGTATGGCCGATTGAGTTGGGAGATTGGGGGATTCGAACCCATTGACTTAAAAATTGATACTTGTCGCTTCCTAGCGAGGCACTCGACATTATTAGGGTGGCACAGGGACTGGTTGGCTCAGTGTCAGGATAATGTGACTGGGTGGGATAGCAGGCCATGATGCTGGTGGTTGCCTGGTCTCCCAGTGGGGCAGCACTATAAAGTCACCATGAATGCGCACTGTCACAAGTCGGTACCCGTCCTGATATGTTGTTGTTTTTATTTCATGCCAACAAGAATTGATTGCTAGAATATTAAAGCTGCATAGTCCAATGATTTTCAGTTTGTGCCATTTTCTGAGATAAGTATATTAGGTTTATCGTTATAATTTACCTTACTTTTGTTTGAACTAACTTTTATTTTAAATCGCTAACTTTTGAGATATTTGAAGTGTAAACATGTCAACATAGTTTTGGCAAGCACACAAAAAACTCTGACACTATAGGCTTCAGCAGTAACAGGTTCTGTTAAACTGTTAAATTTACCTAGCATGCCGTTCTATGTAGCACCAAATACTTAATAAGTGCACCAGTGTCTAAGTTAGATATATAGGTTCAAATCTAGATAAGTGCTTTGGGTTTGAACATTCTATGCTTTTATCGGACTATGCAACTTTAATGTCGGAGATTGTGACAAGTTGGTGAATCAAAACATGAAATGTGGATCTTTTAGACTACTTCCATGAAGCCGACTATTTTTTTTTTTGGTAAATGAATTTTTATTCATATATATCTTTTGTCAGTGCTGTAGCACTGGTCTCCCAACCATAAGTGTTACAGGTATATAGGTCTTTACACAATTATTTTACATGGTTTATATAGTAAATTGAAGTGCATTCTGAAATTAAAGTGTACACAATGCAATAAGTAATGAGTATGAGGTACATTAAATCATTTCACATTTACATGTACGGTTTCACTTATTGGTTCAGGATTTCCAATTTAATAGATGTTAATACCCCTTAAAGCTGCAGATACTTTGCGTGTATTTCTGAGCGTCAGCTTCTAACGGCTGCCTTGCCTCCATTTTGTGTCTTACAGAGTCCTCCCTCTGTCGTCGACTGACATCCGGGAGTTTGGGGCAGAGTGTGAGAGAGCCACCTAGCGGCCTTGCTGCGACTGATGACCGCGCGACTCGCGCGCCCTCTGTCGACAGAAACCTCAACTACACCAGCCGGAGCAGTCTCAGTAGCACCAGAAGCCGCCGGACTGGTGGTGACTCGAGCGCCCCCCAGCGGACGAAGCAGGCTGCGCACCAGCGACTTCCTCCTCCGTGTCCGACAACGCGGCGGGAATCAGACATTAGCAGCGGCGTTCGCTTCCGGTCGGCGCGGCCCTCTGGCGGACTACAGACGGACTACAGGCGCTACTCAGACTCCAACACTGTAAATGCTGAGCGGGGGTCTGTCAATAAAGGCAGCAGCTACCAGCGAAACACAAGCTGCAGTGTAGCATCCGCATCCACGTCCACATCCGCCGCCTGTCCGCTCAGCCGGGGTGACCTTGAGAACACTTCGCGCAGAACAAGCGTTGAGGAGCAAAGGTCAGGCCGGGTGGGGACCAGTGCACCGGGACGCCGGGCCAGTCTCCAGTTCTATTATGACCCGGGAAAGTACAGCGCACCGAGTTCGGAGAAGGACTTGATCGGCGTCAGGTCCGTCTACACGAGCAGGCTCGGCCACGCAGATGACGTCATCTACGGCAGCGGTCGGCGCGCGGTGGTAACACCCAGCTCCACCTACCGGCCGTTGGTGTACACCCCAGGTAGCCCGTCGCCGCTACGTCGCTCCTGGACCAGCCCGACAACCCCGAAGCAGCCATACAGGATGGCCAGCTTCATGGCGATCGGGCGGAACGCGGTGTTCCCGGACTTGCGTTCCCCACGTGGGTCGAGCGGCCAGCACGGCACCGCCACCCAGGCCTACCAGGAGAATGCGCACGAGACAGGCCTGGAGGCACTGAAGCAGAAAACTCTTCGGCTCTTCGGCAACAATAACAATTCCCAAAAGAACAGTAGTAGCAGCAGCAGTAAATCAACCAGCTCCCCGACATCCTCATCCTCGAGCAAGTGTTTCTACCGATCTAACTCGCAGTCGTCGTCGGGAGAACACAAATCAAACAGCAGCAGTAGTAACAGCAATGGTGGCAGCAGCCGGAACATTTACCGACAACCGTCGTCCATTAGTAACCACAGGAGCGGTTCGGCGGCGCGCAACCAGAATGCCGACCTGCGCCGGAAGTACTTCTCCCAGAGGATGATGTGGTACAGCGAAGCGGATGAGGACCACATTGAGCCAGAGCTTCACCGGGACTTTGAGAAGCGGCATCACTCAGCTTTGGAACTCGACAGCGTGTCGCACTCTGACCTCTTGAGGTCAGACTCGCTGCAGAGCTCGTCCACGGCCAGCAGTCAGGAGTCGATAGAGCCAGAGCGCCTTCAGGGCATGCGCAGAGCGCGTGCCGCTGTGCTGAAAAGCCAGTCACTTGACTACTATGATAACCTGGACTACAGAGAAACGCATGGTTACCGCGAGACGATTTCACCGGGCTCGCTGAGAGTCCGGCGCGCTTCCGGATCTGGAAGTGGGTCGTCGCTCCGCCTCAATGGTAGAGCCGGGACGCTGCAGCGACAACGGTCCAAAACGCAGCGGACACGCTTCAGTGACGAGGTAGCCGTTGTGTACTATGACCAGGAGGAGAACCCAACGGCACTCAGCAAATGTGATACAATCCATGAACAGGAGAAGCTGAAGGACGACAAGGCTTCCTCGTCGACAGTGACCGAAGGCACTGTCCGCTTAGCATGCACGCTGCATCCGGGCCAGTCTTGCGGACAGAGTAATCTGGCCAGGATCCTCGCCACCACCGCCAGCCTCACCCAAACACAGGACACCCAGAATGACAACAACGACAAGAACACAACAACAACAACATCATCAACAACAACAACAACCATGGCCGCCTTTGAATCCGACAAGATGGCAGCGTTAGCCGTCACGGACAACATCGACACCGAAGGCAACATGATCCGCAAGTCGATCTTTGCGGACAAGACATTCGAGATTGTCGCGCAGGAGGAAGGTGCGCATGAGCTGAAATTGGTCGTGCCGATCGGGCCGCAGTTCATCCGCAATCGGACGTCGGTGAAGGCCACGAGCGGCGGGAAGCGCCTCATTGTGATTGCGTACCGAAACGAGGGCGAGGCGGACCTGGCGCATGTGCACCTGTACATTGAAAAGATGACGCTGCCACACCCCATTGACGCCTACAGCGTCCGCGCTACTATGGACAGGGAGGGAAACCTCAAGATCTCGGCGCCTATGTTGATCGAACCGAATGACGTCACAGTGAAGGCAACTGGTGACAGGTAGAAGGAAGTAAGGCTGGGCGATGGCTGCCCGCATTCATGTGGAGCTTCATTGAGTTCGGTCACATGTAACCCTGACCCAGTGACATTCTTGTGTATATTTAATTGCTTCAACACACATCCCTGACTGAGTGGGATAATCATTCATTAGGTTAAAGCTGCATAATCATGTGTGGATTCACTAGGTTAAAGCAGCATAGTCCGATGAAATCATCAACATTTCAAAACCAAAGCACTAACCTGGATTTGATTCTACACATCTAGCTTAGATACTGGTGCACTTATTAAAGTTGCATAGTCTGATGGTTTTGAATTTCTGTATTTTTTCTGAGATAAATATATTAGATCGATCACTAGTATCTACTTTACATTACTACAAAGTTACTTTTAATTTAAATGGTAAACTTTTGAGATATTTTGAGTGCAAACATGGAAAATTAGTTTTGGCAAACTTGCCAAAACTTTGACACCATAGACTTCTGCAGTAACAGGTTCTAGTAAATTGACTCAGTATTGCCTTCTCTGCAGAAACAAATGCTTAATAAGTGCATTAGTATCTAACATAGATATGTAAAATCAAATCTAGATAATTGGTTTGATTTTGACAATTTTATATTTCATCGGACTATGCAGCTTTAAACATTCGGTGCGACATAGACAGTTAATAGAAGGTAATATCAAGTCAGCCTGAGACCCCCCTCCCCTCCCACTGACCTCGGCACTCTCACTGACCCAGTTCTGGTGGAGTGAGTCTACTACTCTCCCCACACATATTTGGTTATTTAAACATACAAACTAAGAAAAGATTTGCTTGGAGAGCATTTGTCAGAGTACACTTCCCCTTACTACGAGCTATAAGGGGCCCGTTTAACATCAGAAGCCTATTGTGTCAGAGGTTTAGGTGTGCTTGACGAAATTAAGCCAAGAAAGTTAGCCATTTAAAATAAAAAAGTATTGCGAACTAAAGTAAGGTACATTATAACGATCAAACTAATATATTTATCTCAGAAAATCAAAACCTTCGGACTATTCAACTTTAATTTCCACTTTTCCCTGACGCAGTGACACACTCATGTTCAGATTGACTTGGTACGCAGTGACACACTCATGTGCAGATTGACTTGGTACACAGTGATGCACTCATGTTCAGATTGACTTGGTACATAGTGATGCACTCATGTGCAGATTGACTTGGTACTCAGTGAATCACTCATGTGCAGATTGACTTGGTACTCAGTGACGCACTCATGTTCAGATTGACTTGGTACCCAGTGACACACTCATGTGCAGATTGACTTGGTACTCAGTGAATCACTCATGTGCAGATTGACTTGGTACACAGTGACGCACTCATGTGCAGATTGACTTGGTACCCAGTGACACACTCATGTGCAGATTGACTTGGTACGCAGTGATGCACTCATGTTCAGATTGACTTGGTACCCAGTGATGCACTCATGTGCAGATTCACTTGGTACACAGTGATGCACTCATGTTCAGATTGACTTGGTACTCAGTGATGCACTCATGTGCAGATTGACTTGGTACTCAGTGATGCACTCATGTTCAGATTGACTTGGTACACAGTGATGCACTCATGTGCAGATTCACTTGGTACACAGTGATGCACTCATGTGCAGATTGACTTGGTACTCAGTGATGCACTCATGTGCAGATTGACTTGGTACTCAGTGATGCACTCATGTGCAGATTGACTTGGTACACAGTGATGCACTCATGTGCAGATTGACTTGGTACCCAGTGATACACTCATGTGCAGATTGACTTGGTACTCAGTGATGCACTCATGTGCAGATTGACTTGGTACTCAGTGATGCACTCATGTGCAGATTGACTTGGTACCCAGTGAAACACTCATGTGCAGATTGACTTGGTACCCAGTGACACACTCATGTGCAGATTGACTTGGTACCCAGTGAGACAAACTCATGTGCAGATTGACTTGGTACTCAGTGAATCACTCATGTGCAGATTGACTTGGTACCCAGTGACTCACTCATGTGCAGATTGACTTGGTACCCAGTGAGACAAACTCATGTGCAGATTGACTTGGTACCCAGTGAGACAAACTCATGTGCAGATTGACTTGGTACCCAGTGAGACAAACTCATGTGCAGATTGACTTGGTACCCAGTGACACACTCATGTGCAGATTGACTTGGTACCCAGTGAGACAAACTCATGTGCAGATTGACTTGGTACCCAGTGAGACACACTCATGTGCAGATTGACTTGGTACCCAGTGACACACTCATGTGCAGATTGACTTGGTACCCAGTGACACACTCATGTGCAGATTGACTTGGTACCCAGTGATACACTCATGTGCAGATTGACTTGGTACTCAGTGACACACTCATGTGCAGATTGACTTGGTACCCAGTGACACACTCATGTGCAGATTGACTTGGTACCCAGTGAATCACTCATGTGCAGATTGACTTGGTACCCAGTGATGCACTCATGTGCAGATTGACTTGGTACCCAGTGATGCACTCATGTGCAGATTGACTTGGTACCCAGTGAAACACTCATGTGCAGATTGACTTGGTACCCAGTGACACACTCATGTGCAGATTGACTTGGTACTCAGTGAATCACTCATGTGCAGATTCACTTGGTACTCATTGAATCACTCATCTGCAGATTGACTTGGTACCCAGTGATGCACTCATATGCAGATTGACTTGGTACCCAGTGAATCACTCATGTGCAGAATGACTTGGTACCCAGTGACGCACCCATGTGCAGATTGACTTGGTACCCAGTGATGCACTCATGTGCAGATTGACTTGGTACCCAGTGACACACTCATGTCCAGATTGACTTGGTACCCAGTGAATCACTCATGTGCAGATTGACTTGGTATTCAGTGAATCACTCATGTGCAGATTGACTTGGTACCCAGTGACACACTCATGTGCAGATTGACTTGGTACCCAGTGAATCACTCATGTGCAGATTGACTTCGTACCCAGTGAATCACTTATGTGCAGATTGACTTCATACCCAGTGACGCACTCATGTGCAGATTGACTTCGTACCCACTGAATCACTCATGTGCAGATTGACTTCGTACCCAGGGACACAGTCATGTGCAGATTGACTTGGTACTCAGTGAATCACTCATGTGCAGATTGACTTGGTACTCAGTGAATCACTCATGCGCAGATTGACTTGGTACTCAGTGAATCACTCATGTGCAGATTCACTTGGTACTCAGTGAATCACTCATGCGCAGATTGATTTGGTACTCAGTGAATCACTCATGTGCAGATTCACTTGGTACTCAGTGAATCACTCATGCGCAGATTGACTTGGTACTCAGTGAATCACTCATGTGCAGATTCACTTGGTACCCAGTCACTCACTCATGTGCAGATTGACTTGGTACCCAGTGACGCACTCATGTGCAGATTGATGTGGTACCCAGTGATGCACTCATGTGCCGATTGACTTGGTACCCAGTGAATCACTCATGTGCAGATTCACTTGGTACCCAGTGAATCACTCATGTGCAGATTCACATGGTACCCAGTGATGCCTTCATTTGCAGATTGACTTAGTACCCAGTGAATCACGCAAGTGCAGATTGTCTAGTTTACTTCCTCTACCTGCAACATCTGTACATGATTGGAGTGTTGCTGTAATTCAATATAGTTCATTATAGCTTGGCACTGTACAATATACATTGACATTCTGAATACCTATTTATATCAGTGTACCGATAGACTGTGCATTAACGACACCAGCTGGTGTTTTGGAGAACACAGCAAACTGCCTGCCTGTGCTGTTTGAAATGTACAAAGAAAATATACAAAGATGATTATATATTTGATTGTTCCGCAAACTTTACAGCAAAGTTTCTAAACATTCATACCGTTTTGAGTTGGATTGTTTTTTCAAATGTAATTTTGTACAAACAGAATTAGATATTTATATGTTTGATTCATACATAGTTATTATATTAGAGAAAATGATCCAATGATGAGTATATTGATATTTTGGGCAAAATGGTCAAAGGAAAATCTCCTGCATACAACATATCAGTATGATACATACAGAAACGTGTATTTTGTAATCACAATACTTTGTATTTAGCATAAAAAGAACAATACGAAGCACACAAAAGCAAAAACAGGATTTCCCCTTATAGCTGACCTGTCACAGTGCCAGTCCGTATTTAAATTAGATCCTTGCATTCTATATGCTCTCTATTTTTATAATTAGGGGCCACTATTCATCAGGAATGTGTAGAACATCTTAGAACTGCCTCGTAATGCCTTATCTTTGTTTCTTACCTCCTTCAGAGGTCATCTCTTTTCACACACACTCGTTCTTTCTCCCCTCGTTTCTTTCTCTCTATTTCAATTTATTATAGAGTATAGATACTTGTCCTGATTACACAACTGTGAGATATCGTAGAAACTATATATTATATATTAAAGGGTGCATTCTTTACACGCGTAATGCGAATGCGACAAAAAATCGAAACACCTTGAAACCTATGAGCTACATTCCTTACACGCTTAATGCGAATGCGAATGCGAATGCATTTTCCCAATCGGTCCATGTAGCGATCGGTGCGTAATGCGTAATGCGTCAAGCTGGTGCGAATAGAAAAGCATCAGTCGCATTTGTCCATTGATATAAGGCTGGAGGAGGCGACTGATAATTACGGACAGCAGGGACAAGGTGGTGCGAATAGAAAAGCATCAGTCGCATTTGTCCATTGATATAAGGCTGGAGGAGGTGACTGATAATTACGGACAGCCGGGAGAAGGACGGTTGTAGAAGATTGGCAGCAAAGAGTCTTTTAAACCCTGTAACTACACCAGCAAAGGGTAGCCCACAGTCTTTAGCCCTGTATCTACATGCATAACGCATAACGCATAACGCATAACGCATAACACATAACGCGTGTAAGGAATGATGGCATTCGCATACTGCATAATGCATAATGCATAACGCATAACGCATTACGCATAACGCGTGTAAGGAATGCCAGCTTAATACTTTGATAAATTCATTGATTGCAAAGTATCTGACGACAGTGCCATTAAAAAATGACGGAATGAAATAACTCATACAACTCAATAAAATTGATCAAAATGTGGATTTAACAGATTTACTACACAATAAAATCATATAGGTGTTTATTATATTATATAGTTTCCTCTGGAAGGAAGTAAAGATTATCATCATATATAGATATAGTTCTATATTCTAAACGCGTCTGTCAAGAAGTAGATTTTTATCATTTTAATGTCCCTCATTCATCATTTACTTCTCACACTAATTATGTGCATTTTAACCAGATCTAATGTAGCGGTGATGTGACTGGATGCCTGTTCGTGTGACCAAGTGTTCTGCAAAGGTTGCTTCAAGTATTAAATGTGGTTGTGATGTTTAAAGATTGAATCATTGAGCGTTACAATGTTAAAAGATGTGCAAATATCTGATTACAAAATGTATTTTGTTTCAATAAAAAGAAATTTGACCAGTTCAGATTTTCGTCTCAATTTTACTGTAAACACTAGCTTTAACCCCTGCCCTGCACCGATTAAAGCTAGGCTCTGCATCAATCCTTGGACCAATATTGTGTTGAACAATCTTTATTCATGTTGTGCGCAACATGGGTAATTGAACATGCGAGGCTGACGCCATTCTCGTTACTATCGATGCGTTTTGGCGCCACCTACCAATATATACCTGAACTCTTAAGCGCCCGCTGATCGCCCCGCCACCTAGCGTAATACTTAACTACATACGGGCTAACTTGGTTGTAATCACTTCATCCTTAGCATTTCAAAGGACAAGATCTATATCGTACAGCAGCCTAAATTTGCCATCCCACCCACCCCAGCTGCTTAAAGACTATCTTAATAGGGTTATGTATCTTACAGCCTCGAACTCATTGAACCATCATGACTCTTGTAACGTGAAGAAGAAAAATTAGAATGCCACTATATGTACTTGTCGGTCTTGTGTTGTTTAATTATATATATATATATATATATTCATGGTCTCGGATTATATTCAGAGACTTTGTATATATCAACAGTATCTGCTATACTCCAGACTTGTGCACGGTCTGTACCATTATGCAGTAAACCATATAAGTGCTGTTATCTACTGGCGGAGTTAACAACACCCACAGTTATGTGACTCAAAATGGATGCCACTCTGATCGAAGTGACCAATGTTAGTCAAAGCCATCAAAATTAATATGAAACATGTAGAGTAGGCCCCAAAAAAACATGCGACTAACAACCTATAGATGGTGAAACATTAGCGGAGTATGATGATGTGCATTGGCAGCACCAATTAACAGAGGAGTAGTGATCAGAACGACCCTAAAATGTAACTACTGTTTGGTATTATAGATAAATATATATGTGATTAACACATTTTCTCATGAAACAAAAGTGACAGGATAATTGCTAATTACCACTAACGTTTTTCACCATATATATGGCCCTTGATGCCGACAGATAGTTAAATGTGTTCTTCTCTTCGTGTTCTTCCATATAAATAGTTACTGTAGTATTAGCATACTACAGCGTTGGGCTGCCACCTGGTGTTAACTGTGAGAACCAATGAAGGTTGACTACTAACATGTCTTCGTGACAAGTCAATACAACATGGTGGCAGAGGTTTTAACCCAATTACTCCAACTTACAGCTAAGTCATAATATCTTACAAGTTGTGAGTATTTATGAATGTTCCAAGAACAGTTTGAGAGGGTGATGAGAGATTCACAACTTCAGGATTTCTCATAATGGAAGTAGCATCTTTGAGCAATTCCCAAACCACCCAGACCGACTCACTCTGTGAGTCACAGGACACAGACAAAGAACTGCGACCTATAACTACAACTGATACAGATCCACAGCAGAGGGTGCAGAGGTGAGCTGAAGGTGGTGCCACCGGTACACACGTTGGGTCTGGCGAAGGATATATATGAGAATAATTAACTTCCATATGTTTATACTCACATAATTTGTTATACATCATACATACACATATATATATTTATATATATATATATATACATATATATATATATCGATAGGGATATACCCTTTTCGCATGTAATAAGCTATGTAGTGCCCTGCACAGCTTGACTTGGTTATGGTTTGAACCCATAATCTGCCCCATTGAAAGTGAGCACTCAACTCCGTTCAGCCATCTTGTCTGATAATCGGCTTAGCGAGCAAGATTTGCGAAATAAACTTAATCAAATCAATGAAGGTTCACTGTGTGATTCGAGTAAGGGAAGCCGGAGACCGAGTGGGAGAAAAACGTTAAGGTTATTGCATATTATAACGGTACAAGAAGGGAAGTCAGTCGATGACATTGATGTCGAGGGGGGCCCTCCCCAATTGCCGGGTGCTCTGAGGCCGCCAGAGCCGACCCCTATGAAGTAGTCCTTAAAATAGAGGGTGGGTGGGTGTGGTAAGTTCTGAGTTCAATAGCCAAGCAAAACCGAATGGCTAGATGCTGGGGGAGGTTTCGGTTACCTGATGTTCGTCCTGCCCGTTTGGGGCGTGGTAGGTACCCGGCTCCCCTCACCGAATCAACCACAATTCGGAAATGATGCAGCAATGGTACATACACAACTGTAACTTATTCCCTCCCTCTTCTGTATCCACCTCTGCCTCACTTTGGTAATCTGAATTGGTATTCTCTGTGGCGGAATGGCTACAGTGTCTGACTTTTTTCTAGCTTGGACTCCGAATCTGAAGGTTGCTGATTTGATTCACCATGCCATCACCTCTGCCAATTTGGATTTCCACCATTGGATATAACTTACAGCATCTTCAAAAGCCAGTTGCCCTCATACCATGTCTATGTGGTGTGGGAGGTTAAAAATCCCATGGATCGGTTAAAGTGCAGGCTTAGTAGGCTTTCTATCGACCAACTATCTAATGGTGAAAACCAGACTTAGCCATGATAGGCAGTATAAATCTCCAAGAAAAAACATGTCTCTCTTCCTTAGTAGGCTTGTTGCTTGTTGCTTGTTGCATGTTACTTGTTGCATGTTGCTTGTTGCTTGTTGGATGTTGCCTGTTGCCTGTTGTTTGTTGCTTGTTGGATGTTGATTGTTGCTTGCTGCGTGTTGCTTGCTGCATGTTTGTTGTTGGTTGTTGCATGTTGCGTGCTGCTTGTTGCGTGCTGCTTGTTGCTTGTTGCATGTTGCTTGTTGGATGTTGCTTGTTGCCTGTTGCCTGTTGCGTGTTACTTGTTGGTTGTTGCTTATTGTGTGTTGCTTGTTGGTTGGTGCGTGTTGGTTGTTGCTTGTTGTGTGTTGCTTGTTGTGTGTTGCTTGTTGCTTATTGCCTGTTGCTTGTTGTGTGTTGCTTGGTGTGTGTTGCTTGTTGCTTGTTGCCTGTTGCTTGTTGCCTGTTGCTTGTTGTGTGTTGCTTGTTGTGTGTTGCTTGTTGCTTGTTGTGTGTTCCTTGTTGCATGTTGCTTGTTGCCTGTTGCCTGTTACTTGCTGCTTGCTGCGTGCTGCATGCTGCATGCTGCTTGTTGCTTGTTGCGTGTTGCATGTTGCCTGTTGCTTGTTGCTTGTTGCTTGTCGCATGTCATTTGTCGCTTGTCACTTGTCGCTTGTTGCTTGTTACTTGTTGCATGTTGCTTGTTGCTTGTTGCTTGGTGCATGTTGCATGTCGCTTGTTGCTTGTTACTTGTTGTGTGTTGCTTGTTGCTTGTTGCTTGTTGATTGTTGCTTGTTGCTTGTCGCATGTTGCTTGTTACTTGTTGCGTGTTGCTTGTTGATTGTTGATTGTTAACTGTTGCTTGTTGCTTGTTACTTGTTGCTTGTTGCATGTTGCGTGTTGCTTGTTGCTTGTTGCGTGTTGCTTGTTGTGTGTTGCTTGGTGCGTGTTGCTTGTTGCTTGTTGCGTGTTGCATGTTGCTTGTTGTGTGCTGCTTGTTGTGTGTTGCTTGTTGCTTGTTGTGTGTTACTTGTTGCTTGTTGCATGTTGCTTGTTGTGTGTTGCTTCTTGCTTGTTACTTGTTGTGTGTTGCTTGTTCCGTTTTGCTTGTTGTGTGTTGCTTGTTGTGTGTTGCTTGTTGCGTGTTGCCTGTTGCTTGTTGCTTGTTGCGTGTTGCATGTTTCTTGTTGCTTGGTGTGTGTTGCTTGTTGCATGTTGCTTGTTGCTGGTTGCATGTTGCTTGTTGTTTGGTGCTTGTTGGATATTGCTTGTTGCTGGTTGCTTGTTGCATGTTGCTTGTTGCTTGGTTCTTTTTGGATATTGCTTGTTACCTGTTGATTGTTGCTTGTTGCCTGTTGCTTGTTGCTTGGTGCTTGGTGGATATTGCTTGTTGCCTGTTGGTTGTTGGTTGTTGTTTGGTTATTGGTGCTTGCTGCTTGTTGGATATTGCTTGTTGCCTGTTGCCTGTTGCTTGTTGTGTGTTGCTTGTTGCTTGTTGCCTGTTGCCTGTTGCCTGTTGCTTGTTGCTTGTTGCCTATTGCTTGTTGCTTGTTGGCTGTTGCTTGATGCTTGTTGGATATTGTTTCTTGCTTGTTGCTTGTCGCTTGTTGCCTGTTGCTTGTTGCCTGTTGCTTGGTTCTTATTGCTTGTTGGATGTTCCTTGTTGCTTGTTGCTTGCTGCCTGTTGCCTGTTGCTTGTTGCTTGTTGCTTGTTGCTTTTTGTGCACCCCTAATTCATTCGAGACCGCTTTAGTTCTTCTCCATGTCCATTCAGGTGGTGACGTTAGTAGGTGCAACAGTCGCTGAAGGCATAACATCTGCTTTACCGCTGATGATTGCTGCAATCTGATAAGGAGAACAAATTGTAAATCTCAAACTGCAGTGCTATATTTGCGGAATATAGCATACTCTGAACAATTTCAACTCCAATGCTATTTAGTGTGAATAGACGAGATCGCCATTCCGACTGCGCATGCACTGAAAATGGCGTGGAGAGAAAAACAAAGGCGCTCGGCCAATGAGTTTGGCCATGTGCATAGGGCAAAACTTCGATTTGATTCAAAATTAATTTTTAAAAATACATAACAATTTGGCACAAACATGGATGGATGCAATATAATTAATATGTTTAAGACACAACTCTCCATAATTCAGCATTTTGACCTAAGAAACCTACATAGTGTCTGGATAATGTGCTTGAGTGGGATATCGGGTCATGGCGGACTGATTTCCCAGAGGGGCAGCACTATAAAGTCACCATGAGCACACGCTGTAACACTAGCGTTAGCACACTGGTTAGTGTCTGGGAGCGTTCAGGTTCATAGTGACGTGGGGTACCGCAAGGGGGCGGCACCCTGGAGCGGCGGCCGCAGGGTATGGTGAGTCAACTGGCGGGCTGCGACGGGTTACGGTAGAGGGCGCCACAAGCTTTACATGCCAAGTCAGTTCTGTAAGGTCCTGTCCAAAGACCCTATAACACGAAGACTGCTCACTCAACCTGTACTGTGTAATCAAGAGAACAGCCAGCGCACCAGTGTGTGGGTTTGATCATTTTGATAGCATTGGAGTGTCAGAAGAAACCCTGCTGTTGCTTGGTAGGTGTGTGGTGGGGGGTTTAGGGATGTGGTGGGAGTGCGATATGTGTGTGTTGGTGGTGTAGGTCTGTGGTGTGTGTGTGCTGAGGGTGTAAGTGTGTGTGGTGGGGGTGTAGGTGAGTGTGGTTGAGGTGTAGGTGTGTGTGATGAGGGTGTAGGTGTGTGGTGGTGGTGTAGGTGTCGGGTGTGTGTGGTGGGAGTGTAGGTGTCTGGTGGGGGGTGTGGTGGGGGTTTAGGATGTGGGTGGGCTATAGCATGTGGTGGGTGTCTGGTGGGGGGTTTGTGGGGGGTTTAGGGATGTGGTGGGGCTATAGGCATGTGGTGGGCGGCTTAGGTGTGTGTGGTGGAGGTTTAGGTCTGTGGTGGGGGTTTAGGGATGTGGTGGGGGTGTAGGTATGTGTGTGTTGGTGGTGTAGGTCTGGGGTGTGTGTGTGTGCTGGGGGGTGTAAGTGTGTGGTGGGTGTGGTGGGGGTGTAGGTGTGTGTGGTTGAGGTGTAGGTGTGTGTGGTGAAGGTGTAGGTGTGTGGCGGTGGTGTAGGTGTGGGGTGTGTGTGGTGGGAGTGTACGTGTCTGGTGGGGGGTATGGTGGGGGTTTAGGGATGAGTTGGGGCTATAGTCATGTGATGGGTGGCTTATGTGTGTGTGGTGGAGGTTTAGGGCTGTGGTGAAGGTGTAGGTCTGTGGTGGGGGTTTAGGGATGCTTAAGATTGTGAGGTGCCGCTCTGCTAGACCCCTACAACTCCACCACAAACCACCTACACCTCCACCACACACACCCTACACACCCACCACACACACCTACAACCCCACCATGCCCACCTACACCCCAACCACACACACCGTTAACCCCCACCACACAGAATGTGTGTATTGTGGCAGGGGTGGGTGGGGTGGAGAGGTGGAGGTGGAGGGGCAGGGGAGCAGTGGTGGTGGGAGTTCTTTCTCTAGGGGTAGCAACACACAACCAGTGGGGACCTCCTCCCCCCCCCCCCCCCACCCATTACGTCAGGGAGGGGAGGGGGTCATGAGGTGTGTTGTGAGAGGGCCGACTGAGGTGGGTGAGAGGGAGTGTGGGGGAGGAAGAGGGAGTGTGGGGGAGGATGGGAGAGGAGGAGGCGCAGAGGGCAGGGGAAGAGGGAGGAAGGGGGAGGGGGAGGAGGTGTGGTGTGAGAGTGCTGAGTGAGGTAGGTGAGGAGAGGGAGGGGGAGGGGGAGAGGGAGTGTGGGGGAGGAAGCGGGAGGGGAGGGATGTGTGGCTTGAGAACACTGAGTAAGGTGAGATCGGGAGAGGGAAGGGTGGGCATGGGAGGGGGAAGGGGAGGGGAAGGGCGGTGAGGCAGGGGGAGGGTGGAGGGGAGGGGGATGGAAGGGGAATGGGGAAGGGGAGGGCGGGGGAGGGAGGGAGAAGGGCTGTGAAGCCGGGAGGAGGGAGGGTTGGAGGGAACAGAGGGCGGGGAGAGGGAGGGGAGAGAGTGGGGGAGGGTGCAGAATGATGGAGGATGGGGCAGAAGGGGGTGGGGACAAGGCAGTAGGTGCAACATCGGCCAAATCCAAGTAACAGGTAATCTCTCTTTTTTTAATTGTAAACTCACCCTCTCGCCTTGTAGACCTATGTGTTTACATGTGAAACACCAGCCAGCAGACGGGCTGACCAAACGCGCCACAAGATGGCACCGCAAAATTTACATTACCTTTGCCATTGACAATGCACTGAGTACGGCGTACGGCCATTGAGTTTCCCGATACGCGTAGGGAAAAACTGGCATATTATTCAAAATAAATAGAAATACATAACAATTTGGCACAAAAATGGTTAGCATACGAGTGTGGTTAGCATAGGAGTAGTTAGCACATGAATGTGGTCAGCATAGGAACATGGTTAGAATAGGAACATGGTTAGCATAGGAGTGTGATTAGAATAGGAGCATGGTTAGCATAGGAACATGGTTAGCATAGGAACATGGTTAGCATACAAATGTGGTTAGTATAGGAGTGTAGTTAGCACATAAATATGGTTAGTGTTGGAACATGCTTAGCATAGGAGCATGGTTAGCAATAGGAGCATGGTTAGCATCTGAAAATGGTTAGCATAGGGGCATGGTTAGCATAGGAACATGGTTAGCATAGGAGCATGGTTAGCAATAGGAGCATAGTTAGCATATGAAAATGGTTAGCATAGGGACATGGTTAGCATAGGAACATGGTTAGCATAGGAGTGTAGTTAGCACATGAATGTGGTTAGCATAGGAACATGGTTAGAATGTGAACATGGTAGCATAGGGGTGCGGTTAGTACAGGAGCATGGTTAGCATAGGAGTGTAGTTAGCACAGGAGGGTGGTTAGCATAGGAACATGGTTAGCATAGGAACATGGTTAGCATAGGAACATGGTTAGCATAGGAACATGGTTAGCATAGGAGCATGGTTAGCATATGAGTGTTGTTTGCATATGAGTGTTGTTTGCATAGGAGTATGGTTAGCATAGGAGTGTGGTTAGCATAGGGCATGATTAGCATAGGAGTGTGGTTAGCATATGAGTGTTGTTAGCATAGGAGTGTTGTTAGTATAGGAGCTTAATTAGCATAGGCGTGCAGTTAGCATAGGAGTGTTGTTGGCATACGGGTGTTGTTAGCATAGGAGCGTGGATAGCATAGAAGTGTGGTTAGCATTATGAGCATAGTTAGAATAGGAGTGTTATTAGCATATGAGTCTGGTTAGCACATGAGCATGATCACAAGACGGTACCCATCCTGATATGACCTTAGATGTTGTAACAAATAATATAATATATATCTACAACTACACACATTAAATATACTGAATTGCTTTAGGTATTAATTCTCTCTCTCTATGTATATGTGTATCTGCACACATGTATACAATTCGTCGTGGGAGGAGAACAAACCTGAGCGCTCTATTCAACTGTCCCATTACTGTGCCTCATGTTCTACTGAGTGCACCCATACTATAGTAGTGTGTGTCTTGCCTTTTCTATGTACATAATTGCACAAGTGTAGATAATTGTTAAAAATGACAACAACAAATAACAGCACATACTGGTAATGCCTGAAAATAATGCTTTATAACTGCAATTAATCAAATGCATCTCTATAATCGATAACACAAATCTTGTAGCATTTCATATTTATTTGAGAGATGGGAGAGGATGAGAGAGGATGAAAGAGGATGAGAGAGGATGAGAGAGGATGAGAGAGGATGAGAGAGGAGGGGGAGTGTGTCATTGCATTTAACCGTCAACCACCTGGTTGCCTGAGTGGGGGGGGGGGGGGGCTGAGAATAGTGAGGGGTTGGAACGGGTATTTACCCAGTTTCTCCCCGTATACAGTGTTGGTGAGCATGACAAGTTATGGCTTATATATCATATATATATATATATATGGATAGTGATAAACCCTTTATCACGTGTAATAAGCTATGTAGTGGTTCCTTTGCCCCCCCCCCCCCCCCCCCCTTATGGGGGGGTGGTTGACCAGCATTCAGCTCGCCCCCACCCCCACCCCCACCCCCACCCCCCACCCCCCCCCCCACCCCCCCCCCCCACCCACACCCCCCCACCCCCACCCCCACCCCCACCCCCACCCCCACCCCCACCCCCACCCCCACCCCCACCCCCACCCCCATCGGGCCTGCTTTCGCCTCTCGGTCGGAAGCATTTTTTTAATTTATGTAGCGCATATGAAAATATATATAGCATATATATACATATATACTTATTTACCTATATATATATATACATACCTGACGTGGTGTCCCAATTGGTAGAGTGCAGGCTTCCCATGCGGAAAATCGGGAGTTCGAATCACGGTCGAGTCAAACCAATGCTTACAAAATCTATATTTGTGCCTACCTACCCTGGCGCTTGGCATTACTAGGATAGGGCAAGGACTGCTTAGCTCAGTGTCGGATCATGTGACTGAGTGCGATATCAGGTCATGGTACCGGTGGCCTGGTATCCCAGTGGGACAGCACTGGAAATTCACCATGAGTGTGCACTGTCACAAGTAGCTACCCGTCCTGATGTGACCTTAGATGTTGCCAGGACATAAAACTCAAACAAACAAACATATAGACATAATTAGATACACACGCATATATTCGTGTTTGTTTGGGAATTACACCATAGCAACATCAGAGCTCATATTTCCAGGATGATGATTGATTGATTGATTGGTGGTTGCGTTACGCCATGTCGGCAGCATAGGACATATTCAAAGCGAGAAATGTTTCGTTTTTGTTTAAACCATTGCTTTTACATGTAAAAGCATACAATCAATTATGTGCCAGAACGTAAAACCCCAACAAACAAACACAAGTTTAGTTCCCCCGTCCTGATATGACCTTAGATGTTGCTAGGACGTAAAACAACAACAAACAAACAAACAGTTCATATCAGAATGGATATTGATTTATGGCGGTAGGCATTTATGACACTGTTATCAGGTTATAGTGCTGCCCCACTGAGAGACCAGGCCACTGGTTCCATGACCCGATATCCCACTCAGTCAAATAATCCTGATATTGAGCGAACCAATCCTTGCCGTATCCTATTAATACCTAATGCCAGGCTACCTAAGCTACACAGTGTCAATTTTGTAAATCACTCGCATGACTCTGCCAGTGTTCAGCCAGCGAGTGTTATCACTGATTCAACAATCCCATCCAGTGGTTAGAGATTCAACCTCTTGTGTGACAGGTTGGGCGTTCGATTCCCTAGTCGTCGGATGGATCCCAGATCGAGTCAAATGAAAGAAACTTAGGCCGTAATCGATTAACACAACCGGGGCGACTTGGGTCACCCGAGTCGTCAGAATTTCTAATCGAGCACCGCTAGTGGAGTCGACAAATACACATGCCGTGTGCAAAACGATCCAACTTAACCCACCTCTTGGCTGGGGTTTCTTAGGAGTGATGACGTTACATCTGTGCTGGTACCTGTAGTATAACAGCTAATGGTACAACTCCTACGTGTTGTTTTAATACTTATTTTTAAATAACCCAGATTTTCAGCTTCTACAATCATAAAATACTTTAAATCCTATTTTGCTGTATTTCTATCGGTTATTGAAAAAGAATATTAAGTTTCAGATTAAGCCACCATTTTGTCCACCCCAAGCATATTCGTTTATTCAACCCGAGACTGTAGGATGTGCAAATGCACCAAAAAGTGGCTCGGGTGACCCAAGTTGATTAATCAATTACACCCCAAGTGACCTTACTATAAAAAGTGACCGAATTGGTGTTATGGATGTAAAAATGTTCTATCTATAAAAGGCGACCATGCAGTCAGACAATTGTTTCTCAACTGGTATATTTCACTGAGATATATTAAAAATAATATTGTTCTATCTGCTTTGCTATCATGCAGTTACACAGCTTCATTACTCATTGTCTCGAAAGCACCATTTTGTCAGATAGAACCTTTTCATAGTAAGGTCGCAACTTTTCAAAATTGATACTTGTCGTTAGCTATCTTGGTGCTTGGCCTTACTAGGATAGGACAAGGATTGGTTGGTTCAGATTCAGGAAAATGTGACTGAGTTATGGTCATGATCAGTCATGGTGCCAATGTTTGGTATATGGGTGAGGCAACAATGTGAAGCCACAATGAAGGCTCAATGTCAGTAATCAGTACCGGTATCCTGAAATGACCTTGGTTTGTGACCTTGGAGTCTTTGTTTGGGGATTCCGTCCTAGCAAAATATAAGGTTATTTCAGCACGAGCAACAACTTGTGACAGTGCACACTCATCACGACCTTATAGTGCTGCCTCGTTGGAAGACAATGCCACCAGCACCATGACCCGATATTCCACTCTACCACATAATAATAATACTGAGAAAATAAAATAATGCCGATTGTCAAGCACAGGTGACAAGTATAAATTTTAAGTCATTGGTTTTACCTGGGCCGGTGTTCGAACCCACAACCCAGCTGGGAAACCAGCCTGCGTCCTTACCCATTCAGTCATCCCGTCCGGTTATATAACTTCTATAGATGTTGTTAGGCCATAAAACCTCAATTAATCAACTACCAGCAACTAGATGCTGTTTGGGATTTTTCTTATTGTGGACGTGCTGTAAAAGAATGATGGCGATTTCAAGACAAAGAAACTAACAAAAAATAGGGAGGGTTATGAGGGGACAGAGATACCTACAAACCCGTCACTGTTCAGAGAAGTCATCATCATCATCATCATCATCATCATCATGCTGTCAGTCGCGATGCGACAAAGAATGCTTTCATTACTTGACTGCCGCTCTCCATTTAGCTCTCTGCTGTGAGAGTTGCGTCAATGAGTTGGTATTAATGTCTCTCAGCTTCAGACATTTCATGAAAGCTGCCTGCAAAAGTGGTGAAGTGCTGCTGGCTTTTGCAAGTTACCAGCGGCACTCTCTCAGGGAGCAAATAGAGGTTTCACACTGGCAAGAACATGTCAAGATAGGCGCAAAACTATTTGTCTCTGGTCGGGAGATGTTGGGAGTTCCATACATCAACCGCCCTTAATGCTGCCACAGTGACATGGTTTTCTGTTTAGGGTTTGCTCCCTTAGCCTTCAGTTCTGTCGAGAACCTGTACCACAAAGCAGTGGTTTACAACTCTGCAGAGCAGGGGCATCAAACTCCCTGAGGTATTGCTATACCTGCAATACCTGCATACCACGTTCAGAGAAGTATTACTACCATATATGTCATAATAGATGTGGACTGCGCAAGTGCAGACACATGGATGCGTGTCTATTCAAAGTTAAAGAATTTCATGGATTTGTTTTTGTTGTGCCTCTGAAATAAAGTGGGATTGTCTTATTTTATGTGCATTCTGTCTGAATATGATCGTAAATTTGTGCATGCTTTAAATCTTGAAATGGGGTGTGTGCTTCTTTTGGGTAGTGTCCTTCTATTGGGACATATGCAGTATTACTATTAGCCAAGTAATATCTTAAGGCCATGTCACACTAAGACTTACGGCGTCAGCGTGTGCTCAACATTAGAAAATTTGCCAGTACATCAGCATTTGTAAAACTGTTCAGCAGCGGTGGATAAAAATGGGCATACACACAATGTACACACAATGTACACACAACGTACGTAACATATGCAGAAGGTATCTCTGACTTATTGCTAGTGTATGAGAGCATTCATGTGCCTCATAAAATGTTCGCAAAAGGTTCACAAAATGCTTGCATACGCTCACGGTACACTGACCAACATTATGTATGTTACTCCATCGCTAGAAGTATGGCGTATATGTTAAATATGCTGGAGAAATGGCAGGCATACATTCGAAGTATGTTAGGAGTACGTAATGCATCCATTGGCAGTATGCAGACTGTACGCGGACTGGACGTTCCCACCAGCTGAACGTATGGCTAACATGCAGCAATGTATTCCAACATATCCCCAACATACTCCCAACATACGTCGATGTATCCCCAACCTACACGCAGCATATGCTCAACATACGAGCCACACGTCGACACACATTGGAAATTTTGAGCATGCACAACATTTTGTCAGAGCCTTGACGCACGGCGACATAAGACGACGTATAACGACGTACCCAGAATGTACCCGACGTACGCCCAATGTATACGTAACATATGAAAACGTACATGGACGTGTTGGTCGAAAATAACATACATTGGCATACACTAAGGCTATACATCATAGTGTGACAGCCCCCTTAGATATGTACTTTTTGTAGCAATACACCTATAAGATTACTAAACATAAATGTTTAAAAGCAATGGAGATAAGCGTCCATTTCCCCCTACAGCAGATGTAATAGAAACAACAAGGGGGGCCGTATTGCTAAAAACTCATAGACTTACTAAAATGAAATAATATACCACATCACGACAAAGAACACCGAAGTTAGAACTCTTCTATCAGTCCATGGTGGAGGAGAGGAAAGCTTCACCAAATGCAGACCTCTTCAGTAATGGAGGTGTATGTGTTGCTGCTCTTCACGACAATTTAATGATAGGAGCCACAATCTTATAGTTTTGTTTGTTTGTTGTTGTTTTACGTCCTAGCAACATCTAAGGTCATATCAGGAAGGGTACTGACTTGTGACATTGCGCAATTATGGCGACTTTATAGTGCTGCCCCAGTGGGAAATCAGGTTGCCAGTACCATGACATGATATCCCACTCAGTCACATTATCCTGACTCTGAGCTAACCAGTCTATGACCTATTCTATTAATGCTAAGCACCAGACTATGAAGTGACAAGTATTAATTTGATAAGTCATTGGTTTGACCCGACCGAGAACCGAACTCCCGACTTTCCGCATGCGAGGCCTGCACTCTACCAACCTTGTTAAGAACAGAAAAGTAGTACCGATGCTCTCATTGCATCGGGATGATGTCAGTGATACCGATCGCAGGTAGCATTCAAGAAATATGACTGGGCATTGTATAGCAGTAAGAGAATACTAACCACGTCGTTGATTGGCTGATTCATCATCTATCAAGGATTATCAGTTAGATTGATAGGTACAGCACTGCGATGCTGGCACCTGGTGGATAACATGAGAACTATGTACACTGGCACTTATAGCGAGTCATATGTCTGCAAGGAACATTCCAGGTAATCGGGTACCTGAAGAAATAATCCGATAGAGGATTCTGTGATGTAATTATGGTCGTCAATGTAGGAATTTAGAGTATTTGAATAGTGGGTGCATTGATATATTAAACATATATGTTGCTGTATAGAAGGAATATTAAAGTCGTTCTCTTTTTTCTAGGTCGGACTCCCAATCTGAAGGTCGGTGGTTCGATTCCATCTGCCCCCACCTCTGCCAATTTGGATTTCCACCGCTGTGTATAACTTACAGTGTCATCAAAGGCCGGTTGCCCTCATACCATGTCTATGTGCTGTTGGAGGTTAAAAATCCCTCGGTTCGGTAAAAGTGTAGGCTCGGGCTTTCTATTGACAAAATGTCTCATGGTGAAAACAAGTCTATTCAGACGTATCCATGATAGGCAGTATAAATATTCAAGAAAAAAGAAAGAAAAAAGTTACCCAGTTCAGAGATTCACTGGTTTAGAGTTTCTGTTATTTTCTGACATAAATCCATGAGATTGGTCGTTATTATCTACTTTACTTTAGTTTGAAGCTACTTTTATTTTAATTTTTTTTTTAAAATTTTTTTTTTTTTATTGAGGCTGTATTTATACTGTCCATAGCATATAAGCCTGGGTATTCAGGCTTGTTTTCAATGCTGGCCAGCTGTAGTGTTGGTGTTGTCTTATCACACAGTAGCTGCTGATAAGGTATTTGATTGCCTGTATTTCAGTAGCAGATAGATAGTTGGTTGGTCTGGTTAGTACTATAGTAGTCTATGTTAATTTTTTTGGATTTTCTTGGCATATATGTGCTTTATTTTTTCTACTCTTATTTCTAGACTAGCCTACTCCTATTTACATATCATAGGCTTGTACGCAGCTGTGAGGTGTGTTATCTGGGTGCTTTTGGTATGGTTACCTTCCATTGGGCGTCTCGCTGGTGGGCCGTGACATGTATCACCTGCCCTTTTGCGGTGCAGCTTAGTTGGGGGTTTCTAGCCTTATTTTGCACAGATATTTTTTGTATGTTTTTAGGTCAGGAATTTGTCGTTCCTTTACTGTTTGGGCATTCCACACCTTGGCAGCCATTTCTAGCGTGCTTCTCTCGTGAGCTTTTATTTGGCTTCTGGTCTGCTTTAGTAGTGGCGCATTATTTGCTCTAGTTGCCCTTTGTGGTTTTGTTAGGAGTTTATTGTCTTGACTATAGCTGTATGCTAATGTTTTCAGATGAATTATTCTCCTATTTTCTAGCAATTTTACTTTGGTTCTTTTGTGTATGTCATAGGTGGGGTGCAGCTTGTCTACTCTGAGGCAGATTTTCAGGGCTCTGTTCTGTAGTGTTTGCAGTTTTTTTAGAAGTTCTTTCTTTGCACCCATGTAGTTTACATCTCCATAGTCAAAATAGGGTAGCACCATGCCCTTGAAGATTTTTATTGACATTTCTTGTGTCATGTAGTCTCTTAGCTTTGCAAATAGCCACAGTTTGTGGTTTACCTTTTGGACAATTTTGTTTATACATAGGTTGTAGTTTAGTTGGCTGTCCAACTCAAGGCCTAGGTATTTGTAATGGTCTACATTTTCTAGTGTTTGGCTTCCTAGCTTACAGTGTAGTTTTCTTTCTGGCATTTGTTTATGCGAGAAGAGAACTGTTTTTGACTTGCTTGTGTTGATGGTTATTTTGTTGGACTCACACCACTCATCCAGTTTTAGTAGGAGCTTGTTTAGTTTAGTTATTACCTCCTCTTCTGTGGTGCCGTTTGCATATATGACTGTGTCATCTGCATATAGTTGGAGGCATTCGGTTTGTAACCATTTTTCAAGATCGTTTATGTAGATTATAAAGAGCAGTGGCCCTAGCACTGACCCTTGGGGTACACCACATGTGACAGGTTGGTTGTCTGATAGTGTATTGTTTATTTTTGTTCTCTGTTGCCTGTCTTTCAGGTAGCATTTTATCCAGTCCATAGTGTTGGCTAAATTTTTAGATATTTAAGGTACAGACATATAGACGGATATAATTAACTTTGACAAGTGCGTCAATGTTCTGACACAATCACTGACCATAGCCTTCCACATTAACAGGTTCTATTATATTGTCTTAGTACTGCATAACCCGCCTTTCCCCGTCCCTTCCTCCTGAACCCCCGGTTGCTGGATACGAGTGCACTGCTACCGCCAGACTGGAGTGATCCGGGGCTGCCCCAACTATTCTTTGTTTAATTGTTGTAAAGAGATCCCTGCTTCTACAACTGTCCCACCTGAAGTTTAATCTTCAAGCCAAAGATCGGACCGATTTATCAGTGCCTTTCTATATTGCTGCAGTTCTGCAGCCGGTAACCGTCGTAAGGTTATGAACCCCCCCCCGGTCAAGTTCAGCAACACATACTTAATAAGTTTACCAATATCTAAGTTGGATGTCCAAAATCCAATCTGAATATGTGCTTTGATTTAGACAATTTGATGATTTCATCGGATTTTGCAGCTTAAAGTGAATGTCATAGAATATGTCACTACTGCAACAATGCAAGTCACGCGAGCTTACGATTTCAAAACTTGGTGTGCACACCAGGATCTCACTTCAAATATCTCCAAAGTTAGCCATTTATATTATAATAATAACAATTATTCAAAGCTATGTAGATTACATTAGTTTATAAAGATCGACATTACGTATTACAGTAAAACCTCTCTAAATCGACCGACCTTGGGACCACCTTTAAGTGGTCCATTTAGGGAGGCGGTCGGGTTAGGGAGTTAGAATATGGTTACAATGGTATTTTTGGGACCCAAATAAAGCGATCGATATAGGGGAGTAGTCGATCTGTGGAGGTGGTCGGTTAGAGAGATTTTACAGTAGTTTGTTTGTTATGGTTTTAGTCCTAACAACATCTAGGACATGGTTATGTGAGGGTGGGTATCGACTTGTGACAGTGCGCACTCAAGTCTATTTAATAGTGCTCCCCTACTGGGAGACCAGGCGGCTGGCACCATGACCCGATATCACACTCAGTCACATTATTCTGATACTGAGCTAAGCAATCCTTGCCCTGTCCTAGTAATGCCGAGCATCAGGCTAGTTAGCGACAAGTTTCAATGCTGTAAGTCATTGGCTTGACTCGGTCGGGATTCAAACCCCAAACCTTCTGCACAGGAAGCCTGCGCTCGGGAATTAATAACGCAGGGATGTCGGTATAGCTATCACCTGAGAGTATAAGGTGCACATGTTATTCAACCATACAGCTGACGTCAGTGTACTTTAACATTGTACCTGGAAATATTAGTCACGGTTCGCTGCCCTCATATAAAGCGCACATTTACTCGTCATGCATCAAATGTGATTTAACTCTAATTAGCATGTACGTCAGGAAACACGTGCTGACCTGGACTTGTATTGGAATCTATGCAGCCATATGTTTGCTTGTTGGGGGGGGGGGGGGTGACATCTTAGTAACATCTAGGGTCATATCAGGATGAGTACTTAATTGTAACATCATGCACTCATGGCAACTTTATAGTGCTTCCCCACAGGGAGATGATGCCATCAGCACCATAACCCAATATCCCACTCAGTCACATTATCCTGATGCCAAACTAACCAGTCCTTGCCCTATCCTATTAATGCAGAGCGCCAGGCTAGGTAGTGACAAGTATCAATTTTGTAAGTCATCGTTTTTGACTCGGCCAGGTTTTCAAAAGCCCAACCTTCAACACAGGAAGCCTGCGGTGTTACCGATTCGGCCACCACAAATTGTTGGATCAAATACATAACCGTGCCACACAGGTAGTGAGTGCCCGGTTCACTTGGCAATCCATTAATTATTGTCATCATTGCAGTGTACAGTCATCTTGTAGCCTAGATAAAGGATTCACCCGGTACTTGCAGTACACTGGTGAAGACCAGCCTTATATAAAAACGGTCGAAAAATCGGGCTAATGAACAGAGTCTTTATGAGAGCCTAATTTCACAATCTAAAGCGGGCATTCCTTACACGTGGTATGCGGCATGCGGCATGCGGTATGCGAATGGCATGATTCCTTACACCCGGTATGCGGTATGCGGTATGCAGCACACGACTGGCTATATTTAAAAAATAAAAATAAACAATTATTCTCCATACTGCTCTGTATATGACCAAATATTGCATTTATATCTATGTACCTTTTTGTACGTCACATGGGGGTTCCTACCTTTATTATAACCAAATTATAGATAAGTATTCATATTTCTGTGCATATGGTAGCATTTGTAGCTTTCCCCTAACCGTATGTCTCCCGGGTGCCCAGCTCACCATGTGTTTCCCCTCCTCACCCCTGTGTGAGACCGTTCCGTAATGCTCCGTCGCCTCTCCTGGTGTTAAACTAATGGACACATCAGACTCAGGTTTCTATTCGCACCCTGCATGCCGCATACCGCATGCCGCACCGATTGCTACATGGACCGATCGGAAAATGCATTCGCATTCGCATTCGCATGCCGCATACCGCGTATAAGGAATGTAGCCCATAGGCTTCAAGGTGTTTTGATTTTTTGTCGCATTCGCATTCGCATACCGCATACCCCGTGTAAGGAATGCGCCCTTAAGAAGCAGCATTTATTCTTTGTATATGTCTTCATATTTACCCGGTACCTTTTAGTTGAAAAATATAATAAAATATGTAGTTTAATAAGATTTAAAAGTGAAATCGACGGCGTTCTAGCGCCGCCATCTTGTCTTTTTGCATTCTCGCACATTTCACCAACTCTGTGCCTATATATGTAGCCATTTGATCCTGGAACCACAGTTTCTACTTCATGTTCCATACTAAAGCTATTTTCGCCCGTATTTACACTACGTCATCGTTCACCCTTGTACTATAAGGGTGAAACTTTTATCTACTTGTAGCCCAGTAATTGATGCTCGGAAACCAATCACCATTCAGAACCGATCCAACAAATGATTGGCGCCTCACCAGGCAGAATCTGGTTATTTTGAATGAACTGCTTACTCCCCTACCCTCATTTCCTCTTTCTCCTTCCTCCCCTTCCTCTCCTTCTTACCCTCTCTTCTCTCCTCACCTTCCACCAATCCCCCTCGTTCCTCTCGTTCTTCTCGTTCCTCCCGTCCCTCTCCTTCTTACCCTACCCTCTCGCCTCTCCTTCCACCAATCCCTCTCCTTCCTCTCCTTCCTCTCCTTCCTCTCCTTCCTCTCCTTTCCCTCCTACCTCCCCTCCCTCTCCTTCCAACCGTCCCCCTCCCTCCTCTCTTTCCTCCCCTCCCTTTCCTTCCTGCTTCCCCTCTCCCGTCTTCCCCCCCCCCCTTCTCTCCTCCTCCTTCCACCAAACATTGTCTTCCCCTCCTTTCTCCCCTCCCTCTCCTTCTTTCACTCCCTTCCCTCCTCTCCTTCCATCCGTCCCCCTCCCTCCTCTCTTTCCTCCCTCCCTTTCCTTCCTGCCTCCCCTCTCCCGTGCCCCCCCCCCCTTCTCTCCTCCTCCTTCCACCAAACATGTCCTTGCGCTCATTCCTCTCCCCTCCTCATTCCCGTCCCTTCTTTACCTCTCTCACTTCTTTCCCGTCGCCGCCTCTCTCCGATCCTTCCCTTCGCTTCCCCCTCTCTCTCCATCTCCTCCTTTTCTCATCACACTCCTCCCTCGCCCGCTCTCCAGCTCCTCCCCTCCCTCCCCCCCCCCTTTCTCCCCCTCGCTACCTCCATTCCCTCTCTTCTCACTTTTTAATCCCCCCCTCACGTTAATCCCATCCCCCTCCCTTCCCTCCCTCCCCTCCCCATTCCCTCCTTCCCCTCCCCTCCCTTCCCTCCTGCCCCTCCCCCTCCCTTCCCTCCTTCCCCGCTCCCTCTCCCCTTCCTTCCCTCCTGCCCCTCCCCCTCCCTTCCCTCCTTCCCGCTCCCCCTCCCCTCCCTTCCCTCCCCCCTCCCTCCCTCCTCCCCTTTCCCCCCTCTATCCTCCATTCCCTCTCTTCTCACTTTTAATCCCCCCCTCACTTTAATCCCATCCCCCTCCCTTCCCTCCTGCCCCTGCCTCCGTTCCCTCCCTTCCCTCCCTTCCCCCTCCCTCCCCCTCCTCCTCCCCCCCCCTCCCTTCCCTCCTTCCCCCCCTCCCCTCCCTTCCTCTGCCCTCGCCCTCCCCCTCCCTTCCCTCCCGCTCCCCCCCCCTCCGCCCTGCCCTTCCACCCTCCCTTCCCTCCCCCGCTCCCCCTCCCCTTCCTTCCCTCCTGCTCCTTCCCCGCTCCCCTCCCTTCCCTTCCCTCCTGCACATCCCCTCCTTCCCTCCTTTCCCGCCCCCCCTCCCTCCCTTCCCTTCCCCTCCCTTCCTCCCCCCTCCTTCCCCTTCCCGCTCCCCCCCCCCCCCCCTCCCTTTCCTTCCCCCCCCTTCCCTCCTTCCCCCTCCCCTCCCTTCCCTCCTGCCCTCCCATCCTCCCCTCCTTCACCGCTCCCCTCCCCTCCTTCCTCCTGCCCTTCCCCCGTCTCTTCCCTCCCTTCCCTCCCCTCCCACTCCTTCCTTGAATCCTCTCCCCTTTCTTCCACCTGTCCCTGCTACCACCTTTCCTTCGCTACTTTCCTTCCTTTCCCTCTAATATCATCTTCTCCGCCCTCCCTCTTCTCTACATACATAATAATATATCATAGTTAAAGTTGCATGGTTTTGAATTTCTGTCTTTTTTTCTGAGATAAATATATTGAATTGATTGGTATAATCTACCTTACTTTAGTTTGAAGTAACATTTATCTTGAATGGCTAACCTTTAAGATATTTGAAGTGTAACCATGTCCAAGAAAATCCAAAAAAATTAACATATATTACTAACCAGACCAACCAACTATCTATCCGCTGCTGAAATGCAGGCAATCAAATACCTTATCAGCAGCTACTGTATGATAAGATAACACCGACACTACAGCTGGCCAGCATTGAAAACAAGCCTGAATACCCAGGCTTATATGCTATGGACAGTATAAATACAGCCTCAATAAAAAAAAAATAAAAAAATAATAAAAGAAAATAAATTTTAAAAATAGTTTTGGCACACATGCCAAAACTCTGACACCATAGGCTTCTGCACTAACATATTCTATTAAGTTGCCTCAGTATCCCCTTCTATGTGGCAACAAATGCTTAATAAGTGCATCAGTATCTAAGGTTGATATGTAGAATCGAATCTAGATAATTGTTTTTGGTTCGAAAATGTGATGCTCCATTGGACTATGCAGTTTAAAGTAACAACAGCAATATAATTATTAGAGGGGGGGGGGGGCTCAGGCCTCCACAATACAATTATGGGGGGGGGGGGCCTCAGTCATACCGCACCCCGCTTACGTCACCCCTGAGTACAACACATGTCTCACTCAGCGTTGGACTAGCGCTGGTGAGTCCGTCTGCACCTCCATATGTTCAGGGCTGAATTCAAAGTTATTAAGTAATATCATAGTGGTCAATTTTGCACAATTTTGGGGAATACAGTTTTTAATCAAGTGCATCCAAGAATAAAGACTTTCTACCCCTTTCGCCATATGCTTCCCATTGGGTCAGACAACCAGATAACTTCACTCTATTGTGTGTCCTTTAGGAAAACTACAATAGATATTTGATGAATGGAATATATTTGGTACATTTATTTATAAGTTGGAAGATTGCTTGAAATCGCCACCAGAAAAATAAGAAGCGTTCAGGCGCAAACCCATGTAAACGCCAATCCAAAAATGTAGTTCAAATACATTATTTTTAGATGAAAATAATATTAATTCTCACTAATTCCACTTTTCATATGATCATATGGGCATGGAGCAATGAACAAACAAATAGGAACCTAAAAGAATTAACTTTTTGCAGGTTTGATTCCAATGTTTATCTCTATTTTTGGATTGATGTTTACATGGTTTTGCGCCTGAACTCTTCATATATATGTTGTATAAGAATTATGCGAATATAATAGCCCGGAATATCCCTCCTGCTCCCCAGCACTGGCCTCAGTCAATTTACAAAAATAAACACTGAAATAGTTTATTCACATAAGAAGTAATTCTATTAATATAATTGGGTTTTCCATTCTCTGCTGCATCAATATGTGGCATATATTTACATGGGAATGTGCAATACAACTTAGAACAATTAGTTAATATGAAGCAGACCAAGACACATTGCTATGCATAGCTGGCCTAGTCGGAACAGGAAGGGTTCAGGCGCATAAAAACGTAAACGCCAATAAAAAAAAATGGAATCGAACCTTCAACAAGTTTATTTGTTTATATTCCTACTCTTTTGTTCATTGCTCCAAAATTATAGGAAAAGTGGAGTCAGTGAGGATTATTTTCAGGTACAAATCTATTATTTAAACTACATTTTTGGATTGGCGCTTAGACTGGTTAGCTCGGTGTCAGGATAATGTGACTGAGTGGGATATCGGGTCATGGTGCTCGCGCCCTGATTTCCCAGTGGGGCAGGACTATAAAACCGCCATGAGTACGTACTGTCACAAGTCGGTACCCGTCCTGATATGACCTTAGATGTTACTAGGACGTAAAACAACAAACAAACAAAAATGGATTGGGGCTTACGTAGTTTTGCGCCTGCATTCTTCAATTAAATTTATTAGATTTGTGGTAGCACACAGAGGTTGAGTATGTGGATCATTGGTGCATGAGTTTGTGGACCTAACATAGCAGAACAAAGACTAATATATGGAAGGAGTGCACATGAACCAGCGATGTTTATACCCACATAATATACTATACACCCTGTAGATTTAGTTGACGTCATGTGAAGCAGTAAATCACCAGTTTCAGAACGCACCAGACACGTGATTATAGCAAGTCAACAACAGACTTGCATCGTTTTGACAGTTCTTTGATAGTGCAGCATTATGTTCACAAAACAAAGTATGCAATGCCAATGGTAGGTGGTCTTGGTGCAAATGGAACTGTGTCGGAGATAAAGCTTTTGGGAACTCTGCCAACTTCAGCCTTTTCAGCTTTTTGGAACTCTGTCAACTGTCCAGTTAATTGGGTTCAATGTACTCTGCCTGCCGTTTCAATACAAGTATGCTAACGACAGGACGGGTGGCCGAATCGGCATATAGCACAGGTTTCCAGTGCGGAAGGTCGGGAGTTCGAATCACAGCTGAATTAAACCAATGACTTACACAATTTATACTTCTCGCTACCTAGCCTGGCACTTGGCATTACTAGGATACAAGTGGTGGTGCACAACTGGTTCATCAAAGGTTGTGGTATGTGCTGCCCTGTCTGTGGAAAAGTGCATATAAAAGACCCCTTGCTGCTTATCTGAAAAGTGGCCTATGTGGCGGCAGCGGGTTTCCTCCAAAGAAATATGTCAGAATGACCATATGTTTGATATCCAATAGCCGATTATAAAAATCAATGTGTTTTAGCGGCGTTGTTAAATAAAACAAGCTTTTAGTAAGATAGAGCAAGGACTGGTAAGCTTGGTGTCAAATAATGTGAATGAGTGGGAAATCGGGTGATGGTGCCGGCAGCCTGATCTCCCAGTGGGGCAGCACTATAAAGTCACCATGAGTGTGCACTGTCCAAAGTCGGTACCCATCCTGATATGACCTTAGATGTTGGCAGGATGTAAAAGCCCCAAACAAACAAACAAAAGTACACTAGCCATCTTGGTGGCCAGTGATTAATATAATTTCGTGGGAAAAAGAATTATTCTGTGTATGCTTATTATTATTGTGCATGTAATTCATAAAATGGGTAATTCAAAGGCCGGGCGTGGGTCGCTAAACCCCATTGGCTTACCAATGCCGGTTCGAGTGGCGCCACCTGGTGTGTTAAACCGCAGGACCGAAATTTGGCCTCTCCTCTCATCTGTTCTCTATGGCAGAGTGGTTAGAGTGTCTGACTTTTTCTAGGTCGGACTCCTAATCTGAAGGTCAGTGGTTCGATTCCCCATGCCCCCACCTCTGCCACTTTGAATTTCCACCACTGTGTATAACTTACAGCGTCATCAAAGGCCGGTTGCTCTCATACCATGTCTATGTGGTGTGGGAGGTTAAAAATCCCTCGGTTCGGTAAAAGTGTAGGCTCGGGATTTCTATCGACAAACTGTCTAATGGTGAAAACAAGTCTATTCAGACTTATCCATGATATGCAGTATAAATCTTCTTCAAAAATCATCCCTTATCACTGCCACCGGCTCCCAATCCATAGTGGTGACACCAGGCGGAGTTAGGAGTACTAGGGCTCACCACTTCCAGAGTTGCTGGCTGTTTGCGCCAGACGGAGACACCCGTCCTTCCCGCCCTGTGGTCATGTGACCAATGATCGCCAGCTTCAAACTGGGCCATGTTTAGCGTTCAGGGTACGCCTCCGAGTCATCTCGGAGACGTCTCCCTTTTCAGACTTGAGACAAAAAGTGCCTCGAAAATGGCTGCCAAAATCAGTGGTTCCAGCCAATCAGAGCTCTTCTTTTCCATTGCAAATGGCTGCCCTGTATGGGGGCAGCCATTTTCGAGGCGACCAATAGCTAAAGTCGTTCAGACTAGCATGATGTCAGGAATTTCTCTGAGGCGCCTCAGAGGCGTACCTTGAATGCGGCCCTGGTTCATAGCCAGCGTAGCCGCCATCTTTGAAGCATCTCCACACCTCTCTTCCCCCACCCACCTACACCTCAAGATATGGGTCACTGGTAGGGTTGGGGATTTGAGTCGGGCCTAATTAGACCACTGGACTGAACAAAAGTGAAGGAGCAGACCTGACAGCGATTCCAGATAACCCGATTTAACTTTCACCACTGAGCACTTCCGACTATGAATTCAATAAACCACTCACTATGAGTTAATCACTCTTGTTTACGCCTTCATGAATTGGTATTATTATTAATATGATTAAGCTATGCTTAGGACCGACCCCCCGATATAACTACAGCAAAGTATTTTATGATTGCGCGTGTATTTTTTTTACTCCACTCGCGATGTTCAATTTGAAATTCTGGCAATTCGGGTGCTCCGAGTCGCGGTCGTGATAATCCAATACGGCCGCCATTTCCGTGGAATAAACTTTTAATATTGCATTTGTGCATCCATGTTTATGCCAAATTATTCTTTATTTCTATTAATTTTGAATATAATAATTTTGAATATAATCAAGGTTTGCACTGCACATATCGGTAAATTCAATGGCAGTGGGCATTTGTATTACTATATTATTAACGAATAGCTGTCGTCCACCCTGCTTGCTGCGGACCGAAGTTCGACAAGCGATTTCCATTTCCGTTTGCTGGATTTTGATTATTCTGTTATTCAACACGGATATACAAATGGCGGCGCCCATACAGTGCTATTTCCGTTTCCGTTTACTGGATTTTGGTGGTTTCATTTTCCACCTCTGAGTCATCATCATCATCATCATGCTGTCGGTCGCGATGCGACAAAGACTGCTTTCATTACTTGACTGCCGCTCTCCATTTAGCTCTCTGCTGTGAGAGTTGCGTCCATGAGTCGGTCTTAATGTCTCTCAGCTTCAGGTTTCTCTTGATGGTATCTCTGAACCGGAGACGGGGGCGCCCTCGCTTTCTGTAGCCATATGACAGTTGATAATAGAGGATCTGCTTTGGTAGCCTGTCTGATGACATCCTCATGAGGTGTCCAGTCCACCGGAGATTCTTTTTGATCAGAAGATCTTCCATAGAGGGCAGCCCCATCCGTTCGAGACATTTCATGAAAGCTGCCTGCAAAAGTGTTGAAGTGCTGCTGGCTTTTGCAAGTTACCAGCGGCACTCTCTCGGGGAGCAAATAGAGGTTTCACACCGGCAAGAACATGTCAAGACAGGTGCAAAACTATTTGTCCCTGCAGTGGCTGGTCGGGAGATGTTGGGAGTTCTTAGCCTCCCCAGAGGGTGGGTCGGTATTATTATATAAATGTCATGAATAAATGGACATTCCTAGCATACAGGCGAACATGTGTGAGGAGGCAAGAGGCAGAAGAAGGGGGGAGGTTAGGACGGATGTGGCAGGAGAGCAGGAGGAGGGGGGCATGGGGATGGGGATGGGGAGGAGGGGGGATGGAGAGGGGGAAGGGAACAAGGGGGAACAAGGAACGGGAGAAGGGGGAAGGAGAGCAGGGGCTGTCACGGTAGAGTGTGAGGGTTGTATTGTCCCATGGTTTTATGTTTCTATCACGTATTGAGATGAACTATATTAGGTTGATTGTTATAATCTAACTTACTTTAGTTTGAAGCAACTTTTGGTTTAAATCTGCTAACTTTTGAGATACTTGAAATGAAAACAGACCAAGTTAATTTGCTCCTGCAAATCGAAATTCTGACACCATAGGCTTCAACACTAAAGCCCTGGTCACATACACGTTAGTGAACGTAGTTGAATGTAGGATATGTTAACGTGGGTCAAACGTGGTGTAAGTACGTTAAACTACGGTGAAAAACGTTAAGGTACGGCAGGTTTTGGTATGGGTAATTACGTTATGGCATGGATGCCGGTACTTTCAACTATGTTCAACTACGTTCAACTATGTTCAACTACATTCAACTACGTTCAATGTATGTTAGCCTCCACTATGGTCAATTACATTAAACTACATCCAAGTATGCTAAATTACGCTAGAGTATGCTAGAGTATGCTAGAGTACACTAGAGTACACTAGAGTATGGAGACTTCACCACAGTATGTTAGCCTCTAATGTAGCGCTCTTTTGAACATGTCCACAGATTAAATCGGAACTCACGGCCCCCCCCCCACGTTATTACCAAGTTACCATGACGGAGAAGTATGGATGCCGGTATGTTCATCTATGTTCAACTATGTTCAACTACGTTCAACTACGTTAGCCTCCACTAATGTGTATTTGACCGGGCCTTAACAGTTTATCTTTTTGTTTTCGTAAATATGTTTATTCTGCTGAATAAGTCATTTATCAGTGCCGAAGCATTGGCTTTCCAGCCAAGCAGCTTTAAGGATAATATAGCTTTAATTGAGCACCCATAATTAAAGTTGTTATATCATTTTCTGAGAGCACAAACAAAATCCTGTCTCTAATCCACACTAGAGAAAAATAACCCAGCACAAGAGGCTATTTCATACCTAACTGCTGCGAGAACATGGTTGAGGAGATTGAATGCAGACTAGGCAGGGGCATGCATTTTGCCCATCTATAAAATGGCCAAAGTGCCTCAGCCCAAAATTGAAGACAGCCATTGGTGTAATGCGAAGCCATTTCGGTTTGATGCGAGGGAAGGGGAGAGCGGACCCCTCACCCCCCCCCCCCCCACCCCCACTTTACCGGGGCCTTCTCAGCATTCGCGCCTCGCGCGGTCGCCCGCTGCTCCCTCGCCTCCCCCGGCCACTGCAGCGATCACGCTCTTCTGCCAATGGAGCGGGCCCCCCCTTATAAGGCCGCCCGGCCGCCTCCCTCAGGCACTCAGCCTCCAGCCGCCTTCCAGCTCTCTGCCCTTTTCTTCTTTGGCTCTACTCCACCTCGGAGTCCACCTCGGACCGCTGCTCCTCTGCCGACCCTGCACCATGCCCGGCCACGGCAAAGGGAAGAGTCGGAGGAACTCCAAGACCTCCGGGATGGCCACACCAGGACCCTCCTCGGGCTCCCCGGGTAGCCCCGTCCCCTCTGCGGCCCCGACCTGCCCGGCAGCACCCTCGGGCCAGCCCAGCAGCGAGACGGCCCTCCTCATCGAGGCCATCACCCGCCTCACCAGACGCATGGACAGAGACCTGGACGATAGGGGGGAGGCCCGAGGGGCCCCGCGGAGCCCCCCGCCCACGCCGAGGTGGGAGCCCGCCTGCGGCCTGCACCACGTCCCGGCGCCTCGGGCGTACGCCGCAGCCGGGAGCCGGCCGCCGCCCCCACCTCAAGCGACTTAGCCCGGGGGGCCGGACCTACAGTACCAGGGCTACACCCGCGCCCATGCCAGCTCAGCACCACCGCCCACCTACCGCCCGGATCCCGAGGAGTACAGCCCGGCATCCGCGGCCGACGCGGTCCGCGAGCTCCTCGCATCCGCCGAGGCGCATCGCACCGTGCGCCGCCGAGGGATCCCAGCCGATTACCTCTTCCCTTGCGACCTCGTGGAGAGGGGTGCGGGGCGCAAGGCAGTCATGCTCGGAGAAGCAACCAAGGACGAGTACAGCCTCGCCCTCCTCTCCATGGTCGACCACCCATCCTTCCCGGATCACTCCCTCCAGGGCCTACACCAACACCACCTCACCCTCATGAGAGATGTCCTCATCCACCCCTGGCCGACCGTCCGCCGGTACTCGGAGACAATCTTTTCCTGGATCGCGGACGGAAGGCTCCCCCAGGGGTGGCATGACCCTGTGGCCCTCAACGCGCTCAGGGTCGACTCCCTCACCACGCCCACCACCCCGGCAACACCAGCTCCCCGAGGCGACGATGGGGCCCGAGGCGCACACCTGCCCCGGCAGCAACCCGACACACGCACCGCCTACGATAGGCACGCTCACGGGGCTCCCTGCTCCGCTTGGAATCGTGATCCCGCCTCGTGCGATCGGGCACTCCTCGGAGAGGCTCACGGCGAGGTGGGAGACAGGCGCCGGCACGTCTGTGCCTATTGCGCCAATGCCCGGCGCATATTAACAATGCACAGCGAGGCCGGATGCCGCACCAAGCAAGCCCATGAGCGCCAGACCCCGGCCGCCTCGGCGGATTTTTGATCCGCCGGCCTCCCCCCGGCTGGCCCGGGGGGCCTACCCCGGCGCCTCACCCCAACCATTCCCGACAGCCCCGCGATTCCCACCGACGGCCTCCCAGCGAACACCGATCGAAACGCCGCCCAGAAGAAGCCGAGGATCATCACCTCGCACCTCACAACTCAGATGACTCAGCCCAGCCTCACGAGAGACCCACCCAGCCCAGCCCTGAGGAGTTCGCTGCCCCCCTGCTCGACCCTCACCGGACCTCCTCCCCCCGGGCCTCAGGAGCGGGCCTCCCTTTTTTGGCCGCCCGCTCCCCTTCCACGTAGGCCCCGGACCCTCCTCTCAACCAGGCCTGCCTCTCCAGGCCCCGCCTCGGGCGCCCCGCGCCCCGGCCTCGGGCGCGCCTCGAGCCCTCTCCTTACTCTTTGGCGGAGGGCTCCTCGGCCCCCCCTCTACCAACTCTGACACTGCTCCTTCTGAGCCCCTCCTCTATTTATCCTCTGCTCCTCATGAGCCCCTTACTGTATTGCTCCTGATGAGCCTGTTACTCCTCATCAGCCCCTCTTATTGCTCTCAGCCTGTTACCTCCTCTGTTGCCCTGCTTGTACCGTTTACCTTACATTTTTCTCATTGTTTGTGTTCTTCTCACTGTTCTCTGTATTTGCCCGAGGCGTCACAATAAACGCCTCAGTTTTCCCACATCCGCCTCTGTTCTTCCTTCTCGCGCATCAGTCGTAATGCGAAGCATTTCGTTTGATGCGAGGGAAGGGAGAGCGACTCACCCCCCCCTCTACCCGGGCCTTCACCCAGCATTCGCGCCTCGCGCGACGCCCGCTGCTCACCCTCGCCCTCCCCCGGCCCTGAGCGACTCACGCCTCTCCTGCCACTGCTCACTTTCCCCCTTATAAGGCCGCCCGGCCGCCTCCCTCAGGCACTCAGCCTCCAGCCGCCTTCCAGCTCTCTGCCCTTTTCTTCTCCACCCACCCACCCAACTTTCCCTCCTACCCTCCCCCCCCTCTGCGGCGGAGGGCTCCTCGGCCCCCCCTCTACCAACTCTGACACTGCTCCTTCTGAGCCCCTCCTCTATTTATCCTCTGCTCCTCATGAGCCCCTTACTGTATTGCTCCTCACGAGCCTGTTGCTCCTCATGAGCCCCTCTTATTGCTCTCAGCCTGTGTTACCTCCTCTGTGCCCTGCTTGTACCGTTTACCTTACATTTTTCTCATTGTTTGTGTCCTTCTCACTGTTCTCTGTATTTGCCCGAGGCGTCACAATAAACGCCTCAGTTTTCCCACATCTGCCTCTGTTCTTCCTTCTCGCGCATCAAGCTGCACTTAAATATCTGTAAATTTGATGTATTGACACTGTCAGAGACATGGTTTCATGAACTACATAATGACCAACTTCTAGAAATAGATGGGTACAGGCTTGTGAGAGAGGATAGAAAAACACTGACCAGTTCAGAAATACAAAAAAGGGGTGGAGGGGTTGCAATATACAGCAAAAAAAACCTAAACTCAGAACATAAGACTCTACAAGAAGCAAATAGATCTGACACAAATATTGAATTAGTATGGACACTAATAAAAAATGAAAAACAAGCACACATAGCCATAGGGAGTCTATATAGACCGCCAAATGGGGACATTGAGGATTTCACCACACAACTTGAAGCATCCCTAGACAATGTGTCAAAACTCACAAAAGCCGAAATATTCCTATTAGGGGACTTCAATATAAACTACAACGCAAACAACAAGAACAAACACTCACTACAGAACTTACTCAAAGGAAGAGGATTACAGCAAAGAATTAGTGAACTAACCAGACTTGGAGAAAACAGCTCAATAATAGACCTAATCATAACAAACTCAAATCATGCCCACACCTCAGGAACTAGGAACTGGGGCATTAGTGACCATGAATTGATATATATTACTAGAAAGAAAATAAAAACCAAAAACAAAACTACTCTCCATATGGGTAGATCATACAAAAATTACACGAAGGAAGCACTAGCAGTGCACCTAGAAAAAAAAGTGAAATTACCAATAACACCTGACACAGATGTAAATGACCAATGGCACACTATCATTGGGGAAGTGAGAAGTCACCTTGACACTACCTGTCCAATAAAAAAACTTAAAATAAAAAAAACCCAGGACCCATGGGTAACCCCAGAATTAATCAACGCAATTATGGACAAGTATAAGGCAGGTAAAGTGGCTAAAGCAAGCGGGAGACTTCATCACATAGAAGAGTACCATAAAGCAAGAAATCGAAGCCATAAATCAGTGAGGAAGGCCAAAAGGAAATTTATTATCACTCAAGACCAAAAAATGGGGTAAAAACTCACATAAATTCTGGAACAATGTAAAGATCCTAATTCCAAACAACAAAAATAAAGATACAATTACCTTATACAACAATGAGGGAATTGAAATCAGCAACAAGGATACAGCAAACATAATGAACAAACACTTTTCTACCATAGGAAATAAACTATCCAGAAAATTCAACTCTAACTGGGCCACAAGAGCACCACAACTAAACGTAGTGATAGGGGATTGCATAACCACAAAAAAAGAAATAAGTGATCTCCTGAAAACAGTTGATTGCAATAAGCCATCAGGTATTGAATACACCTCGAGTATAGTACTGAAGGATGCATTAGGATGCATCCCAGAGGCCTTATGTAGCCTATTCAACACATCTTTCAGAGAAGGTACCTATGTAGACTGCTTGAAGCTAGCCAAAGTAACCCCGCTCCACAAAGGGGGGGGACAAACAAGACCTGGGCAACTTATAGACCTATCTCAATACTCCCACTGCCTGGGAAATTAATGGAGAAAATAATGCATAGGCACATTATGGACCACCTGATCGAACACAAAATACTAAACAGTAAACAAGGCGGATTCAGAAAATACCACTCGACAATTAAAACAATTGCTAACTTAATAAGCGATATCTCAAATAATATCAATAAAAAGAACCTAGTGGGTGCAGCGTTCATAGACTTCAGCAAAGCCTTTGACACAGTGGACCACACTATCCTAATCAGCAAACTATCCCAAATGGGAATAACGGGAGTAACGGGAAAATGGGTAACAAGCTACCTAAAAAACCGAAAACAATGCACAGCAATAAATGGAACCATATCAAGTGAGGAAAAAATAAGCTGTGGCATACCACAAGGGTCAGTCCTGGGACCACTCCTCTTCCGCATATATATAAATGATCTAAACAACTGGCTAGACACTGAAAACATCCAACTATATGCAGATGATACAGTGGTATATACTGCAGGCAAAACATCTGAAGAGATCGAAACAAAACTAAATCAAACACTAATGAAACTAACTGAATGGTGCCATCTAAATAAGATAACTATAAATGCTATTCGGTACCAGACTAACCGGTAACAACAAAATAAAATGTCTCCTGGGAAACAACGAGTTAGAACAGGTAGACAACTACCGATATCTGGGAGTGGACCTGGACAGGCACTTAAACTATGACCGTTGCATAACAAACACTATCAAAAAAGCAAACCATAAAATATGGCTACTGGCAAAACTAAGGTACTACATGACTGAAAGCATGGCAATCAAAATATATAAAGGAATGATCCTTCCCTACTTCGACTATGGTGATGTAGTATACATGGGGGGAAGTACCAAACTACTCAACAAACTACAAGTGATGCAAAATAAAGCCCTTAAAATATGCCTCCAAGTACACAAAAGATATCCCATGATAGAACTACACAAAAAATGCAAAACAACACTATTAACAAGCAGAAGAGAAACGCACCTGAAAATACTAGCACACCACTACACCACGAAACCGGATTACACAGTAGCCCCCCGCAGGGACACTAGACACATGGCGGCCCCAATACTCCTAACAGAAAGAAGCAACATGAAAATACATGAGAGAAGTGTACTAACCATGGCAGCACATGCCTTGGAACAAACAAAATGTAAAATTGTGGGCAATCCGTAACCCTGTGTAAACGTGCCGGCTGGTGGTGTGGGTGGTGTAAATAGGTCAAATGAAAGCACTACAGGTAATGAAGGAAACAGGGTTAGAGTGAAAGTAAGAGAATGAGACTCTTCAATTTATTGGCTTATATAGGTTTTCTCAAGATCCAAGATGGCCATGGTCACATGATTCCATCCATCAATCACAGTACAATGCAGTGGTCACATGACTTAATCCTCCAATTAGAATACAATGCAGTGGTCAATGATCATAACAATACCATGTGGGGGGGGGAGGGGGCATGTGAGGTGACTCTTCCAAAGACTGTTCTTAGTCAAACTCGGAAGTGACACTCCCTCTAAAGACTATTCAATTATACAAATTCTATACTCAATGAACAATAGTTTACCAATTTCACACATCCCTCATATGCCTTTGGGTTTTTATATTTTAACATTTATCATTATATAGACAGTTTGCAATTTATTATAGTCATTTCACCTCGGTTCACATGTATTAAATCGGACAATTTTACAACGTACTCCGCCCCTCCACTTCTTACCATCTGCCCAGCAGTATAGAAAGAAGTGCACAGTACTACGTTGTCATCTTTAAATCTTTTATCTTCTATCAACCTAAATAATAAATTGAGTCTGAAATAGTCGCGCTAATAGATAAGGTACATCTGACTTTGAGAGCAAAAAAAATATATATTTCGAAAATTTTCATTTTTTTTATGGTATTTAATCAAATAATTCTATATTTTATTTTTATAATTTAAATTTTAACTATGTTTCAAGTCTTATTTTACCCCGCTGATAACATATATGATGTCTTAAGAAGCATACGATTCATTTGCCATCATTTTTAGCTTATTCCGAGCATTTTTTAGTTTTGTGACGGTTTAGAGGTCGTTCTGCAACGATTCTAAGGCACAGTCCAGTCACTAAGCACCGATCTTACATTAGTGCTTAATCAGATTTGGCATTTGCTGTCAACCCTTCACATCGATACGCTTTGTACAAGGCATTTTGTTTTACCGAATGCTAAACTCGTAGAAGACCTGGGACGTCGATGGTAGACGCGTGGTTGATCGACAGGTCTCCATAGGAATAACATTACGGAATTCAAATCAATGAGAAAACAAGGCCTAAGCGGTTTGAATCGATGACCTAATTTTAGGGACTATTTTCTTGCAAATTTAGAATACATATAGAATACATTTCTTATTAAAAAATAAAAAATGTTTTAACAAGTTAATTTAAATGTCTAATTTCATAATGTTAAATCAACTTATCTGTATTGTAATACACATAACAATATAGAACAGATACCTTAGATGTCTTAACTAAGTTAGTTTATGCTTCTAAGTATCTTAGTTATCGAGTTACGCATGTATTAGTACAAAAACATAAGACCTGAACCTTACCACAGTTCTAGTCAATGACGAAATGCTTCTGTGTAACCCCCGTCAACCACAACGACGATTAGCGACATTTTAAGACAAATCGATCATGTTAATATTGTTATGTCCAATTACGCTTCACGCGCTGGTGAATTATCTGTAACTACTGCTTCATACAAGCCAAAACAATTTAGCTTTATCGCTTCACGCGTGTCGCCGTCGACACCCGATAAGAAATTGACTCCCGGCTCCCGCCTGCCGATTCTTATCGTCCTTACCGTATACTCGCGAAAAGTTTACGCTCGTCGAATAGAATTGCTCTATCGACCTTACGCAGCTGTCTTTTCTTCCACTCGAGAGGTACAGGTTCGATAAATTACCTATATTTATGGAAAAATAGTTTTTTAGCTTGCGAGAATTCAATAGAATCAATACGGTAATGCAAGTCAATGTGCTATTTTAAGCGTTTTTAGATTTTTCACGGCCAATGAATAATGATTTTTGTACTTAAGAAAAGTTAATGCAAATCCAATGGTGTGTTCTAAATTGGATTAAATAACATCTTTGGTTATTTGCAATTTATCCGCTTTAATAATGTCCATTCTTACATATGCAAGATCTACCTCTTTCACAAACATAACATCTTCAAAGTCTTAGCGAAAGTGCTATAGTGTTAGTTTTTATGAACATAACATTTCAGTCGTTAGTGTGACAAAATTTAGTTCTTTTCAGTAGCTAAACAGTTTAAACTCAAAGTATTAAGTAACACCTGTTTTACGTCTCACCACATAATTTGTAAGCGTACTAAAACTTAACTTAGATAAATAGAAAAGTCAATGGTAAATAAATGAAATTGTTATTTGTTAGTAAGACATTCAGTCACCACCGGTGTACTTTTTTCGCTCTATGTCCCGATAGAATAACAATACATTAGTACATGGCACCATTTTTCCCTAAAGTATTCACTTCCTATGCTTATTCCACCCGAAATGCTCCGTAGCATTTGGTAAGCAATAAGTGTCAATTTCACTTTATTATGGAAATGCTACTACGGTGTCAATACCATTCACTGTATCTCTGTAATACAACAGTATTTAGTAACTTAAATAGTGGCGTAACTTACGATACAACCCGTTAATCTTGGCGCTAATTTAGTAAGGAAGATAAATATTTCTTATGATTAGACCTCGAAAACCCTGTCGATTAGCTTTGGAGCTGTCGACTTGCACTATTGTTAATATTTGCTTCGTATTAACGCAATGGTTAGGCATGGCGCAATCGTTATTTATTAGTGGCGCAGCAACAAAGAAAGTTTTTGCCGAATGAGCCGAAGCACTCAGACGTCTGTGGATTCGCCGATCCTTCCGCAGTGTTCTTTGCTGTGATTGGTCAATTCTTTTATCTGATGTCATACTACCAAATATTGGATTTACTCTCCGCGCTTGCTGTCGTGTAAGTGGCCCAGTACCAATTTCTCTCGAATGTAATACTTTAGGTTTTATTTTTGTTTTATTCACTAATAATTCATTAGTGCGTCGATTTTGATCAGAAATAATCGGATCGAAAGGCAAAGGTTGTGAAATACCTTTCCTTCGTTCAGTTCTAGTTAATCGTGGAGCAATATCATCCCACATGATTTTAGAGTCAACTAATTTAACTTTATCACGGTTAACAACTTTACGATCGTTATTCGGGCCTACTACAGTTACAACTGAACCCCGTGATCTAACGACTATGTAACCTGGATCGTATTTCCTCTCCAAAGGTCCAGATTCATTTATAAACAAAACTACTTTATCACCAGGAGTTAGTTTTACTGCATTCGCCTTTTTCCTCAAGCGAGCAACATTATAATTTCGACTTTCTTTTCGATTTTTGACAGCTTTAGCTAATGATATAGATAAATCATCTACACGATAGGCTAAGTTCGAACTAGTACTAACTGGATATGGACCAGATAGATCTGCAGCAATTACCATACCAGGTGCTCTAGGCAATGGCATCGATTGTGGGTATGCATGTGTGCGTTTACTACAGTTAACCACAAGATTTGCACAATTGGTAATTAATCTATGGACATCTCCAGCCATACCAGGCCAACGAAAATGTTCCTGTAATCGTTTTAATGTTTTAGACATAGCCATATGACCTACCTCTGTATGAGCTATTTTTATCACAGAATTCCTGTATTTCTTTGGTAACACTAGTCTAGGATATGTATCTTTCTTAGTAGGAGCTACTGTTGAATAAAGAAGATTATCCATTATCAAATAATTCTTTTCTTCATTCTCACCTAACGTATACTCTCTCATTTTTTTCTGCTCATTAATTACCTCATTATATGACAGTTCATTGTGTTCAAAAGGAATTACTTGTTCTGCTAACAGTGAATCAAAAGCAAACATTTCCACTGGTTCTTTTGCCTCTGTATTAGGTCTCAATCTAGACAACATATCAGCCCAGACATTATCTACACCTTTCATATAGACAATTGGAGCTGAAAATTCTGCTAATAATACTGCCCAGCGTTGTATACGTGTATTACGAATTTCTTTAGTGAAAAAAACATTTCAATGGAGCATGATCTGTATAGATAGTAAATTCTGCACCGTATAAGTAAGGTCTTAATTTTACTAGAGCATAAATAATAGCAAATGCTTCTTTTTCTATAGTAGGATAATTACGTTGAGCAGGAGAAAATCTAGTACTGATTAAATGCACTGGTCTGTCTATTCCATTCTCATCCTCCTGTACCAATACAGCACCTAAACTGTACTCAGAAGCATCTGTATACAGTTTATATGGTTTAAAAGGATCAGGAAATTTCAACAGTACACAATCTAATAATAGTGTTTTCAACTCATTCCATGCAATTTCACATTCCATAGTCCATTCAAAACTACTTTTATTACTAGTCAAATAAGTTATTGGAGCGACTACATCAGCATAATTTGGAATTAATTGTCTGTAGTATCCTGCCGATCCTAACAATCGTCTTACTTCTTTTTTACTTGTCGGTGAAGCCATATCTCTTATTGCAGTTATTTTTTCAGGATCCGGTTTCAGCCCTACTGAACATACAACGTAACCTAAGAGTTTTACTTCTTTTACACCAAATTCACATTTAGATTCTTTAATAGTCATATTGTTATTTTGCAAGATAGTCAATATAGTAGTCACATCTTTCTCATGACTCTCCTCATCTGGTGAATAAATAATAATATCATCCAAATAAATTAGACAACATTTACCTAAATGTTCTGCAAAAATTACATTCATCATTCTTTGGAATACTGCAGGTGCATTAGTTAATCCAAATTGCATACGCTTAAATTGAAACAATCCCATGTGTGTATTTATTGCTGTTTTAGGTCTGCTATCCTCATCTACCATTACCTGCCAATACCCTGATTTAAGGTCAATGGTGGTAAAAATGTTAGCACCATGCAACTGATCAAAAATGTCCTGTATCCTGGGTAAAGGATAAGCATCTTTAATAGTTACTGCATTTAATTTTCGGTAGTCACCACAGAGACGTATAGTACCATCTTTCTTAGGCACTAACGTAACTGGTGAAGCCCAAGGACTACAAATAGTTTCAATTATATCCTCATCTAACATTTCATTTAATTTTTTTCAACTATATGTCGTTTACTTAAAGGTATTCTATAAGGTCTCTGATTTATTGGATATGCATCACCTGTGCTTATATGCATCTCAATTACCTTAATAGCTTTAAGTTTATCAATAGAATCAGGAAATATCAAGGGAAAATGCTTTTTCCAATAGTCTACTTCTAGAACTATTCCTGCAATTTTTCTATCAATTAATTCTAAACTACTCCATGGATGTACAATATCACATAAGGAAACAAATTTATTCCTGTAACAAATTTCAGCATTACACATTTCCATTATATCTGTGCCAATTAATAATTCAAAAGCTAATGATTCAACCACAAAGAAAGGACATAACTTATTATAAATAGAAATATAAGTTATACCTAAAGTTGGAATTAAATGACCTGAGATTGATCTCAGCCTACTAACTGGATACAATTGTCTATCTGCTATTCCAATATCTACTAAATTTTGAAATGCTTTTACATGTATTAAACTTTTAGCCGCACCTGAGTCTACCAGACCAGTTAATTTTACTTGATTAAAATCAATAGCAATACTCGGACGAGTATCAAGTGCGCTATTTAGTTTCCCGAAGCAGTAGAGCTAATGTTACTACGCAGTAATTTCAATTGCGGACAATTTCTCATTAAATGCGGTTCATTACATACATAACAAGTCAAAGTATTACGACTAGCACGCTGTGTCTGATACGCGTGTTCTATTTTAGTAGCCGTCGACGCCTGCGTGTGAGCAGTCGGCGTCGCTTTGCCATTGCTTCCCCGCTGTTGCTTTGACAGCGCATACTTTACTGTGTGCTCTCCGACTGAACTGAGTTTATTTTTAGATGTACTTGTTTGACCCTTCGGCGCTACGTTTACGTGCGGCGACTCAAGACGACTGCCCGGTGCATAAGAATTGCCACCATATGCTGGCGCAACGTTTACTGAATGAATCTCTGCACGTGTACATTTATTCTCAGAAACAGTTAAGCGTTCTACACACTTCCTCAGTGATTTCAATTCGTTCTGGAGCGACTTTAGAGCCTGAGTATCTTCTGTTATACCTGAACTAGCCTGAAGTTTCTCAGCAGGAATCCTTTTCGACAATTTAGAAGAATTAAAATTAAGACTATCTACCTGACTAGTCATATTTAAATCTGTTAGTCTTGATTGGGCACGTCGTTGCTGTCTCAATACAGACCTATCACTTAGTATAGCAAGAGTGAAAGCTTCCTCTAATGATTTAGGCCTATTGGTTTCTACGTACCACATAGTGTTGTCATCTAATAATGAATCACGAAACCTTGATAGCAAAATTTCAAAGGTGTCAGTCCCCAAGGTAGCAGAAGGTAGTTTCCATCCCTTACTTGCAGCAGTTTTAAACCGTTGGCAATATGCTGCCACTGTCTCACCCTCATTCTGTACCATAGTCATTACTATACTTTTTAAGTGAGTTTTCTCATCAGCAGTTAACAAAGTCCTAGCAATTTCTTCTTTAATATCATTCCATGACCTAGCACCTTTAGCTGTGAAAGCAGTGAATAACACTTCATGCAGTGTGCCCGTTGCATTAGAAAGTGCAAACCGAATTATATCTAAGTCAGACACGTCAGCAAGAACCCCAATCCTCTCAATAAGATCTACCCACTCTCTCAATGCACCTCTGTCAGTACCATCTAGCATAGGCACAGACTTTCCATATGCTTTTAGAGCTCTTATTTTGGTTTCATTACTTTTATGTTCTAGACTAGCTAACTCACGTTTTTCTCTACATTCTTCTCTCTTATAGTCAGCTTCAGCACGTTCAGTAACCTGTAGCAACCTATCTTCATTTTTTTCAGTTATGTTCTCTATGCTATCTGCCATAAACTTAGTCCATGCTTCCAACTTATCACAATCATCACTCAAAATTCCCAAATCTATCTGATTTTCTAACCACAACCCAAATTGTTCACGTAAAGAATCCTCCTTTAACCGTGTTACAGTCATTGTGAGTGTGTAGTGTGTATTGTATAGTACAAGTGTATTTAAATACAATATATTCAATACCATATATTAACCTACCACAAGTCAAGTGTTGTTAAATACAATACATCCAACAATATATTAACTCACCACAAGTCAAATATATTTCACGCTATTGAAATCCTCCTTGTAGCGGTTCAATGGGAAATTTAGTGTGTTGCGTAAAGCGCGGTAGAAATAGAGTCAAAGAATTATATCCAACCGATAGAATTTACCTGTAACGTAGTAGAAAAGTGAAAAGTCTCTCCGTATGTATTAATACGCTCAATTTACTCCAAGGTTAAAGAAAATTACCGAAAGTAGTCCGAAAATGAAAACAATTCCAGCGGTGCCACGAGGCTTCAGACAGGCGATAAAACTATAATATTACAGTAATATCAACGTCAAAGACTAATGTAACCCTTAAGAAAAGACACTTTCGTCGGAAATTCGTCGACAAAGTAATTTAATTCCATTGCTACCCGGGGCCCAGAGAAGACAGAAGCAGAGGTTGGGAATAACACAACTTTATTTCCATGACAGACCGGGTAACTGGCGGAGTAGTTGATTTCTACTTCTTACAGATATGAGTGGCCGGTAACAAGGCCCGACATGGCGAAGAAGTTATGGTATTTAATCAAGTTGACATTTTAATCATGAGTACAGGACATTTTAAGGATGGGGACCGGCATTTTTCATCAGTCATCAATCCGTCATTAATCAATCACAAGGCATTGTAACAATCATTAAACATTCATCAAATCTACATCAGGGCAAACATATCAATCATATTCGGTTCAAGTTTTTTCAGTTCAATGGTTTTAGGTTTTTCAAGTTCTTCGTTCATTTTTTGTTTTTTGCTCGGGTTTATTTTTTAAAGATCGAGTTAAGTGCAGGTTGTGGGTGGGCGGGTTAAGAAGAGGTGTTGCTGCTATGGTGGGCCGGGTGCGACTGGCTGTGCCGGGCTCACCGGGGGAGTGTGGGGTTGTTGGGAGGTCGAAGATGATTGGTTGAGGGGTTGGCTAATGGGATGGCCTGCTGTGAGTGGCAGGTGGGAGGGGCTGCTTCCCAGTTCTCTGTGCCCCAGCAATGACAGCAAATGAGCGTCACCCACTCATTTGACCCAATTTAATCCCTGCAAAAAGTAAAAAGAATAGAGAATCAAATAGAAGAAAACAACCTATCCACTCCAGCTACCCACCAGTCGCAGTCTATTTCTCAGTCCTTATATTTCTCAACCTCAAGAAATTTAGAATTTAAAATAGCATATCAAATTAAATGAAATAAAAACACTACGTATGTTATATAGTTTCTAAAAAATAATTGTAGTACTACCCCTAACGTCAAAAATGAAGTAACATGTGCGTTGAAGTCACACCACGTGCGTCCAAGTCACACCACGTGCGTTCAAAAATAACAGTAGTCAGCTAACAATTAAATAAAGAAATATAAATGTGTAGTATTATAAAACAAATAAAAAGAAAATGCTACCGAAACACACCGAAACTCTATAATAAACTATCTATAGTCAGTACTAACCAAATCTCGGTAGTTTCTCAAGTCGTGGTCGCCATTTTGACTTCGAATCAGAAGATTGCGAGTTTGAGTCTCGTCGTGGTCGCCATTTTGTAAACGTGCCGGCTGGTGGTGTGGGTGGTGTAAATAGGTCAAATGAAAGCACTACAGGTAATGAAGGAAACAGGGTTAGAGTGAAAGTAAGAGAATGAGACTCTTCAATTTATTGGCTTATATAGGTTTTTGGTTCACATGTATTAAATCGGACAATTTTACACCTGACCACTACAAAAAATTCCTAAAGAAAACAATTACTTACTGACACAACAAAACCGCACCTGCCCCTGAGCACCGTGAATGCTTGCTGTGTACTGGCACAGAAAGCAAAAGACAGGCTAGGAAAAGTGGTAGGCACTAAACAGAAAAAATAGGGAAATTAGCTCTCCTAAGTATTAAGGAAATCAGGAAAGCTATCACCACATGGCACAGTCCACCTGGGTATGTGTAATGGCACAAACCAACACAGAAGTGGACAGGCCACGGTCATGCAACTGATCCACCCTGAAATACAAAATGGCTAGGCAAGCAACACAGCCATCCCACCTGGCCGCAGTCCTAAAGGGTCCGAGTGTGTTCTAGCACATGAGTGCACTATCTAAGGACAGGGTTTAGGTGAAAGGATGCTGTAACAAATTACAAAAATCTGAATGGAACGGGATCCTCTCCCGCAAGCCTGCATGTCACCCAAGTAGATGTACATAGTAGGCTAAGGTATCATTACTCAGACTAGACAAAAAAACTGGAAAATTACAAAAAAACTAACATAGGCTATTACTAACAACCAAAATTGCAGAAGGCTGACCCGAGCAGACACAGGTAAACACTCCTGGGCAAAGGAACAGATCAAGACAGCACCACAGCTGTCCAGCGTTGAAAACAAGCACCCTGACAGGAGCTTATACGTTATGGGCAGAGTAAATACCTCGTCAATAAAAAAATTAAAAAAATTAAAAAAAGTATAGCAGGTCAATCGTTATGATCTACTTTAATTTAGTTTGAACTAAGTTTGCTTTAAATTGAGCAACTTATGCGATATTTGAAGTGAAAACTTGCTACATTAATCTTCGCATGAGTATCAAAGTACTGATCCCATAGGCTTCAGCACTAACAGGTTCTTTTAAATTGACTTAGCATGTCCTTCTACATAGCAACAAATAGTTCATAAGTGCACCATTATCTAACTTGGATATGTAGGATCAAATCTGATAAGTATTTTCCTTTAACAAATTTGATGTTTTAATAACCAGAGGCAGTTAAATACACTATTCAAAAGAGCTACAGTATGGAATATTTATGACATGGTTCTAAGAAAAAAGCATGGAAAGATACACTCATTTAATTTATCATAAGAATCATTCTGAAACAGGTGAATTTTAATAACAGATCATTTTTCTTTCAATCGATGATGCATGACTTGCCTCCTGTGGTGGTCTATTCCATGAAACATTCATTACCTGTGCCAGACAAAACGCACACTTGTCGTCGATGCAGGGGGGACGTGTACTAACATTTGATTGGCTGATCCAACAACTCTGGATAAACCATCTAATGGACTTGACAAGAAAGTCCACGGATGTTCTCAAAACATTAATATTGTACAGCTATGTAAGTTTTTAGCAAAATCTTGAACTCAATGCATTGTTTTACTGCCAGTCAACGTAATTACTATGTCATTTTCGAAGAACTGGTGTGACGTCATCATATTTTTAGGAGCATTTGCTATACTATGTGAGCAGTGTTCTGAATTCGCTGACACTAATTGATGGCATATTTCATGCCAGTTACAATAGTCAATGTATGATGTAGTGAAGATATGGACTACTTAATAAGTTCTTCTTTTGATATGAATGGCTTTACACTGCCAAGACATTGATTCGGACACAGGAGAGCCAGATGCAAACTTGGCAGAATAAAGTTCATTTAAAGCTGCATAGTCTAATAACAATACATAAGTTTCAAAACCAAAGCAATTATCTAGATTTTAATCTACATATCTAACTTAGATACTGGTTCATTTATTAAGCACTTGTTGCCACATAGAAGGGAGTCAATTTAATAGAACCTGTTAGTGCAGAAGCCTATGGTGACAGGGTTTTGGTGTTCTTGCCGAAACTAATTTGACATGTAAAAAGTTAATTCAAATTAAAGTAATGTCGATTATAACAATCAACTTAAGTAGGCCCTGTGTTTGTTTAAGAAAAGATGACAGAAACTCAAAAACCATCGGACTCTACAACTGTAAGTCTCCATATAAAGTACAGGCTCAATCAATATCCTCGATATTGAGGGGAACCGGAAGTGCGAGGACCGGGGAGCTCGACGAATAGGACCCCGGAGTTGACTCCTGCGTAGTAGTCCTTAAATAGCGGGTGGGTGGGTGTGCAGAAAGCGAGTTTCTGCCCTGGAGTAAAGTTGCTCTTGTTGTTGGAGTTTTACGTCCTAGCAACATCTAAGGTCATATGAGGACAGGGCACCGATTTGTGACGGCTCACACTCATGACGACTTTCCAGTGCTGCCAAACTGGAAGACTAGGCCACCGGCACCATGAACCAATATCCCACACAGTCACACTATCCTGATACTAAAGGCCCTGTCACACTACGAAGTATGGTGTTAGCGCATGCGTAACGTTTTGAAATAAAAATCAAATTTAAATAGGTTGGCATTCGCCAAACTTTTCGCGCTGCCGGAGAGCTGCACAATGTATGAAACGAATACAGAGCATATGGCTGGCGTATGGCTGGCGTATTTGTGGTGTATAGCGACATATACACAGCATACTATGACATGCAGTGACAGTTGGAGTCTACATTTTCAGCGTATGAGTAATGAACAGTGACGTATGGTCAATGTATGCCTAGTGTATCGACGTGTGTGTAGCATGTGCCTAACATATGCAAAACGTATGCGTAACATATGCAAAGAATATTCATGATGTATACAAGCACATTTAGGCCATGCCCCGGTCACGCCCTGGTCACGTGATTGGTCGCCGATGGGTATAAATACCCAGGAGTTTTGGTTCTCTCCTCACAAAGCAACCATGCCTGCCAAGAAGAACATCACAGCTTCAGAGATGGAGATGGAGTTTGAGTTTGAGACACAGAGGCAGACACAGACGCAGACGCAGACACAGACACAGATGCAGACGCAGATGCAGATGCAGATGCAGACGCAGAGCCAGATGCAGCCCCACTCCAGCTCTCCATCTCCTGCTTCCCGTGGGACCTTGGGCGCTGGGCCTGTCCTGATATGACCTTAGGTGTTGCTAGGACGTAAAGATCCAACAACCAAACCAAACCTCACGTGATCCCCAGAGTGGTGTAACTCAATGATAACAAGCGAAGTTCACCTTTTCCATTCGGGACGCTTAAATCATGTTCCGGTTTGAAATTACTGGACCAGAACTAGGTTGGAGCCACACACACGTGACCGCAGCAGAATACTACATTCTCATTATATTATATTCAATTCAAGTTTTCCTTAGACAGATTGGAGGGGAATATAAACAAGTGGTGTAAGAAGATATTAAAAATAAATAGTATGTTCTTGTTTGTTTGTGATTTACGGTCAAACAACATTCAAGATCATATCAGGACGGGCACTGATTTGTGGTATAGTGACTTTATAATGCCCCCCATCCGTCACATTATCCTGATACCACGCAAATCAGCCCTTTGACAAATTCGATCAATGCTGAGCGCGAGTGATAAGTATCAATTTTGTAAGTCAATGGTTTGTTTCTGTCAGGGTTCGAACCCACGAGCTCCCGTACGTTAAACCAACCAACACTCTTACCGAATCGACCATCCAGTCCGATCTAAATAAGATATATACATATAATGGAAAGCATTAGAAGATAAGGGAAAGCATAACATATATTGATATCTAACAGTGTCTAAGTCATTTATTGGAATAATGAAATATAAAATTGCCTAAATGAAATAACATCATTTAAAAAAAACACGAAGCAAGCAATAACAAATTCCTACACAATTAAAGAAAAAACCACCAAAACTGGATTTGGGGGTTCAGTGGTTTGGGGGTTTGGGGGTTTGGGGGTTTGGGTTGGTTGGAGGGTATGGTGTGTTTGGTGTGTTTGGTGTGTTTGGTGTTTTTGGGGGGTTTGGAGGGGTTCGGATGGGGGCTTGAGGGTTGGGGAGTAATAACATAACAGTCTGCACCAAATGGCGACTTGATAGTGCTGCTCCGCTTAGATGCAATGCGGTCAGCATGGTCAGCACAATCAATCAACGGTCAGCACAATGACGCAGTATCCCGCCAAGTCATTGACCTAAACAGAAAGTAGTACCGGTAAAAAGGTACTAGTGCCGTTATGATAGAACGATTGACTGATCACATGGTGCGGCACCGAAAATGGTCCGGTTTGCTGTTGGTATAGTATTATATGATAATAGTAGTGTTATAACAAAGATAACATTTAGCACTTAGCAAGTAAAGAATACAAAGAAGATCAACAACAAAGAAGTTCTCAGAAAAATTAAAAATACGAAAAGCTTGTTTGCCACTATACAGACAAAGAAACATATTTATTTTGGCCACATCATTCGTCAGAGTTCAATATACCGTACATTGTTGGAAGGGAAGGTGAATGGCAGCAGAGGGAGAGGGAGACCAAGAACATCATGGTTTACAAATATTTCACAGTGGACAGGCTTGAATTATTCACAGTCTATCAGAACAGCACACCATCGGGACAAGTGGAGAACCATTGCATCCAACCCTCGACTAGAGGACGGAACTATTGATTGATTGATTGAAGTAAAGAATACACCTATGCGCTATCCTTCACGGCCATTAGCACATGGGTCGCCTCTGAGATGGCTTCGAGACGTCATTTTGACCAATTCGCATTCACGATGCACCTCAGAGTCGACGCCGAGACGTCACACTTTTCAGGTAGGATGCAAAAATGCCTCCAAAATGGTCATTGGATTCAGTGGTTTCAGCCAATCAGAGCTGTTCTTTCAATTGCCAATGGCTGCATCCTATCATCATCATCATGCTGTCAGTCGCGATGCGACAAAGACTGCTTTCATTACTTGACTGCCGCTCTCCATTTAGCTCTCTGCTGTGAGAGTGATGTCCATGAGTCGGTCTTAATGTCTCTCAGCTTCAGGTTTCTCTTGATGGTATCCTTGAACCGGAGACGAGGGTGCCCTCTCTTTCTGTAACCAGAAGACAGTTGAGAATAGAGGATCTGCTTTGGTAGCCTGTCTGATGACATCCTCATGAGGTGTCCAGTCCACCGGAGATTCTTTTTGATCAGAAGATCTTCCATAGAGGGCAGCCCCGTCCGTTCGAGTATTTCCTTATTTGTCACTTTGTCCTTCCAGGTTAGCCTCATGATTGAACGCAGATGTCGCATCATGAAGGCATGCAGCTTTTTCACCTGTCGTCTGTACACTGTCCAGGCCTCGGCTCCATATAGTAGGGTGGATAGCACAATTGCACAGTAGATCTTGCCTTTGACCCGCATGGACACATGGTGGTTGTTCCAGAGTCTCTGGCATAGTCGGCTGAAAGATGCGCTAGCCTTGGCCATCCTCCTCTGTATTTCAGCATCAATGCGTCCATCACTTGATATAGTGCTTCCGAGGTAGGTGAATTCCAGAACAGAGTTCAGCTTGTTTCCGTCAACCATGATATCCTCCTCTCGGGTTCTTGTAGAGTTGGGTTGGTACAGCACCTCCGTCTTCTTGATGTTAATCTTCAGGCCGAACTTCTTTGATGCATCGGAGAAAGCATCCACTATTTTCTGGATCTCTTCAGCAGAGTGGGCAACCAGTGCACTGTCATCTGCGAATAGCAGCTCTCTCACCAGTATCCGAGTAGTCTTGGTCTTCGCTCTGAAATGTGCGACATTGAATAGGTCAGCGCTCTGTATGTATATAGATGCCATCCCCCATGTCTCGGAAAGCCTCGTCGAGCATTGCTGACAGGAAGATGGAGAAGAGCATGGGGGCTAGTACACAACCTTGCTTGACCCCATTGGTAACCCCGAACGATTCGGGGACTTCCCCTCCAACACTAACGTTTGCCATCAATCCTGTATGTAGAGCCTCGATCATAGTTGTGAACTTCTCTGGGCATCCATACTTCCTCAGTAGCTGCCATAGCCCGGCCCTCCCGGCTGTATCAAACGCCTTAGTGAAATCGACAAATACCGTGTACAGTGGTTGGTCCTGCTCAATGCACTTTTCTTGTAGCTGTCGGAGACAAAATATCATATCCACAGTGCTCCGGTTACCTCTGAAGCCACACTGTGACTCCGGAACTACATCAGGTGTTATGTGAATAGATAGTCTGTTGAGGAGGATCCTGGCGGCAGCGAGAATGCAGGAGAGCGGGCGAGAGAGCGGGAGAGTAGGCGGGAGAGTAGGCGGGAGACCGGGAGAGTGGGCAGGAGAGTGTACGGGAGAGCCCTTCACCAGTTAGCCGCACGGCACCCATGCGAATAGTCAGTCACTTCCATTTTCATGACACTGCTATTAACAGGGAAAGGAGAATTTGGGGAATGGGCGATAATGTAATCACACAAAAATACAGTGCAACACTCTCCAAGAATAGTCTGTTCTGTGGAATGGAGCAATGGTAGTGCTTGGAGAGATGTGAACATGTGAAGGAAATCCTATCCAGTTCACACAAACTCAACTGACTCACTGAGGTCAGCACATACCGATACCAGTTACAGGGAAACCCCAAATCTAAAAATAGCCAGGCGGATAGCCATCCCCGCTAGGATTTACCGCTAGCGTATATGAAATGAACTGTATCACTATCCTCGCAATAGCTATCCCGGAGATAGAGGGTAGAGGATATTACTGCTTCATACATATATGACCCCAGAGATCCAAGAGTATACAAGCAATTTGTAAAAATATACAGATTTTCGGTTTCGGAATTATATATTGGCAGAGAGCATTACTATTCTCGGGCGATGGAGTGGGGACCAAGGTTATGTAAGAGAGAAGCCATGGGTGCCCCACTCGCTGTGTGACATAAGAGACTGTGGAAAATTTGATAACACATAGTGCGCGAGATTATGACGTGATGTTCATATGTAAGAGACAGTTAATGTTTAGTGAAATGTTCCCTCTATGCACCAGTAAGAGTGCAAGTGGAGGGGAAGGACATTTTTAATATATGTTTATTGTAACTCTCTGCAACTACATGTTACCACAGGGCCGATGGGCAAGCACACCCAGCCATCCTGCATACATTATGGACACTGTAAGATATGAGTCAACACATCAAGTTCTAGTTCATGACTGGCTTTATTTATTAGTCCCGTTGCCCTGCAACGTTCCCTGGTTATCTTGTTACTCTCATGTCATCGGGTGATTCACATACATTACATCTCCCTTTCATTAGTTCTACTAAATACAATAAATACAATACATATAATAAATACAATAATGCAATAACTACAATAAATACAATATATAATATAAATACAATACATAAAATAAATATAATAACTACAATAACTACAATAACTATCTACTCCACACCCCCTTCTTTTATTTCTTTAAAATTCTTTAATTAATTAATTATTATTGGTTGGTACTGTTAAATCCACTTACATACGTCAAACACACTTTTTAAGGTGGCTAGCATTATGATGCATTCACTGTTTATTTGGAACTTTAACATGCCTTATTTGTATCAACACACTGTGGTGACAATATATGCAAATGTGTAATATATTTGGAACGTCTGTTTTTTACATTTATTGGCTGTATTTAATACGTATTTAAATAACACAATTCCTTATAAGCATCAATAAATAACAATTAACAGCGTAACTACATATATGATCTTATCTTATCACAATTTTTTTGTTTTATAGTAGATCCTGTTATGTCTTTATAGATAGGGTTGTTCTGTTTCTGTGTTTTGTGCTTCTCTATCTTTTTGATGGAAAACCTAGTCTTTTTACTGGGCAAATAATTCTGCCGTATCGTGTTGTGTAAGTCATGTTTGGGATTGTTGTGGACTGTTTGTTATAATTTGCTGTCGGTATCCGTGGTACAACTGTTTTTGTGGTATTTTTATCAGATTTGAAAATGTGTTTTCGGTTTCTTTTAATCATGTTGTTTTGCGAGTTCATTATAATGTAAACTCACGAACCTGGTACCTGTGATCTGATTAGTTTTCCTGTGGCCCACACCCCTTTGTGGTCCAAGTACCTTATATCATCACCTGTGTTCAACTTTGGGTGCGCGTGTCCTACATGTTTATCAAAGTATTCCTTTTGGTTCTGTTCTATCTTCTGTATTTCTCTGCTTTTTTATGTTTGCACATTTGGTTTTAATTGGTTTGTTAATGTTGCTATTTTTAATCTTAGTTTACGGGACATCAACAATTGTGCCAATGAGGCTCCTAGTCCTTGTATTGTGGTATTGCGGTAATTTAATAATGCATGTTGTCTTGAAGTGTGATATCATGTCTGTATATAAAATATGCTTTGACTTCAGGTTTTAATTTTGTACTCTGTTCTGGCCAACCATTTTTTGTTAAGGATATGACTTGCTGTAGTGTCTCATCTTTTGCCATTTCTTTTACAACTTGTGTTACACTGTCTTCTGACATGCCGACTGCAGCAACTGTGATTTCTGTGTCAAATAAGTTACTTGGTGATGTCTGTTTGGTATGGGCTCTGGAGAGTGCATCTGCAAAATACATGAGTGTGCCCTTAACATGTATGACTGTCAGGTTATAGTTTTGCAATCTCATTCTCATGCGTTGCATTCGTGCGGAGAGTTTATGTATAGGTTTAGTCATTATCGACACAAGTGGCTTATGATCAGTCTGTATTGTTACCTGTTTTCCATATATGTACTCATGGAATTTTTTACATCCAAAACAAATGGCTAAAAGCTCCTTTTCTATCACAGCATAATTTGATTGTGTCTTATCTAAAGCTTTTGATGCCATGGCAACCGATTTGTTTTCCTGAAATAGTGTTGCCCCTAGGCCAGATTTTGATGCATCAACCTGTAGGATAATATCCTTGTTGACATCAAAATATTTTAGGATGGGAGCCTTAGTTAATAACTATTTTAGTATGTCAAAAGATTTGCTTTGTTCATCTTGCCAATGCCACGCTACATCTTTTTGGAGAACAATCCGTAATGGCTTTGTTAATTCGGCCATGTTAGGGTTTAATTTACTAATGTACCCAATCATAACTAGAAACCTTTGGATTGCCTTTTTGTCATTTGGGGTAGGCATATCCATTATTGCTTGTATGCGATCCTTGCTAGGTAGGAGTCCCTCTTGAGTTAGGAGATGCCCAACATAATTTACTTGTGACTGACAAATCTTAGATTTTTGTTGGTTTAGTTTCAAATTTACACCTTTACCTCTCTGTAATACTGCTTTTAGTCAGGTGTTGTGTTCATCAACTGTTTTACCATATACTAGGATGTCATCTGTGATAACATCGACACCTTCTAAGTCACCTAATATGTTACTCATATCTTGGATAAAAATATCCCCGGCTGTTTTTATGCCAAATGGTAATTGTGTGTATCGATATCTACCCCATGGCATATTGAAAGTGCACAATTTTGAGCTCTCCTCATCTAATTGAATTTGCCAATACCCACTGTTGGCATCTATTACAGAAAAATACTTCACCCCACATGTTTTTACCACTACTTCTATTGTACGTGTGGGATATGGCCCTCTTACTCTTAGTATGGCCTTGGTTAATTTTGTGGGGTCTAAGGACACTCTAATCTTCCCAGGTTTCCTTACAATAGTGATCGAGTTCACCCATGGAATGGGTTCAATTTGTTCTACAATTACCCCTAGGCTCAACATTCTATCCAATTCTTTCCATACATCATTAATTATAGCATGTGGTATTCGTCTAGGGGCATCAATTATCGGTGTTACATTTTTATTGATATGGATTCGGGCATTTACTTTTATTTTACCTAGACCTTTAAAAACAGCATACATATTTACCAATTTTTTAGCACTTGTGTCATCATCCGGTGTGCTGTCTAGAGTGTCCACACACGTGATCAGCTTCAGTATGACACACACATTTTTTCATAGATGGGGCTACCCGTCTCAGTGACTTGAAATCGTAATTGATGCCCACGGACTGTGATGATAATCTCCCCTTGTGGCTTTACTCGTTGCCCTCTGTACGTGATGAGATGGCATCGCGGTGGTGTAAGCGTCATGTTGTTCAATTGTTTGATGTTGGCCTCTGAGCCCAGGGACTGCGCCTGGCCATTGGGGCCCAGAACATCCCCCGTGGTCGTTGAGGATGCCATCGGTTATCCTCCAACTCATGGAACTGAGGAAGTCTGGGACACATCCACTCGAGTACCAAGGACTGCATGCAGAGATTCAAGGCCAGTTTGCAGACCACCTCTCCATATACACTGATGGTTCGAAAGACCAAAGCCGGGTAGCTGCTGCGGCAGTCTACCTACGGGAAAAATTTGGCGTACACTTGGCCGATCAGAGCTCGATTTTCACTGCGGAAGCCCGAGCACTCCTTCTCGCGTTGGAGTGTATCGAGGTATCCAACCACACTAACTATGTTATATCCAGTGATTCGTTCTCTTGCCTCCTGGCTGTTGCTGGACTGAAAATGAATCACCCTATTCTAGCTACGGCCATTTATAAAATGAACCAACTGGCAACGGATGGGTATGAGATCCACCTGTGCTGGGTGCCTGGCCATGTCTGCATACAAGGAAACAAACGAGCTGATCGGGCTGCGAAGAAGGCTCTGAACTGTGATCTTGAACCGTGTGTGATCCCTCACTCTGATCTGAAACCATTAATAGCCACCCACATAAAATCCAAATGGCAATATGAGTGGGATGAAAACATTAATAAACTTAAAGAAATTGAACCATCTGTGGGCAAACCACCATAGACTCATGTGGGAGGTCGGCGGGACCAAGTGGTCCTTAGCCGCTGCCGTATTGGGCACTCGTGGCTTACACATGCTTTTCTGCTCAAGGGGGAACCTCCCCTTGAATGTATTGGGTGTCAGTCCCCGCTGACACTCAAACACATTTTACTAAGGTGGGTTGACTTTTTGGCCCTGCGCCAACAATTCTACACTGCAGACAGTATGAATGACCTTTTTACTAAAGTAAAACAAGAAAACATTTGAGCCTTTTTGACGGCAGCTGGACTGTACCACCTCATATAGTTTATTAATTAAATTCTATCAATTATTAATAAAACTTGTCTTTTTCTATGGGAATTTGTTTCCCTTGACCACAAATATATGATTGCGAGCTTTCTAATTTAATGAGTGTCTATTGGCACATAATTGATTGTCTGCTTTTACATGTAAAAGCGATGGTTTGAACAAAAAACAAACATTTCTTGCCGTGAATATGGCCTATGCTGCCGACACGGCTTAAAGCAACCACCAATCAATCAATTAATCAACCGAGCCTGTGTCAAGCTTGAATTTTATCAAGCATTTTCCTACCATGACATCCATGTACCACAATTTCAATCCTTCGCTATTGTCTTCATGTAGTGCCCCCACAAATAAATCATAATCACTTTCATCATTTGTGTATGGGCATATCCACTCCTCGGGTTCGTTGTGACGTACCATGTTTATCTCATTCACTGCTGATGTTCTTTGCCCATAACTTCACATTTTCACGAAATGTCCTAACTTCCTGCATCCAGAGCATTGTTTGTCTTTGGCTGGGCATTGACCCTTGTTATGCATATAACCACAATTTGAACATCTAAATCTTGAACTGTTAGGTCTGTATTGTTGTGATGGTCGTTCCATGTTGCTAGCTGGCATTATGATGTCACCCTGCTGTTGAATTTTGATATCATGTTGATGTGTTCATCGGCTTTAGTGTTGACACTATCACTAAGTTGTGCTCGATTATGTTCACTCACACAGCACATTGTCAAACATTGTTCCAATGATAAGTTGCGAGTTTGTAATAACCGATCCCTGAGATTGTTGTCCTTAGCCCTGCACACAAACCTGTCACATAATAAAGAGTCCTCAATCTCACCGTAGTTACAGTGAGATATGCGGTTCCGAAGTTCACGTATATATGTTTCCATGCTCTCGTTTGTCTGGGTAAATGAGTTAAATGGATATCTTACTACTGTTATGTTTGCTTTCCCCTCACAATACACACGAAAAGCTTCTATTAATGGTGCGATCTTGTCCCGTTCAGAAATGTCAATTTTGAGTGTTCAGTGAGCCTTCTGTGCTTCCGTTCCTGCCCCTTGATGGAACAAGCAGCATTGCACTTTTTCAGATTTTCCTGCAACTCCTGCTGCGGTGGAATAAATTTCATATGCATGCTGCCACTGACTCCAGTTCAATGCTAAATTACCTTCCAAGTTGAGTGGTACAAGGGGTTTTAATCCTGATAGCACCATAGTACTTGGTTATTCTTCCTCATCTGACACCATGTAAGATACAAATCAACACATCGAGTTCTAGTTCATGACTGCCTTTATTTACTAGTCCCATTGCCATGCAACATTCCCTAGTTATCATGTTACTCTCATGTCATCGGGTGATTCACATACATTACAGACAACACCTGCAGCTGGGGTTGAGTGACAGCTGCCCCTATTAGGGCGTCACCCCCCAGGCTGTAGAGGGTGTCTGATTGGCTGGCTGTGGGAGGCCCAGTCACCTGCACCCCTTGCACCTGACAAACAGACCTCACTCTGATATATAATTATTCTTCATTCACTTCTTGAGACACTCTGGAAGGAGAGACACTCTTGAGAGAGACTCTGAGCTAGGCACTCTAGGAGGAGACACTCTTCTCTTGTCCAGGAACCCAGACACTCTGTCTGAGGTGCCACTTTCTATACACAAACTAGCAGCAGCTATTCAAAAGGCAGTGAGCTGTGTGCAACAACCATGGGACTCCGGTTCAATGGGCTGTAGGCACTAATTCTTATACACACTAACAAGAGTAATGAGGCTCTGTGTGGACAGTAGGTAAAGAGTGAGGGTGATAGGTCGCTAGTAGGTGAACAGGAGTCGATGCCAATAAAGCACAACTTCTTCACTGTCAATCTTGCGCGACTTGTCTTCCCTTTCTTCCTTATGAGTTTGTTTGAGAGGGGCATCAGGTGGGAACTGACAGACAGTTGTCAAAACGCACCTGGGGAAGAGTAAGTGGTATCATGGGGCACCGACGGCCGAGTACCCAATATATTACAAATTGAAGCATTGAGCCTTTAGAAATATCTCAACATCTGTCAATAGAGGGTATGCACTGACATCACGCTAAATGGAAGTTATACGGTTTGGGTTCTGTATTTCTATTAATTTTGAATAAAATAGTCGTTTTGCACTGCGCGTACCAGCAAACTCAATGCATTGTCAATGCCCGTGAGCAATCTTCATACAGAAAAAGTTAAATATCTCTAAAACTACACCACCTAGAAACAAACTGCTTGGCACACATATAGAAAACAAATTCACCAAAAAGATTATATTAAATGTATAAGGTTAGGATTCTGCATTTCTATTAATTTGAAATAAAACTGAAGGAATGATCTACTATGTTACTGCAACCGGCAGATTGTTTACTGGTTGATATCGCCATAATGGCCGCGCATCCTGTTTATGACGTCATGGGAATAACCTCAATAAAGGCCATGCAACCAATTCAACTTACTGTAGAAGAACACGTAGCCACACTACGCAGGTGGCAGGGCGGTAGGTGAATGGGGTGTCGGCCTAGCCGATAGGTGGCTCTGATGCGCAATTACAGCGTGAAGTACACTTGTTTACGTGTTGCTATGTTACCTTTGTGCACGACTTCGCGCACGGATTCGCTCGTAATTACTGTAATCTGGTAATATATTGGAGTTTCGCCCCCGCCCCCTGGGAGAACTTCCTGTACATGTAAGTTATTGTATTAAACATTACCCCAACCACTAACGATGATTGATATCTGATGTCTGTCCGCGCGATTTCCGTTTACGACAGCTGGGAGAATATCTACTTTGTATATATATACATATATACATATATATATATATATATATATATATATATATATATATATATATGTGTGTGTATATATATAATCAATACCCATACTCATAGAGGTGGAAAATGAATTCACCAGAAGCCAGCAACCGGAAACAGCATAAGGGGCCGCTATTTGCAATTGAAAAGAACATCTCTGATTGGTTAAATCACTGAATAGACTGGTTTGTAATTCCGACTGTGCATGCCCACTGCCATTTAATTTGCCGATACGCGCAGTGCAAAACTTAGATTTTATTCAAAATTAATCAAATTAAAGAACAATTTGGCAGAAACATGAATGCACAAATGCAATATAATAGTCTATTCCACGGAAACACCAAGCGGGTGTCTGCCCAAAGCATTGCTTATTCATATTATAAGCCAATATATTTCTTAATTTCACAAGAGGTAAAAACTGAAAATGTAGGAATAAAGAGCTAATGGCAATGCACAAGCGAAAGAAAACAGTTCAAACACAATATCAAAGTTTCAAGTCCTTTCATATATAACAAGGAAAGAAACCTAGACCATATCTACGTTAGGCCTAGGCCCAACTAGCAATAACTTACACACATCTTTGCTACAAACAAACACTGACTGTAAGATGGGTGGGCGAGAGAAAGTCTGATGGGTGCCGTTGATCTCCTAGACATATGTACTGCGGTCTGGAAGTCACAATGGCCGTAGCACTTCGGCATTGGTCTGAAGCCTACAACATTTTGTTTGTTTGTTATTGTTTTACGTCCTAGCAACATCTAAGGTCATACCAGGACGGTACCGACTTCTGACAGTGCACACTCATGGCAACTTTTTAGTGCTGCCCCACTGGGAGACCAGGCCACCAGCACCATGACCTGATATCCTACTTAGTCACATTATCCTGACACTGACCCAACCAGTTCTTGCCCTATCCTAATAATGCCGAGTGTCTGGCTAGGATGTGACAAGTATCAAATTTTAAGTCATCGGTTTGACTCGACCAGGGTTCGAACCCACGATCCCATAATCTACCAACACGGGAGACGGACGCTCTAACTCATTCGGCCATCCCTTCTGGTCCCTATACACCTTCTTACGTGGCTTACATTTATAAAATGAACCAACTGGCAACGGATGGGTATGAGATCCACCTGTGCTGGGTGCCTGGCCATGTCTGCATACAAGGAAACAAACGAGCTGAAGAAGGCTCTGAACTGTGATTTTGAACCGTGTGTGATCCCTCACTCTGATCTATAATCAATCTCATTATGATAGCCTTTGAATGCTGGAAAATGTGCATACGGTAATAGTTGTACAAAAGAACGTGAATAAAGAATTTCATAAAAATTTAATGAGAATAAGTTAAAAACAAATACATTATATTTGCCGCCCCCTAGCATGTGGCAGTCTTTCAAAAGCAATTTTATATGTATATCCACTTCAGCGAATTACCTCTAATGTATTATTAATTACTTCTCTTTCATCTGGACTCTTCCTATGGCCCTGTCACACTACAACGTAACGCGCCAGCGTAGGGACAACGTGAAAATAAATTTAACACGTCGAAAATCGCGGTGTAATATGCAAATTCGGGACGTCAATGCCGCGTAGTTGAGGTGAGTGTAACGTTGGTATAGCGTCGTGCCAAACAACAATCAACCAACAACCAAACAACCAACCAAACAACCAACAACCAACCAACAACCAACCAACAACCAATCCACAACCAACCAATCCACAACCAACCAACCAACAGCCAACAACCAATGAACAACCAAACAACAACCAACCAACAACCAATCCACAACCAACCAACCAACAACCAATCCACAACCAACAACCAACCAAACAACAACCATCCAACCAACCAACAACCAATCCACAACCAACCAACAACCAACCAACAACAATCAACCAACAACCAAACAACCAACCAAACAACCAACCAACAGTCAACCAACAACCAATCCACAACCAACCAACAACAAACAACCAACCAACAATCAATCGACAACCAACCAACAACCAACCAACAACCAACCAACAACCAACCAACAACCAACCAACAACCAACCAACAACCAACCAACAACCAACCAACAACCAATCCACAACCAACCAACAACCAACCAACAACCAACCAACAACCAACCAACAACCAACCAACAACCAATCCATAACCAACCAACCAACAACCAACCAACAACCAACCAACAACCAACCAACCAACAACCAACCAACCAACAACCAACCATCCCTCTCATCTATACATGCTCTCTGCTATGATGTAATGCACCATTGATCTAACATAGCCGACCCATCCCTCCCGCACGTCTAACGTCGGCGTAACGTGAGTGTGACATCACCCGAACGTCAGAGCATCACGTCGAGCTACGTCGAAAGTTTTCAACATATCCAAAACCTCGACGTAACTCAACGTAACCTGATGTAACTCGACGTAAATCGACGTCAGTCTAAAGTCATCATAACGTAACCCAACGGACCTCAACGTAATGACGAAAAGTCACCTACGCCAGGCTTACGTTGGCTCTTACGTCATAGTGTGACAGCCATTATAGCTAGGCTACCTGGTCTATTAAGTGAGCATAGCTACTGCGGTCGATACAAACAAGCTTGTTGTATTGAATGCTACTAGCGCCATCTGTGTTCAGTGGACGTCTATTATCTCGGGCCTAGGTCTATCACCTCGACCCTGTTATTGCACTAAACTACATAGCTATAACTAACTGAATGCATTCACAGATTCTGGCACATGTATACGTGACTTAGGCCTGGGTAAACGATTCAACCAGGAAAGGAGGGGAGGGGACATCAATTCATAACCGAACTTTTTAACCATATTTAATTACTTATATGATTTGAACACAATCTATGTATAGACCTAATTATACATTCGTTTTGAAATTAACCACGTTTTATTAGTTGTTGTTTAGCTATATATGTTGTTTCATGCGTCGGGAGTTAATCAGATTCAATAAATTGCTAAGCGCAATCGGCGCATAATTTCGAATTGTGGTTGATTCGGGCGGGAAGCCGGGGACCCACCACGCCCCAAGCGGCAAACACTGACACCTATCGAAACCGTCCCCCGCCCGTTAGACATTCAGTTTCGATCCTCCATGGTGGCAACATTTCACCACGCCCACCCACCCTCTTTTTTAAGGACTACTATGTAGCCATTGTAGGGGTCGGCTTCGGCGGCCTCAGAGCCTCCGGCCGTCCAAGACGCCCCTCTCGACATCGACGAGCTCGACTGAGAGACCCCCCTTGTGTAGCCCTCCCTCACTCTGCCAATAAATTTACTTTACTCCCACTAGGTCTCCGGCTTCCTTACTCGAATCAGAATTATAATTAATTCTATATTCAATCGTAGGTCTTTTTTCTTCAACTTTGGGTGTGATGTAAGGCCTACGTGCCGCACCATGCATACACCAGGCAGATAGGGTCATCGTACCCTCCTCCTCCTCCACACATCGGCCTACCACTTAAAGTTACATGATCCGATGGTTCATGGCTTCTGCCACTTTTTTTCTTCTTTTAATTTTTTAATTTAAAAAAAAAAAGATATTAGTTTAATCATTGCTCACTGGCAGTGGCACATAAGACATGGAAGCTGGATTTGGAAAATCATTTATTTTAATCGGGTGTGCCCCCCCCCCCCCAACCTGCGCGGGATTTGCATATATATCATGGTATCAGGGTGAGAAGGCAGGTAGATTTAAATGTCAAGTTTCTGTTTTAGGGAATAATCAATTGTCCGGGTATCAATTTGCTCACAATTATCAACGTCTAATTTGTAACAGTGTGTTATAGTGTTCATCATTTGTTCTCGCTTAGTTTCGTTTGATTGGTTCTTAGCCGATTAATCGGCAGGTGTGGGTGAGTGGGTGAAAAGGGGTGATTTGTCCTGGTCAGTCTGAGAAGCCCGATATCGATTGACCAGGAGGGGGTTGTAGTTGTGGGTCCTCGATAAGTGTTATGTTGTGATTGGTTGATGGGCCTGAGCAGGGGAGAGGTGACGGGCCCTGGAGTTTTGAATGGTCAGCATCGGAGCAGGGGAAGTGTAAGCCTTTTCCTCCACCCCCACCCGACCCCCACGCCTCCACCTTCGAGGAGTGGGGGTTGGGCTGGGGTCGGGGTGTAGCATAGGGCCTACTTACATACGGGATGCACCTTATATTAGGCACTACAATAGATTATAATGATATATTTGTACGTGATAAACAAGAAAAATTACATGTATCTTATGGATAACGTAGAAAACGGAAGAATGTTATCACCTAAAGGACTGAACTTTGAGGGCCAACCACGCGAAAATTAAAAAAGATTGTATGTCAGGTTTTTCTCACATGAACAACCAACAATTCATGTGTTTGAAACAACCATTAAATAGGGCATGGCTAAAAGTGTGAAATATCAAACTGGGCCACCCCTGCTGGTCGCATTTTCGTGAGCCTTACCCATATAGGCCTATAGGGCCTACATAGATGACGTTAGCCTTTCAACTTGAGCCATTTTCAATGCAATGTCAAAATCAAATATCAACGTTGTGTAGGTCCTACTAAGGCAATGGAGGTTTATTATGCGCACAATTATTATCAACAGATGAAAATGTGCAAACTTTTGTTGACATAAAATAATTTGATAACCACTATATAAGAGATTTTTGTACATAAAATGTGTAGGCCTATCCCGAACATGGAAACACATTTTCACAACCGAAAGCACATTTCAATTTAGGCTACATGTTATTTAGTTATTTGTCTAAATTTATATCGATCAATGTTTAGATATTTGCTACTGTATCTACTAATTTACCTGCGTTTATGTAGCTGATCAGGGAGCTAATATCACACCACCTTCTGCTGCATCTTATAAGGTGTTCCATGGGCCTACAGTTTCACCTTTTTGTTATTAATATTATTTTACTGTTGTTATTATTTTCTTTTTAATAGTTATATAATTGTTGTGTATGCATTCACTGCTTAACCTGGAGACATTTCAACCACAAACAATTGGTCCTCCCTATCTCACTGCTCCTTGCCCTATTCTAGTGATGCCGAGTCTAATGTGAATGAGCGACAAGACAGTATCGAACCCAGGGTTCGAATCCTATGAAACGGAAAGCAGACATTCAATTTATTTTACTATCACATCTGGGATATTTATGGGCAGATGACTCCATACAAAGTTCATGTAGCTCTATACATTTGGCACTTAGGCTACCTCAATTAATTTAGATAACTCTAACTCTTTACTTAGGCCTATATTCAGATTGTTTGTCAAAAACCAACGTAGTAGTGATTTCGCTAGTGATTTCACTATCGATGCTTTTTGTTGTCTTTAATTGTAGGCCTATTCTCGTTTTAATTTTCTATGCTGTTTTATCACAATAACAAGGAATGGCCAGGGTTCAGTGACGTTCAGCAGTCATTGTATGCAAGTATTTCTACCAGTGGCAGTGATGTATGTAGGCCTATAGACTTCCAGAAGGGCAGGGGTTCAGTTGGAAAAAGGCACTCCCTTCACATTAAAAAAAGAAGAACGTCATTTTGACCAAAAGGACACTTTTGATGTGAAGAATAAAAGGGGCTGAGGCTCAATCACACATCCCCTTGTGCACGTCAATTGTGTGTTCCATGTTCTTGTTGATACATTTAGTATAGGTCTTAATTTAGAAACATCGTCATTAGATCTACAATAAGAATCACTATGTTTTATAAAAAAAATTTCAACTCAAAAGTAGCGGGTAAATATGAAGATGTATGAAAAGAATATATTTTGCTTCTTAAATTAAGAATGTATCGGCTCCGTTCATTTCCCCAGCATGTCGACATTTTTCGCAAGTTTGTCTAATGGGTTGGTTTTCACTCCTAATTCAAGCATGGGTGATGTTTTATCAGAGAGCGTGTATAGTTTATATACACGCTCTCTGGTTTTATCCAGGGATACTGTAGCTGGTACCTTTCTGATATTTTTCGCTGGTCACTATGGTAGTGAGGTTGCCGATCTTCATTTCTCCGCTATTATAATGGTTCATAACAACAATGCCAATGAAAATAGGCAGGGTTAGGTTTAGATCAAGCTATGTCTGAGTAATGTGGCTGGTCCATCACTCCATGTATTTACATTGCTGATCAAGAAGCCAACTTCACACTTTGATGGTATGTTTTTCCTATTTTATTCACACTTCCACGTCTTTTCATGCCGGTTCATAACAACGATAGTGTAAGGGTTTAACGAAAATTGTAAACAAATCGAAGGCCACATTTAGTAAAGATCCGTGAGTAGGCTATAGTTGACCCGTCATGCCATTTCACTATTTTTAAATGAACTCACTTGACACCGAACATCAATATGCTATCAATCATGCAGTGTGTCAATATAATTCGAAGTATGTTGCATTTGTCTGTAAAGGCCCTGTCACATTACGGCGTATGGCGTTAGCGTATGCCGGCGTATGCGGTTTTCGACCCATAGACCGTCATACGCCGTCATATGCTATGCACGAGGTCCCAGCAGCATCTGAAGCGTACGCCCAGCCTATGCCTAACCTATGCCTAACCTACCCCTATCCTATGGCGGCGTATTCAAAGTGTATCCCGACTTATGCGCGTCGTACTGTGATGAGGTTTGACGGTTGTGATTGACAAATTCAGCGTACGCCCAACCTATGCGTAACCTATGTCGGCATACGCATATCGTACGTCAAGCGTATGAGCAGCGTATGAGCCATACGCTGAAAAAAAATGTGCATGCTCAAAATTTTTTTTGGACGGACGGGCGTCTGCATAGCGTATGCGTAGCGTATGCAAAGCGTATGACGGCATATGGGTCAAAAATCGATATGCTAACGCCATACGCCGTAGTGTGACACCACTTTTACAGAACGTTGGGGGTACGCCAGAGACACCCGGCGGGGGTCAATCCAGCGTACGCCCAAGCTATGCCGACGTACTCCTAACCTATGCGTAACCTATGCCGGCGTATGCATAGCGTACGCCTAGCGTATGAGCAGTATATGATCCATACGCTGCCATACACTGAAAATTTTGAGCAAGGAAACAGGCTTGTTGGAGGATCGGTGTATGATGGCGTATGCGTAGCGTATGGCGGCGTATACCGACGTATATGACGTAACGCGCTTACACCGCCATACGCTCCCGCAAAAAACCCTAATGTGACAGCCCCTTAAGTAATACTGACCCACCAAGTGGGGAGGCTAATGACTAACACATGTATACATAAACCTAGATAAAGGATTCACCCAGTACTCGCAGCACACGGGTGAATACCAACCCTATATTAGTATATAAAAACGGTCGAAAAAGCGGGTTAATGAATTGAGAGCCTAATTTCACAATCTAAGAAGCAGCAATTATTCTTTACATATGTCTTATTGATAGCCCGCTACCTTTGAGTTGAAAAATATAATATAATATCTAGTTTAATAAGATTTAAAAGTGAAATCAATGGCGTTCTATGGCCGCCATCTTGTCTTTTTGCATTCTCTCCTATTTCACCGAGTCTGTGCCGGTATAAGTAACCATTTGACACTGGTGGCAGGCATTCTACTTGCTGTTCCATACTAAAGCTATTTTCGCGCGTATTTACAGTACATTGTCGTTTACCCGTGTACTACAATTACTGGGTGAATCTTTTATCTAACATAAACCATGCCCATACTCATAGACGTGGAGAATGAAATCACCTAAATCCAGCAAACGGAAACGGAAATAGCGCTGTATGGGCTCCGCCATTTGTATACTCGTGTTGAATAATCAAAATCCAGCAAACGGAAATGGTAATCGCTCATCGAGCTTCGTTACGCAGCAAACAGCATGGATGACAGCGATTGGTTAATAATACGACTGCGACTCGGGTCACCTGAGCCACTAGAATTTCAAATCAAACACCGCAAGTGGAGTAAAAAAATACTATCGAATATGGCCACCAAGGGGGGGGGGGGTCGGTCCTAAGCATTGCTTATTCATATTAACGAATCTTATTCTGCTTTAGTGTTATATTCCTCTTAATGGCGCCATACATTCTTCTAGAATGCCACATCCTGTCACATGATGTGTCTATTGTCAAAGCGCTGGTATGTCAGAACCAGTTGCAAATACAGTTACACTTAGGCCTACACATTACTAGTCATTAGGCTAGCACAAAATAGCATCAGAGAGGGAAAGAAAGACAAACAAAAGAAGCATGGAATAGAATTGGATAACAAACGGCAGACGAAGGTTAGGGAGTATGAGTGATATATGCGTAATAGACGTCCAGACATGTGCACACTGCTGCAAACTGCTGAGTTAACTCTGGAGAAGTGTGTGAGTATGTGTGAAATGAGTGAATTCAGTTCGGATCTGTTGGAGGACACCAAGTCAGATGTTGAGAGTAAGGAAATTGATTTTCTTAAGAACTATGCTACTGTGCGTCCCGCTGCACTGGCGGTTCGGTCATTGGCGACGCCATCGTGGAAATCGCCATCTTGGAATTCTGGCGGTGCCGGGGCAGGAGAGTTCCAAGATCCTCTGTCAGAACTGTGGATACGAACACCACCGGGGGGGAGTCTGCCCAGCGAAAGGCAAAGTCAACGAGGTTACCGTTGAAGAGCCCGAACCACACAATGTTGAGCAACACCCGGCTCCGGCGGTGGTCAATGTGCTGACAACGGATCTGTTCATCGGTGCCGTGGACCGCGGTGCCGAGCAAGATGCCGAGATGTGGTACGCGACCGTCTGAGTGAACGGTCGCCCTGTCAAGTTCAAGCTCGACACAAGGTCGGAGGCGAATGTTCTGCCGAGGAACGTCTTCGACAGGGTCGCTCCGGGGCAGCTGACGAACATCAGGTGTTCGTTGGTGACGTTCTCGGGACATCGGATCACTCCAGACAGTGAGGCGTCGGTTGACGTGAACGGCATAAACTTCAAGTTCCAAGTGGTGCGGAACTGTCAGGTTATTTTGGGCAAACAGGCTTGCATGACATTGAACCTGCTGGCGCGGTTTGATGAGGTGCACTGTGCTGTGCCGACGAACATTTCCAAGCTGACGAACAGTCCCAGTGCCTGGGGTGAACAGCTGGTAAGCGAATACAAAGATGTGTTTCAGGGTTTGGGTTTGATCAAGGCAAGTGCTGTCATTCATGTTGATAAATCTGTACAACCTGTTATCGATCCACCTAGACGGATCCCATTTGCTATTCAAAGTAAAGTATGTAGTGAGCTTGATCGCATGGTGGAGTTAGGTGTAATAGTTGAGCAGGATGAACCTACCTAGTGGGTTAATTCCATAACTATCATCAAAAAAACAAATAAAATAAGGGTTTGTCTGGATCCGACTAAGTTGAACAAAGCGATAAGGAGAGGGCCTTTCCCTACCAAAACAATTGACGAAATTATTGCCAAAATGGCAGATGCGAAATACATCTCAGTTTTGGATGCAATGACAGGGTATTGGCAAATTGAGTTAGATGAAGAAAGTTTGCGTCTGTGCACATTTAACACTCCGTGGGGCCGGTACAGGTACACTCACCTGCCTTTTGGCATCAAAACAGCCGGTGACATTATTATTCAGGAAATGCACTGTGCCATGGGCGATCTACCCGGTATCGGGATAGTCACAGACAACATTTTGGTATATGGGTCAAAGGTTGAGGAACACAACAAGAGGCTCATGGCCGTGTTGGCCCGAGCCAGGTCGGTAAATCTTAAATTAAACGAGACAAAATCTTTGCTATGCAAAACTACAGTAAAGTATGTAGGTCATCAACTTACCCAACAAGATGTGAAGCCTGATCCAGACAGAATACAAGCAATAGTTGACATGCCAGAGCCGCTTGACAAACGAGGCATCCAAAGGTTCCTGGGCATGGTTGGATATGTGCACAAGTTCATACCCAACATGTCACTGCGCACGCTCCTTGCTAAGGATGTCGCATGGCACTGGCAAACCGAACAGCAGGGTGCGTTTGATAAGTTGAAGGAAAAGTTAAGAACTGCTCCTGTGTTGTCGTATTACAATGTCAAGAAACCCATTGTTATTCAAGTAGATGCTTGTCAGTCAGGTCTGGGTGCTGTATTAATGCAGGATGACAAGCCAATCGCACTCGTATCTTGTGCGCTTAACTCAGCGCAGTGTGGCTATGCGACTATTGAGAAAGAAATGCTTGCCATATGTTTCGGATGCCAGAGGTTTCATGACTATATCTTTGGCAAGGAGGTTCAAATTCAAACGGACCACAAGCCATTGGTGGCGATAATGCAGAAACCGATTCACAAACTTTCGGCCAAGATGCAGAGAATGCGAATGCGTTTGCAAAACTACAATATTCAGCTATGTCATGCGAAGGGGTCTTTAATGTTTTTTGCAGACACGTTGTCCAGGGCACATAGTGCCAATGTAGGTCATGGTAGCCTGTTCGATGACACGTTCTGCGTTGCCGCAGTGGACATGCAATCGTCAAGTTTGTTGAGTAAGATTGTCAGAGAATATGAAAAGGATGTGTCCATGTCCATGTTGATCACACACATTGAAGATGGGAGGGACACTACACGCATACAGACACCGCCGTGTCTGAGACAGTACATCCCACACAAAGACGAGTTAACGGTAGAAAACAATCTGGTCATGAAAGGCAATCGGGTGGTGGGTCCTCTGGGTCTCCACGGGGAAATTATTGAGGCGTTACACGAAACACATTTGGGCGTGACAAAATCCAAGCAGCTGTCGCGAGACTGCATGTTTTGGTCTAACATAAACAAACAAATTGAGGATAAGGTCAGTTGGTGTGACACTTGCCAAAACAACCGCAAAAGTTTGCATAATGAGCCATTGATTAATCACCCGATAGCCTGTCAACCGTATGAAAAAGTAGGTGCAGACTTGTTTGAGTTAAACCATAAAAATTACCTGATAACTGTAGATTATTACACAGAATATCCAGAGGTAACGTTGTTAGGTGATACGCCGTCTGTCACGGTAATTGAGGCATTGAAGGATAATTTTGCAAGGCACAGTATTCCTAGTCAGGTCATTTCAGAAAATGGTCCGCAATTTAAGAGCCATGAGTACAGGGAGTTCGCGCAAGACTATGGTTTTAAAGCTGTGTATTCCAGTCCGCAGTATCCATGAAGCAATGGCCAGGTGGAAAGGTTTCTGCAAACGGTAAAAGACATGTTGAAGAAGTGCGAGAAAACAAATACAGACTTTCAGTTAGCTTTGTTGAACTATCGGAACATTCCATTGCCCATCGTGAATGCATCTCCGGCTCAGCTGCTTATGAGCAGAACGCTGAGAGGGAGGTTGCCGATGGCGGAAGAAATGTTGATACCCGATACACAAAATCCAAAGAAAGTGCAGACAGCAAAAAGGCAACAAAGCCAGAAAGTGTTTCATGACAAGAAATGTGGTAAGCCACACAAACCTATGAAAGTTGGGGACACAATAAAATACAAAAATCATGCAGGGGAATGGAAAAAAGGGGTCATTTTAGGTTGTACGGGTATCTCAGGGAGAGAGTATCAAATTTTGAATGAAGCAGGTAATATGTTGTATAGAAATCGAGTTCAGATTATAAGGGCGCCTGAAGGGGGGGGGCTGCCCGAACCAGTCGGGCAGATGCTGAGTAGGTCAGCGTCGTTGCCGAATGTAAACAGTGCGACTAATCTAAGTAGGTCAGGTCGACTGATTAGGCCGGCGAGCAGGTTAGACCTGTAGTGGGTCAGTTAGATTGGCTGTATACACACGACACATGTGCATGATAGGATTAAGTTGTGTTTCAGCTGCAGTTGGTGTGTGTTGTGTTTATGGACAATGTATAACATGGAGGCTATGATGCCAGACATTTAAAGGACTTCAGTGCCATAGTGCGCACAGACATTCGCTAGGACCTGTGTTTAAGTTAAATACGCATATATGTTTGTTGTTGCATTCATTTGACTGATATGTTTGTGTATGTTGATGGTCATTTTGAAACATTGCATGTTTCAGAAATACTTTAAGGGGGATATGTGTAATAGACGTCCAGACATGTGGGTAATATATGCTAATGAGATGCATGAGGTTCTAGACGGTGAGTGAGACAAAGGAGTATGTAAATGAGATGACGTTATGGAAAGTTTTGCCAGCGGTTCAGCGAGCCCTGGACGTGAATAAACCATTCAGTATCCAGAAGTCAAAGTGTTCAGACGTTGTACTTTCACAGGATGTAGTGAAGTTGGATTAACATGGCAGTAGTGTTAATTTGATGGTGGTGGGGATGGGGCAGGGAGGAGATGACATTCTTTTTGAAAGTCAGATGCAATTATTGTTAAAAGGGAGTGGGGTGGTGGGGGGGGGGGGGTGATTGGTAGTCGTCGTGGTAGTGTGTAAAGTTCGATTTGGAGTTGGGGGTGAGCTTCAGTATATTCTTAGGTTGGACCTATAAGTACCCTATATCCAGTGCAATTGTGAACATTTCTCACGGAGTCACAGTGGCTTTCCAAACTGCTTTTGCACTGTATCAAGTAAAATTGATGTAGGACGCTGACATCCATATCAAATTCAAATGCGGTGGTATAGCCAGCATAGCTAGAACGAAGTAAGCTCTCCAACCTTTATATATTATATGTTTATATTTCTGAATACCCGCATTGCTTGTATGTATACATTGGCCTACCTATTGACCTGAGCCGACCTGACTGAGCCTGGACTTTGATTTGCATTCGTCTATTGCAGTAATAACTGTTACACCCAACTGATCCTTGTGGACTCAACAGCAATAGGCTCTCAGTTATATTGAGTGTGGTACATATGTATGTGAAATCATTATAGGTACACACAATAATGATAGTCATAAACTAAACAGACATCAAACATTGCCCGAGTGTAGTCATAAACTAAACAGACACCAAACATTGCCCCAGTGTACTACCCTTCGATAATTAGGCGAAACCAGGCTTATATTCTTGGATGGTTGGCTGTTGGAGTCTTACATCCTGGCAACAACTAAGGTCATATCAGGACAGGTACCGACTTGTGACAGTGCACACTCATGGCGAGTTTATACTGCTGCCCCGCTGGGTGACCAGGCTGACAGTATCATGACCTGATATACCACACAATCACATTATCCTGACACTGATCTAACCAGTCCTTGGCCTATCCTATTAATGCCAAGCACCAGGCTAGGAAGTGACAATGAGAACATAGACACAAACAAATTAAGAGCGATGCGCTAAAGGCGCAGAAACAAGACTTTTTAAAGAGGAAGTTCACTGCAATAGAGTTCCCCAAGGAAAGTATTGTAAAGCCTACTTTGACTAATAGTAATAGTGAATTTGAGGCCCTTTGACTGTGCCTTATCATTGATGTAATTCCAGGTATATATCCCCTTTCTGCATGACATTACAGTTGGGCTTAGACGTAATAGATAGGGAATGATCTGTCTAGGACCATTATGCTGAGTATCTCATGGTCATTCTTAGTGGTTCTAAGTTCAAAGCATTCAATGGTATTGGAATTTGAATACTTTGTTTATATATAGCGAATATATGCAAGAACACATGTTAAAATGAGATGATCAGATCTTAAGTTAAAGACATCAATGTAATATTAATGAAATATAGTATTGAAAAATACAGTAGCAGTATTATAAAATAACACAATTAAATAGCCATAACATATGTATTTCTGGATTTTTTCAACCATTATTCAAATATATATATACATATATACATATATATATGTATATAGATATATAGATATATAGGCCCAGTTTGAAAACTGGCCGAACAATGACAAATTTGGCGGCCCGGCTGCCGAACCCGCCGTTTTGGCGCCACTTTAGGGCAGTCTCGGGCTCGGAAGGAACGGTCATTGATTGGACAATATTAAAGAATATGCAAAGTAATTAATTATTATTCGAACGATAATAATAAATAGGAAGCATTTAACTCGGGCAATCATATACGCATAATATATTATACTCCTTATATAGATATATAGGCCCTACACACACTTGCAAATTACTAACTAACTTCACAAGACAATAAACCATAAACTAATAACTAAAGCTGTTCAGCATTGAAAACAAGTTCTATCATGAACTTATATGTTATGGACAGGGTAAATAAACCATCAATACTACTAATACAAATAATTAATTAAAGCCTCACTGTAAAATATATCCAAAATGTTACAGAATATAGGTATGTCAAGCATTATATCAAAATTAACATAATCTGATGAAATCATAAACTTGTCGAAACACTTACCTAGATTTGATCATACACATCCAACTTAGATACTGGTGAATTTATTAAACATGTATTTTTATTTTTTTGTGACAAGGTATAATTTACGCTACCCATAACGTATAAGCACCCGTTAGGGCGCTTGTTTTCAACGCTGGACAGCTGTGATGTTGTTTTTGTTCTGATCCTTTGCCCAGGGGTGTTTACCTGTTTCAGCTCAGGCCAGTCTCTCGTGGTTTTCGGTGTTAGTAATAATCTATGTTAGTTTTTTTTGTATTTTTCCAGAATCTGTGTCTAGTTTGAGTATTATATCTTAGCCTACTATCTACATCTACTTGGGTGTCAGGTAGGCTTGCGGGAGAGGATCCCGTCCTATATTGGTTTGTTGCATTGCAACCCCCTTTCAGCCAATTCCTGTCCTTAGATATTACTGGTTGGTGCTCCTGTAATATGCTGCTATGGTATCCATATAAAGAAACAAAGTCAGTTAAACAACGCCTATGTCCAGCAAGCATTTTGGTGTGCACACCAAAAGTAATGTTGCGTGTTTTAAACTTCATATATATATATTCAAATTTAATTCTTTGAATTAAATGCTACTTCAAACTAAGTACGGTAGAATATAGTGACCAGCATATGCATGTATATATATATATTTTAAATATGGTAGAAACTCAAAAACCATCCGATTATGTAACATTGGTCGTAATGCGAAGCATTACGTTTGATGCGTGGAGAGGAAGAGACCCTCCCCCCCCCTCCCTGCCCGGGGGTTGTCGCGCAGCATTCGCGCCTCGCGCGACGCCCGCTGCTCACCTCTCTCCCTCGCCCTCCCCCCGCCTGCGCATTCACGCCTCCCCTGCCACTGCTCACCCCGCTCCCTTATAAGGCTGCCCGCCGGCCTCCCTCAGCCATTCGCCTTCCAAGCCTCCTCCATGCCACCATTTCTCTGCACCTCGGGCCTCGCCAAGGGGCGGGCCTCTTCCTTTTTTGGCCGCCCGCCCCCTGTCGACGCAGGCCCCCGACACTCTCCGCCCACCCCCTGGTGCGGGTGGGGGGGGGTCTCCGGGGAGGCTCGGTGCGCCTCATCTGCCGCTCCACCCCTACCTCCCCGCCCGTGCTCGTCAGGAACCAGGTCTGCCTGCCTGCCTGCCTGCCATCACCTAGGTCTGCCTGCCTGCCATCACCTAGGTCTGCCTGCCATCACCTAGGTCTGCCTGCCATCACCTAGGTATGCCTGCCTGCCATCACCTAGGTCTGCCTGCCTCCCCGCCATCACCTAGGTATGCCTGCCTGCCATCACCTAGGTCCCTGCCGCCTGCCTGCCATCACCTAGGTCGCCTGCCCGCCTCCTGCCATCACACCACCCCCCCACACCACCCCCCACACCACCCCCCACACCACCCCCCACACACCCTGCCTGCCATCACCTAGGCTGCCTGCCTGCCATCACCTAGGTGCCTGCCTGCCTGCCATCACCAGGTCTGCTGCCTGCCTGCCTGCCATCACCTAGGTCTGCCTGCCTGCCATCACCTAGGTCTGCCTGCCTGCCTGCCATCACCTAGGTCTGCCTGCCTGCCTGCCATCACCCAGCCCCCAGGACTTCGCTGCCTGCCATCACCCAGCCCTACGTGCCCCGCCTCGCCCCCTCGGGCGCGCCTCGAGCCCTCTCCTCCGTTTTGGTGGAGGGCTCCTCGGCGCCCCCCCTCACATAAACTCTCCGGACTGCCTCCTCGGGCCTCCCCTGGGCCGCCCGACTAGACTCCTATAGTAGCTTCCTCATAGCCTGCCTCTGTACTTATTCCTGTATGCATTTCTCACTGTCCTTGTCTCTGTATATTGCCCTGTATGTTTCCCGAGGCGCACCAATAAACGCCTCCTTTCCCACTCCCGCATCGTGTCTTCCTTTTCGCGCATCGGTCGTAATGCGAAGCATTACGTTTGATGCGTGGAGAGGAAGAGACCCTCCCCCCCCCTCCCCGCCCGGGGGTTGTCGCGCAGCATTCGCGCCTCGCGCGACGCCCGCTGCTCACCTCTCTCCCTCGCCCTCCCCCCGCCTGCGCATTCACGCCTCCCCTGCCACTGCTCACCCCGCTCCCTTATAAGGCCGCCCGCCGGCCTCCCTCAGCCATTCGCCTTCCAAGCCTCCTCCACGCCACCATTTCTCTCCACCCACCCACCCAACTCTCCCACACTTCTCTCTTTTCAGCTGTGGTGGAGGGCTCCTCGGCGCCCCCCCTCACATAAACTCTCCGGACTGCCTCCTCGGGCCTCCCCTGGGCCGCCCGACTAGACTCCTATAGTAGCTTCCTCATAGCCTGCCTCTGTACTTATTCCTGTATGCATTTCTCACTGTCCTTGTCTCTGTATATTGCCCTGTATGTTTCCCGAGGCGCACCAATAAACGCCTCTTTTCCCACTCCCGCCTCGTGTCTTCCTTTTCGCGCATCAAGAGTCACGACTAGGCGGCAGCCTCGCAATCAAACATAGCCCGGTTCGTGCGGCGTATTTAATCACTGCGTAAACATCCGGTCAACACCAAAACATAATCCCATCATAAAGTACCTTGGGCTTAAGGTGTTCCTGTTGAAATATTTACCATCGCTTGAGTTTCAAAGTACAAATAATGAGTCCAGCATTTAGTTAAGCTCTACAAGGGTTTACACTGTGTTTTGGGGGTGGGGGTGGGGGTGGGGGTGGGGGGAAGGGGGGTGAAGTGGTGGTGGCTAGCCTGAAAGCAAGTCCATTGTTTGAATGTCGTCTGACTAAATGTGTCGTGACTGGTCTGGTCACGGCCGTGTCTGGCCAATCTAAATCGGTGTCGTTTAAAAAAAAATATTACTTTCGCAAATTTATAGTTTTAGAGCGTGTATACAATTTCCGACCATGAATACCATAAAAAGAAATCATTTTGTGAACAATCTTCAAAGCGCTGGGGTTCATGATTGTCAGATTATTTCGAGAATGTCAGGAATTAAAGGTTCGCAGGCAGGTCTTTGTGGCATATGAAGTAGCAGCTTTCTCCACACACACATATATACATAATACATACCATATAATGTTACATATATTTGATATAATACTAGTAATATATATATATTATATGACCATTCTGATATGACCTGAGATGTTGCCAAGACGTAAAACTCCAGCAACCAACCATATATGATATATATATACTATATATAATATAGATTTGATATATATATGCATTATATACATTATATACAGTTTATATATTGCAGACATTATGTAGTTAAATATGTAGGATATATCTACATTATAACTATAGATACATTATATAAGTTATATACATAGTATATGCTATATACCTTACGTACTCTATGTACTCATTATATGATATCTATACACTTGATTCATTATAATGAGACTGTCTCAAAAGGTGTTATGCAATATGGGACAAAACTTTGTCCATTGTAATGATCAACATACTATCTGCTTATGCATTTGCTCAGGATAAATTATATAATATAATGGATGGGAGGTCGACGATCCCCAACCGAGTCAAGCCACAGATTTACACAATTTATAACTTGCTGGATAAGACAATGATTAGTTAACTCAGTGTCAGGATAATGTGCCTGAGTGGGGAACTATGTCAGGATAATCCCAACAAATACTGTATTCCAGTGGAGCAACACTATGAACACGTCATGATGGCGCTGTACCACAACTCGGCACTTGTCCTTATATGACCTCAGCTGTTGCTAGGACATACAACCCCAACCACACAGTCACTCCGCTTAAATGCTTACACTAGGCATATTCCCTATCATGATAGGAATTCTAATTCACAGCGGCCTGTTCAATTTGATAGAGAATTCCCGGGGGCAGGCATCAATTGGTATATATGCTGATAGATAGTGCTGTGGTGCAAGTAGTTAAAGTATTGGCATATATACTGATCTAGTGCTATGATGCAGGTAATGCAGTATTGGCATATGCTACTAGTACTGTAGTGGTCTGCACTGACCTCTCAGGAAAGGAGCCGCATAGACAGGTAGGTGTGGGAAGTGTAGCCTAGGTGGTGTAATGGTTAGCACACTAGCCCGGAATACAAAGAGATGTGGGTTCGAGTCCCAGTCTAGGTGCAATATTTCCCATTTTCATCACCCCTATGACACTGGTTGCCATGACCATGATCCTGTACAAGCTATGTGCTGTATGGTTGTTGAACCTACCCTGTGTATGTGTAAGTGCACTCACTGCCTGTATGTATGTAATTGTAAGCATTGAAAGACTTACAATTCCAGGGGGACGAGTGTAGTGGTCTGCACACACCTCTCAGGCAAGGAGCCGCATAGACATGTAGGTGTGGGTAGTGTGGTGACATCAGGGAGCCTAGGTGGTGTAATGGTTAGCAGACTGGCCCGGAATGCAAAGAGATGTGGGTTCGAGTCCCGCTCTAGGCGCAATATTTCCCATTTTCATCACCCCCATGACAGTACTATGGTAAAGCGCTTTGCATCAGACTTCCACTGCAAATATGAATATAACATGTATTCCTATTGGTTCCTGGTCATAGCTCTTGCCAGACTAGCTCTGTTTTGCCGTGGACAAGGACAATATATACAAAGCTATGAAAAAGTACAAATGTGTTGTCACAAAGCAGAGCCTACAGTGCTTAGCAGCGACACCAAACTATTTATGGCAATTTCAAATATCTAATTTAGAGTGGTCTTTTACTTTTAGTAATCCTTTCATTCTATTTTCCGATGTATCTCGCTTGGAATTAAAAGTAAAATAGTGCATTTCTTCACTAGAACCACAGTGCCACATGTTAGAATATATATCACTCTACTATGGCACATGTAAGTCGCGTTATATAACATGTATATAATTTATATAATCACAATGTGAATGACCGCGCGTACATGTATCCCTAGACTCCAGAACGGTGTCTGAGTACTGACATGCAAGCACTTGTGGCTTTCTTTCCTACCCACCCTCCCTCAATTCCTCCCTCCCCCATCCTCTATTTCCGTTCCTCCCTCCCTCCCTCCCTCCCTCCCACCCTCCCTCCCTTCCCCCCCCCCCTCGCTCCCTCCCTCCACCCTCCCTCCCTCCCTCCACCCTCCCTCCCTCCCTCCCTCCCTCCACCCCACCCACCCCCCTCCCTCCCTCCTTCCCTCCCCCCTCCCTCCCTTCGCCCCTCCCTACCTTCCCCCCTCCCTCCTTCCCCCTATTTCCCTCTCTCCCCTCCATTGATGGGTCACTCGCTCGCTCGCTCCCCTCCCTCCCTCCCTCCCTCCCCTCCTCCCCTCCCTCCCTCCCTCCCTCCCTCCCTCCCTCCCTCCCTTCGCCCCTCCCTACCTTCCCCCCTCCCTCCCTCCCTCCCTCCCCCTCCTCCCTCCCCTCCCCTCCCTCCCTCCCTCCCTCCTCCCTTCCCCCTATTTCCCTCCCTCCCTTCATTGCTGGGTCACTCGCTCGCTCCCCCTCCCCCACCACCCTCCCTCGCCACGCCAATTGTCCTACCACCCTCCCACCCTACCTCCCGCTAACCTTCCCACTCACCGTCCCGTGATCCTTTGCAGCACCTGCGCCACCACACGCCACCACCTGATTACTTCTTTCCGGGCCAGTTACGTCTATATAAAGCTGCGGCGCAACCCCATGATTCAAAGCAGATCTCCAGCTGCAAGATCGCAGCTGATATTTCAAGTAGGACCGAACATATCACTCAGATTCAGGTTGCAAGTGTTGCAGTTCACCACCGAGAGAAAATCAGTCATCGCGTTTCACTTGAGATCTATGACGTCACACTACCTGGCAAATGACGGTTGACATTTAAACGCCAGTGCCATATAACCTGCCCTGCAGGTGCAGTGGACAAACTACTTTTAATTTTATATAGATTTAGTTTCTCTTCATTTCAATAGAAGAACAAGTGGACACAACCACAATCACAGGAGAGGGCCCGTCGTTAGTTCCTCCAAGATGGGGATCTATCTCCACGGTGTCGCCTTCACCTTCCTCTTGGGTATAGTCATCTCAGTTGCAGTTGACATCAGTAAGTATGCTTCACGTTTTGATATATATACCCACTTCTTATATATAAATATATATATATATGAATATATATATAATATATATTAAATGTGATATTTGTGTAATGTATAAGCATTATGCGAGTATAAAGGCGCAGAAGTGAGTTATTATTATTATTGTCTATTTGTTACTGCTATTCATTGTATCATTTTGTGCAGAGTACCCCCCTCCCACGTGACCACTGGCGCCACCACTGCCAACCTTCTTGACTATGGACGCTCAACACTGTCATTCACACTTTATATAAATATATATATATATATATATATATATATATGTGATGTATAACATATAATGCAAGTCAAATGCTTTGGGGTAATGCTGAGTCTATCATTAAGTCTATAGTAATTCAGAATTAGATTAACAAGGGGCAGGGACAGGGGCAAATTTATACTCAGGGAGGCAACGTTATACCGATATAAGCTTACCCTCTTAGCAATTTTAGACGGGTATGATATTTCTGGGAGGTGTGGGATTGGACAACAAAAAGTATGGGGGGGGGGGGCAGTATTACACTTCTAAACTGGTTTCGCTGGGTCCCGACATGCCTCAGCTACCGGAGGTGGTGGCCGAATCGGTAGAGTGCAGGCTTCCCATGCGGAAGGTCCGGAGTTCAAATTCCAGTCACGCCAGTGACTTCTAAAATTGATACTTGCCACTACCTAGCCTGGCGCTCGGCATTAAAAGGATAGGACAGGGACTGGTAAACACAGTGTCAGGATAATGTGGCTGTGTGGGATATCGGGACATGTTGCCGGCGACCTGATCTCCCAGTGGGGCAGCAGTATAAAATCGCCATGAGTGCACACTGTCGCAAGTCGGTGCCCGTCCTGATATGACCTTAGATGTTACTAGGACGTAAAACAACCACACACAAACAAAGCATGCCTCAGCTTATGATTGCGCAGTGCATAACGTCGGGCCCGGCCACACACACACACCCGCACGCACACATACTCACGCACACACACGCCCACACACACGCACACATGCACACACACGCACACACACACGCGCACACACGAGTGGTCACTTATGATTCTAATATGTCACTTCCGAGATACTAAAGTCTGTGTCCACTCAATCCTAGTGAGGCTTTTGGCCATAGTAAGGTTGACTTGGTTGTTGGAGTTTTACGTCTTGGCAACATCTAAGGTCATATCAGGACGGGTACTAACTTGTGACAGTGTGTACTTATGGTGACTCTATAGTGCTGCCCTACTGTGACACCAGGCCGCTAGCACCATGACCTGACATCTCACTTAGTCACATTATCCTGGCACTGAGCCAACCAGTCCTTGCCCTATCCTTATAATGCCGAGGACCTGGCTAGGAAGCGACAAGTATCAATTTTTAAGTCATTGGTTTGAATCGACCCGTCGGTTCGAATCTCACGATCTACCAAAAATGGAGACGGACATGCAGCAGCACTGCACACTGCCACACCTGCATGTGGCAATATCACATTATCAATGAGGTGTTGCTGCCCGGTTCATTCCTTGAGTTGCCACTACCCGGAACTGGCGCCCCTGTCTCCCACCTAGGCGGGAAAATGACAAATTTGACAAACGATTGACAACATTTGACAAACTTGAAAATGACAAATGTCACATGATTTTATTTCTACTCTGTCGACCCCTCACAGGTTATGAGAGCAACCATATAACATCATGTAGTGTAAATCAAATAGTGACTCAAAATAGCATGTTCACACAAGTCATGTTCAAAAATCAGTTTGACAAATATACATATCAATATCAGTATATCTCATATCTTAACTAACAAAGGGTTTTTTCAGTGTGTTTTTGTATGGCTGCCTCCAACTTGCACCAGTACATATTACAAAATGCAAACCATTAGTAACCACTATTTAGGCCATTCAAGTTCCAGGGGCATAGCTAGACCTTTAACGATGTGTACTCCTAATTTCGGCAGGGGGTTTAGGGGGCCGCTTAAGCTTAAGCTGGCGGATTTTACACATTTTAGACGAGTTTTCGACACTCCGGACTACTACATGCCTCCTCTGTCTCTCTCTCTCTCTTTATTATTTTTTAATTTAATTATTTTTTGACAAAACGATGTGGACGTTTTGGCGTACACCTGTACGCCTAGCTATGCCCCTGAGTTCAGACATATAACAAACAACCATATCTGTCTCGCCGTGAATACGGCCTATGCTGTCGACACGGCGTAAAGCGACCACCAATCAATCAATCAATCCCATATGTGTTTATATATAAGAGTCAGATAGCAGACACCTGTTTAAAGTTACGCCTCGCCATCACCACTCCAGCTGCATCCGCCTTCCCACAAACATCACCCCATCCCAGAAGTGATATGTTATCTAATGATGGGGCATATTTGTTGGCATAATTTACTGCCATCCATCAATCAATCAATAGTTCCGTCCTCTAGTCGAGGGTTGGATGCAATGGTTCTCCACTTGTCCCGATGGTGTGCTGTTCTGATAGACTGTGAATAATTCAAGCCTGTCCACTGTGAAATATTTGTTCTATACCAGACCATCCATACCAGAAACAAAAATATTGGGCGAGAATCAATTTTGCTCATCAGGGATCCAGTGTTTCTGGGTCCAAATTATACTTCAAGTATTGGGCCCGTAGGGAAGGATAACATTGGCAGGGACCCAACCACCCTACTTCCGGCTTGTAAACACGCCAGGCACCAGCTTCAGTCTTTTTATTGTTGGTCATATATTAAAGTTGCATAGTCCGATGGTTTTGAATTTCTGTCATTTTCTGAAATAAATACATTATGCTAATCATTATAGTCTACTTTGGTTTAGTTTGAAGTAACTTTTATTTTAAATGGCTAACTTTGGAGATATTTGATGCCAAAACGTGCTAAAATAATTTTGGCAAGCATGCCAAAACTCTCGCACCATAGACTTCAGTAGCAACAGGTTCTATTAAATTGACTTTGTATGACCTTCTCTGCAACAAAGAGTGCTTAATTTATGCACCAGTACCTAAGTTGAATATGTAGAAGTAAGTCTAGATACATGCTTTGGTTTTGAAAATTTGATGTTTTTATCAGACTATGCAACATTAATTGATTAAGCAGCGGAAATTTTGTTCGCGCACAATCGGTCTTCCCTAATCCACTGCTCCTTGCCCTATCCTAGTAATGCCAAGTGCCAAGCTAGGTAGCGAAAAGTATCAATTTTAAAGTTTTTCTTTGGGAACCAGCGAACCCGATCTAAGAAGAGACGTATTACCGATGGCCTTCTTCTACGTCATACTAATCGGGCAAGACTGACTGGTCACGTGGTATATTGCGCCAACCAATCAACGCAATTAAAGTTGGCTCTTACGATGTGGCCTCTAGTTGCTTCCTATGCAATGCCCACCATACACTTACCCTATGAATGCCAGTGTAAAGGTTAAATGTTGTCCTCCCATGCAATTAAAGTTGGCTCTTACGACATGGCCGCTAGTTGCTTCCTATGCGATGCCCACCATACACTTACCCTATGAATGCCAGTGTAAAGGTTAAATGTTGTCCTCCCATGCAATTAAAGTTGGCTCTTACGACGTGGCCGCTAGTTACTTCATATGAGATGCCCACCATACACTTACCCTATGAATGCCAGTGTAAAGGTTAAATGTTGTCCTCCCAGGCAATTAAAGTTGGCTCTTACAATGTGGCCGCTAGTTGCTTCCTATGCGATGCCCACCATACACTTACCCTATGAATGCCAGTGTAAAGGTTAAATGTTGTCCTCCCAAGCAATTAAAGTTCGCTCTTACGACGTGGCCACTAGTTGGGTCCTATGCGATGCCCACCATACACTTACCCTATGAATGCCAGTGTAAAGGTTAAATGTTGTCCTCCCATGCAATTAAAGTTCGCTCTTACTACATGGCCACTAGTTGGGTCCTATGCGATGCCCACCATACACTTACCCTATGAATGCCAGTGTAAAGGTTAAATGTTGTCCTCCCACGCAATTAAAGTTGGCTCTTACGACGTGGCCACTAGTTGCTTCCTATGAGATGCCCACCATACACTTACCCTATGAATGCCAGTGTAAAGGTTAAATGTTGTCCTCCCATGCAATTAAAGTTCGCTCTTACTACATGGCCACTAGTTGGGTCCTATGCGATGCCCACCATACACTTACCCTATGAATGCCAGTGTAAAGGTTAAATGTTGTCCTCCCACGCAATTAAAGTTGGCTCTTACGACGTGGCCACTAGTTGCTTCCTATGAGATGCCCACCATACACTTACCCTATGAATGCCAGTGTAAAGGTTAAATGTTGTCCTCCCACGCAATTAAAGTTGGCTCTTACTACATGGCCACTAGTTGGGTCCTATGCGATGCCCACCATACACTTACCCTATGAATGCCAGTGTAAAGGTTAAATGTTGTCCTCATACGCAATTTAAGTTGGCTCTTACAATGTGGCCGCTAGTTGCTTCCTATGCGATGCCCACCATACACTTACCCTATGAATGCCAGTGTAAAGGTTAAATGTTGTCCTCCCAAGCAATTAAAGTTGGCTCTTACGACATGGCCACTAGTTGGGTCCTATGCGATGCCCACCATACACTTACCCTATGAATGCCAGTGTAAAGGTTAAATGTTGTCCTCCCACCTCTCAACCACATCTATATTACATTGGTATAAAACTAAGGGTATAATGCTACCACCCCAGTACCGGACGCGGTAGCTGAATCGGTAGAGCGCAGGCTTCTCGCCTGGAAGCTCGGTAGTTCGATTCCCGGTCAAGTCGAACCAATTACTTACAACATTAATACGTGTTACTACCTAGCCTGGCGCTTGGCATTACTATGACAGGACAAGGACTGATTAGCCTAATATCAGGATAATGCGACTGAGTGGGAAATCAGGTCATGGTGCCATCGGCCCGGTCTGCCAGTGGGACAGCACTATAAAGTTGTCATAAGTGTGCACTGTCACAAGTCAGCACCCTTCCTGCTATGACCTTAGATGTTGCCAGGAAGTAAAACTCCAACCGAACTCCCGATCTCTGGCACAGGAGGCCTGCACTCCCTAACAGGTGGAACCATTCTGATGTAATGGACGTGATGTGTGTGTGTGGGGGGGGGGGAGGGGGTGGCGGGGGGGGCACTTCTCCAACATATTACCTCGTGTCAATCAGAGCTTATTGATGCGAGTCCGCGCATGTTAATTAATGGTTTAGTCCCTGGATAGAAGCGGCCTGGGGGGAGATGGTGGGTGGGCTAGGTGGGGAGGGGGCGGTGCGGGGCAGGGCGGGGCTGGGCGGGGCGGGGCGAGGCGAGGGGGGGGGGTTGGGCGGGATTTAGGATTGACGTCTAGTAAGGTCATGCAAGCACTCCAAGTATTCAAACTTAAAGTTCCTTTAACTTGATTTTCCCGCCCATTACATTAACATTCGATATATTTTAACGAAATATTCATATTCATATCTAACAGATGCCAACCATATTCAGACAGGGTAACCGAATGAGTTCAGCGTTCCGCCTCCCGTAGGTCCGACCGCCCACCCTCTGGGCGAGTCACGAGAACCAATGACTTCAAGGTTGATTGATACTTGTCGCTACCAAGCCTGGTGTTTGATAGGATAGGGAAAGGGACATTGGAATGTGGAAGACCAATTATCCGCGATTGAAATTTCTCCCCGATTAATCAGCTAATGTTCAAAAAGATAATTGTGCTTTTAACTGTTAGGGATATCTTTTAAATACTCAGTAGGGATATCTTTGAAATACTCAGTCTAACGTTCCTGTATGGTTCAGTCCTTATGCTGGGTTGGAGCTCAAATGTTGATAATATTCAGTGACGTCAGGCAGGAACAGATGAGGTGGAATTACATAGGTTATAATCTAATGGCAAAGAGCTTCAAATTGACTGATTTTCAATGAAGGCTCTGTGATGCTGTCATTTATTATAATTGTGCCACGTGGACTTGTAATAAAATATATAATAACCATTATTAACGCATGGCTGGACTTTAAAGAGACAGCAGAGCGGGACGTAGCTCAGGCAGTAGCGTGTCCACCTGTGTAGGTTTGGGTCATCTGATCGATCCTGCTCAGTGGACCTATTTGCAGTTTGGGCTATTTTCCGTTCCAACCAGTGGTCCACAACTGGTTCATCAAAGGTTGTGGTATATGATGTCCAGTATGTGGGAAAGTGCATATAAAAGACCCCTTGCTGCTCATCAGAAAAGAGTAGCCTATGAGGCGGCAGTGGGTTTCCTCCAATGAAATATGTCAGAATTACCATACGTTTGACGTCCTATAGCCGATGATAAAAATCAATGTGCTCTAGAGGCGTTGTTAAATAAAACAAACGTTCTTTTTTTTAAACAGCCAGCAACACGCATTATATAACTTTAGATATTCACAGGCACCATGATTGAACATGACTGTTCATTGCTTGTGCAATTTGAAACAAGGTAACTTGTAGATAAAAGATTCACCCGGTACTTGTAGTACACGGGTGAAGATCAGCCTTATATAAAAACGGTCGAAAAATCGGGCTAATGAAATGAGTCTTTATGAGAGCCTAATTTCTCAATCTAAGAAGCAACATTTATTCTTTGTATATGTCTTCATGTTTACCCGCTACTTTTGAGTTGGAAAATATAATAAAACATATACTTTAATGCAATTTAAAAGTGAAATCGACGGCGTTCGCTGGCCGCCATCTTGTCTTTTTGCATTCTCGCCCATTTCACCAACTCTGTGCCTATATGAGTAGCCATTTGATACTGGAGCCACAGTTTCTAGTTCATGTTCCATACTAAACCTATTTTCGCCCGTATTTACACCACGTTGTCCTTCACCCATGTACTACAAGTACCGGGTGAATCTTTTATCTAGGTAACTTGGGGCAGTTATTAGTGTGCAAATATCGCTAATCAGTACCTGCCATGGAATGATCTCAGATGTTGCTAGGATTTAAAACCCCAACCACTCACCTGTTGGTTTAATGTATTCTCTATAGCGGAGTGATTAGAGACTTACACTGGCTGACTGTTTTCTAGGTCAGACTCCTAATCTGAAGGTCAGTGGTTCAATTCCCCGTGCCCCACCTCTGCCAATTTGGATTTCCACTGCTGTGTATAACTTACAGCCTCACAGAAGGCCAGTTCGTCTCATACCATGTCTATGTGGTATGGGAGGTTAGAAATCCCTTGGGTCGGTAAAAGTGTAGACTTGGGCTTTCTATCGACAAACTGTCTAATCGTGAAAACAAGTCTATTCAGATTTATCCTTGATAGGCGGTATAAATCTTGAAGAAAATAAAAAGAAAAAAAGATGTTGACTAATTTACCTACTTACAGACTTGGTGCGCGTAACCTCGGTGCTGCCCCACATTGGAAGTCTGAATGGAGGCACCAGACTCACAATCAAAGGACGTGGTGAGTAATAGTTTATCTTATTTAAAGGTATATAATTCACCGATTTGATGTTTCTTGATACTTTTGAGTTAAAGCTGCATAGTTCATATGAAAACATCAAATTTTCAAAACCAAAGCAGTGATCTAGATTTGATTTTGCATAATTGACTTAGTATATAGATACTGGTGTACTTATCAAACATTTCTCACCACACAGCGTGGACTACTGAGGCAATTTATAGAACCTGTTACGATAAAAGCCTATAGTGTCAGAGTTTTGGCGTGATTGCCTAAATTAGTTTTGTATATCTGCAATCAAAATTTAGCCATCTAAAATAAGTTACTTTAAACTAAAGTAAAGTAGAATATAACAATCAGCCTAATTTATTATATCTCAGAAAATGACAGAAATGCAACATCATCGGACTATGCAAATTGATGTATTTTCAGCCTGACAATTATACCCTACTCTGTTTTAACTAGAAAGAAAGGTTATGATAAATGACTAACTTTGAAGAGATTAGAAGTGCAAGCAGTCAAAAGAAGTTCTATGTGCATACTAGTTGAGAGCAAGTGCAATTCAGTATCGCTAGATTAGTTCATGCTACTACTGTCTATTGATTATCAGTTAGTTTTATAATTCTTAAAGGAAAAAACCCCAAGGAAATGATGAATGAGTATACCAGTATCTAAGTTGGATGTGCATAATCAGATCTAGATGATGTTTTGGTTTTGAGAATATTCTGCTTTCATCGGATTATGCAATTATAAATGCCCAAATAGTGTTGGTTAAACATTAATTCTCTATTGCGTTCTCCATTTCAATGCCTAACAATAATCAATGTTACGCTGGTAAGTTCAGTATCACTTTTTGGAATTCTACTGAGATCACAGTGCTAGTCAGCTGTTTGCCAATATTGATGTGCCAGCCTTCCAGGCTGTTATCAGGAATCTAATATTCAAATTTATTACTAGACTTGACAAGTCAGAAAATGTTATAATACAGGGACTTGTAAAACTAGAAGAGAGTGATCTCAGATTTCCGTCTGCCATATGGAGGCATTGGTACAAACTACTGTATGTAGACCAACATTTTGATATTGGTTAGTATGGTAGTATTCATACTATTACTGATATCCTATTCACATTAATTTTTATATCTACCTACTATGGACCAGATTATGTAACTACCATAATCCTGAGTTTGAAATAAAGAATTGAATTTGAATTGAATTGAATCTGAATCGGCATTGTCCAAACATCAAATTTTTTAAACCAAAAGACTTAGCTAGATTTGATGTTTCATATCCAACTTAGATACCGGTGTAATTATTAAGTATGTGTTGCTGATTAGAAAAGAATGATAAGACAATTTAATAGAAACCGTTACTGCTGAAGCCTATGGTGTAAGCATTGATGCAGCATATTTTCACTTTAAATGTCCCCAAATTTAACAATTTCAAATAGAAGACACTTCAAGCTAAAGTAAAATGGATTTTAACGATCCATGTAATATATTTATCGACTAAATATAACAGATATCCAGAACTTTCAGACTATGCAAGTTTAGGTTGGTCAGTTAAAATAACAATTCAATTCCTATGGATGGATATATGTCTAAATATTGAACGCTCAACTGTTTCGTATATAAGCCTACTTACGAGAATGATTTTTCTGATTTGAGGCAATGTCTAATTCACAACGCGGACAAAGAGCTTACATGACATGGAATTTTATTTCACTCATGACGGTATAATGGCTACAAGGTTTAGGGTTCGAATCAGGTACTCAGGCGCTCAACCCCAACGATAATGTGTTTTTGTACGTTGGGATGGGTGGGGGGCAAAGTTGGTGGCTGAGGTGTTGTAGATGCGTCATCAGGAGTTGGAGTGCCAGTGGCGATTTGAGGCGACCAGAAGTGACATAAATCTCGCGGCGCGATATGTGGTTCGATGGAGGAATGGTAGGTGGCAGCAGCGGCAATTCAGGACATGAATCCAGGGGGCAGCACCATAATTCTTTTACCGCACGCGAATTACCCATGTTGTCATACAACATGAACAATATTTATGATTTTACAAACACCGATGTCTTTATTTTTTGGCTTTAATCAGGATTCAGTAAGGACCAGTTTAATTTCGGAGCGGGCCGTGGTAATCTCGGCAACAAAGTACGCCTAGTGAGTGCCACGCGGAGTGTGGAGTGTGACCCCCACAAGGATGGCATGACAGATATACAGATCACCTGTGATACAAGGTAAGTGCATACCTGGTAGTCGCGTCTTACATTCATGGGCAAATTGGTGTTCCTATTTACTAGATACCAGTGTATTACTTGTAATTATATCCAATGATTTATTCCGTATATATACATATATATATACGGAATCTACATCAATAATAGTCTTTAATAATAAGTTGGGGACAAAATGTTTAAACAAAATTCCAAAGCCATGATATACCATCTAACATATATTCACCAAATGTATCATACTTTTTCTATCAAACTGGAATTGTATACGGGTACTATTACAATTGATAGTTTCATTCATAACATTGTATAATTATTGTATTGTTGAACAGGATTTGCATGCAGTTCCTCTTCGTTCAAACCCATGCTAGATGATGAATAATAGTTGAAATGAGAGCTATTCTCTGCATCCTAATGAATAATAGTCTAAATGAGATAGCTATTATGTGCATCCTAATGAATAATAGTCTAAATGAGAGCTATTATGTGCATCCCTCCTTGCTCAAACCCATTCTACATGATGAATAATAGTCTGAATGAGAGAGCTGTTCTGTGCATGTTCAGGCCCATGATGCATGCTGAATAATAGGTGAAGTAGGAGAGTTATTCTCTGAATCCTGATGAATAATAGTTGAAATGAGAGCTATTCTGTGCATTCTGCTTTGTTCAGACCCATGGTGCACGATGACTGATAGTTGAAATGAGAGAACTGTTCTGTTATTCTGTGAATCCCTCCTTGTTCACACCCATGGTGCATGATTAATAGTTGAAATGTGAGAGCTATTCTGTGCATCCCTCCTTGTGCAGACTCATGCCACATGCTGAATAATAGTTGAAATGAGAGAGATCTTCTGTGCATCCCTCCTTGTTCAAGCCCATGTTAGACGATGAATAATAGTTGAAATGACGGAGCTGTTCTGTGCATCCCTCCTTGTTCAAGCCCATGTTACACGATGAATAATAGTTGAAATGACGGATCTATTCTGTGCATCCCTTCTTGTTCAAGGCCATGCTACACAATGAATAATAGTTGAAATGACGGAGCTATTCTGCGCATCCCTCCTTGTGCAAGGCCATGCTACACGATGAATAATAGTTGAAATGACGGAGCTGTTCTGTGCATCCCTCCTTGTTCAAGGCCATGCTACATGAATAATAGTTTAAATGACGGAGCTGTTCTGTGCATCCCTCCTTGTGCAAGCCCAAGCTACACGATGAATAATAGTTGAAATGACGGAGCTATTCTGTGCATCCCTCCTTGTTCAAGGCCATGCTACACAATGAATAATAGTTGTAATGACGGAGCTATTCTGCGCATCCCTCCTTGTGCAAGGCCATGCTACACAATGAATAATAGTTGAAATGAGAGAGCTGTTCTGTGCATCCCTCCTTGTTCAAGCCCATGCTACACCGTGAATACTAGTTGAAATGAGAACTATTCTGTGCATCCTGATGAATACTAGTTGAAATGAGAGCTATTCTGTGCTTCCATCCTTGTTCAGACCCATGCTACATGATGTGTACTACGTGCGTGTGAGTGTGGACGGCGAGGACGTGCCCGTGGACAAGCACTGTAGCCACCCAACCCACGCCGCCTGCAGGTTCACTGTGAGTACTGTGTAGGGCCGATGAACATGGCAAGAATGGTGCCTGGAGCAGGATTCGAACCCACAGCTCAGCATGACTACACATGTATTACATATATTACATATGTTATACTTATTATATATATTGCCATGAGGGTGATGAAAATGGGAAATATATATTCAAAATATCATGTTTTATAGCGTTTTCTTCTATCGTGTTTGCCCGTCCTGATATGACCTTAGATGTTGCTAGGACCTAAAACAACAACAAACAAACAAACAACAATCTATCGTGTTTTATTCCAATAGCGTTTTATTCCATCGCCGAATAAATTATGTGTACCATCTGAAAATCCCAAACTAGACCCCCCTACCCTATTAAATAGATTGTTTTTTGTTGTTGTTTTACGTCCTAGCAACATCTAAGGTCATATCAGGACGGGTACCGACTTGTGACAGTGCGCAATCATGGTGACTTTATAGTGCTGTCCCACTGGGAAACCAGGCCGCCGGCACCAGGACCTGCTATCCCACTCAGTCACATCATCCTGACACTGAACACACCAGTCCTTGCCCTGTCCTAATAATGCCGAGCGCCTGGCTAGGAAGCGACAAGTATCAGTTTTAAAGTCATTGGTTTGACTCGACCAAGGTTTGAACCCACGATCTACCTGAAACATGTATAGCATTAGTAATATTAGTATAGTCTCATGGGTCACTAATTATATAGAAGGGCTATAAACAAGCAGTTCACAGAGATATCAGCCCCACAGGAAAGTAGTGCAAACTCTACTATCATTGCCACATATTTCTCAGATAAATATATACTAAAGTGATCATTTATATTCTACTTTAATTCACTTTGAAGTAACTTTTTATTTTAAAGAATTGACTTTGGATATATTTGAAATGAAAGCCTAAATAATTAATTTTGGAGGGCACGTCGAAAATCATAGGTCTCAGCGTTGGCAGGTGCGATTAAATTGACCTAGTATACCCTTCTATACAGCGATCAATATTTAATGCGTGCACCGGTATCTAAGGTGATGTAGGATCAAGTCTAGGTAAGTGTTTGGGTTTTAAAAATTGGATGCTCTCATCGGACTATGCAGCTTTAATTGTGTTTGTTCTTTGCAGCCTGACAACTCACGGACGCCATCAATCAGTTCATTGGGAAAGCGCTCTGGATTTCCAGGTAAGGATAACCTTCAGTCCAAATTCCAGGCTTTGCTGATTACAAATTGAAAATGTGCAACACAAATTAATGTGCGCTTTGAAAAAGCGGTGTCTTGGGAAGCAGACCGCTGGTGGCAAATGAATAAAGAACATTCCTTACCTATTCATCCACCTCAATGCTTTGCTCTGTATTTTCTCTTAGCTGTCTATTTAATTCAGGGGTCCTGATATTACCTTAGATGTTGCCAGGACGTAAAACTCCAACAACCAACCAATCTAATTCGGGGATGAAAGTTTTCCGCGATTTCGCGAATTTCTGCGATTTTTGATAATGACAGCCCATTGGCCAATACTGTACTGCAGTTCTGCCAGCACGTGCCTATGCGATCCTGCACCACGCAGCATGATCAGCGTAGGCCACTATCATGCTGCACCCCGCAGCACGGTCAGTCGTGGGTAATACTACCGACACAACAAGGACTGTGGAGCGCTCTCCAAGGATAGTCTGTACTGACTCATCAGTAGCATGGTGCTAGGATAGTGTTAGGAGAGTAGTGTATGAAACCTGACTTCCGGGAATTTTCTCAACCTATGGAAGTTTGTTTTATTTAACAACGCCTCTAGAGCACATTGATTTTCATATCATCGCCTATTGGATGTCAAACATATGGTCATTCTGACATATTTCTTTGGAGGAAGCCCGCTGCCGCCACATAGGCGACTCTTTCCGAAAAACAGCATGGGGTCTTATATATGCACTTTCCGACAGATCGGACAGCACATACCACAGCCTTTGATGAACCAGTTGTGGACCACTGGTTCTCAGCCTATGGTCCACTTTTAGTTTGCCCTATATTTCTAGTGAAGTTGAATAAAAGCAATTGTGATTTATAATCCAGCGTATTTATGTTTGATATATTTTCCTTAATCCATATCCTACAATGCATTTTAACACAAAAATAATGACAGAAATTTACGAAAACCTAGAAAATAGCGACACGTGAAAACTAACTTTGTGTGAGTTTTAAACATGTGAAAAGGAGGAATAACAACTTTGTAAAACTAGAATAATGAAAACTAAAACCAATCTATTTTTAGGGGAGGTCCAACAGATCAACGGTAAAATCGTCACTACCCGCTATGGCAGTAACGCGATCGTCAGCTCCAATGGAAGACCAGAGAAACTACTGAGGTGAGCACAGTTTATTCAAAAGTCACACAGTGGGTCCTGGGTTCGACACCTGAACAAATTATTCTTGTTGCTTGCTACCTTGCCCGGTGAGCATGATTACTAGGAGAGTACAGCGAGGACGACCCATTGTATGCAATTGAAATCCCCCGACTTACTCAACGGATATATGCATACTCCCCTCAGACGGGATGGCCGAATGAGTTGAGCGTCCGTCTCCCGTTTTGGTAGATTCGTGGGAACCCACAGCTTTGAACCCTGGTCGAGTCAAACCGATGACTTTAAAATTGATAAGGCTGAAGCTCAGCATTAATAGGATAGGGAAAGGACTGGTTAGCTCAGTGTCAGGATAATGCGAATGTGTGGGATATGCAGACCTGTGTACCTTCCGGTTTTTTTTCAGATTTGTTCCGGATTGCAAGGGTAAATACGGAAATACAGTTTCTTGGCCTTTGTTCCGGAAATTGGTGTATTTTTTATCACACTAAGAGTTACTGATCGCGTCTGTACAAATACTGAAAATATTACTGAAATTCTCTGAAAAAAATACTGAAAATGACTTTCAGAATACTGATAGTGTTTTCCCCTGGTGCACAGGTCTGTAATAGGCTTATGGTTTTGTGTTTATTTTTTCATTGTAAATGTGTTACTGAAAATCATTCAAGAATACTGAAAATAGCTTTAATAATACGGAAATCTGCGAGATCGGGTGCACAGGTCTGGGGTCATGGTGCTGGTGGCTTGATTTCCCAGTGGGGCAGCACTATAACGTCACCATGGGTGTGCGCTGTCACAAGTCAGTTTCCATCCTGATATGACCTTAGATGTTGCCAGGACATAAAACTACAACAACCAACTGACCGTCATGCGCGTTCAGGTGGGAGAGGAGAGGCTATTGCATATCGTGTGGTTTTCATATATGGGTCGTTTCATGGTAAATGAGACCAAAGTGTGACATGAGGATCAAAAATGAATATTGTGTATTTTCCTAATTTTGTCACTGTGTAGCCAACTCTTGTCCGTATATATACTGGTAAAGTGAAGGAAAAGATAGTTAGGGTTATTATTTTGTCAGAAAAACAAGAACCAATTCAGTAGCCAGCCCCAAGTGTGGACTTATTAATCAACAAGTGTGGATTTATTAATCAAAACAATTATTTAAGAATATTTATTGCATGAAACTGTTAATTTTTATGTTGTGATCCCCTAAGTATAGAAATGCACTGTAAAGAAATCTGCATAGGATATTCTTCCCAATTTTGAGTTGTGGATGTAACCTGGTAACACAATAGAAGTGGACACCAAAAATAAGATTGAACTTCAATTAAATTTCTTTTCATACAGCTTAGTAGGAAAATTATATTACTAGTCATGGTACTCCAAAATATGCTTGCACATACAACAATACCAAGTGTTTTCTTGTTGAAGCTCTGGTATTTACAGAATAGCATATTCCCTGACAACACAACCAGGAAGCAAGCAGGGAACACGACAGTTACATCCAGAACCAGTTTAATGACCCTGAAATTTAGGAAAAGCTATGATGATTTGCATCAACGATGGGCGTTTATTTCAAGTGGGAGTGTCCCTTTATTATTTCATTGACTAACAGGTAATGCTCTATGTAAAATATAGGTCCAGTGGACTGTAAAAAAGTTCACCTTCTCCATGTAACATGTTCATGCCCCTTTAAACACCATATTTGTTGAATAAATATGTTTTAAAATTTTTTAATACGCCATGTTAGATCTTCATTTTATCATATATATCGCTCCAAAGTGTAAGAATACCAGTTCTATAAAGAAAATAATTCCTCTACTATTTCAGAATTATTTTTTACCATTGCATATTAAAAAATACATTGGCTCCATTGACCATGAAACGACCCATATATATCTTCGATGTGAACAGCTTTGTTAGCGTCACTCACCGCCCCCCCCCCGATCTGATTTATGTTACAGGGCCTATGCTGGTGGCAACTTGTGCGATCTGAGGATTAAAGGTGCGGTGGACCTGCCTGACATTCCAGACGAACTGTAAGTTCTATCCACTTTTAATCAATAATAGAACATTTCACGAGATTTATTTTTTTAAATGGCTTGTTTATAATTTTAATTTTCCTCCAGAGTGTGACACGAAGGGGCGCCCGCCCGGCAATAACCGACAGCTGGGAGGGGGGGGGCGCTCCACCAATGCGCATGAGGAAATATAGGATGTACATGTTACCCTTGCATTTATACTCGCATAATGCATTATACATCACAGAACATTTTGTATGTGCTGTAGGATCCATTATGGGAATATATACTAAGGACAATACCTTCATCTATTTTTTTCTCTCTATGTAATTGTCTCCTGATTCACGACGAGACATGAAGTGGTATAAATTGCTTTATTCAAACACAAAAGAGACTCAGCATGTACAATGAACGGTGGAAACTCCGGCTCTCTTAGCCCTACTGATCTACCTCTCCTTTTTAGCTGAGGGGCGGGTGGTGGCAAAATTAGCCGATCAGTTTTACCTCGGGGGTTCTTGTCCAAGCGGCTATTGAGCATTAGAGCAGTGAATGGGCTGTGACGTCGCCACTCGGAGGACAAAACCCGCTAGGTGGCAGCAACGTACCATGTATGGAGATGGTGAACGTGGCCGATAGGCGGTGACAGTGAGGCTACGGTTCTGGATGAGGAGAACCGATGAAAACTGCTAGATGGCAGCTGTAGTGCTTGAGGCTAAGTAAAGTCACTGAGACTAGTGAGAGCAATGGGAGTTAGTCCGGCGAACAAGGGGGCGTGTCCTTAGTACTTCTCCATTCCATCGCAAATTTCCCATGTTAGTCTAACATGAACATTTTACCTATTGTGTACTGCCCCAGGACTTAGTTCCGTCCATGACGACACCGGCACCACTTGTGATTGGCAAATACAGTATAACCCAGTTAAACCAAGCTCGGTTAAACCAAAGATCGGTTAATCCAAACTTTTTCAGCGGCTCAGCAAAATAGTACCGTTTATCATATAAAAAAGTTGGTGAAACCAAGTCGATTAATCCAAATTATCGGTTAATCCAAACAATATTGTCAGAACCCAGGCCATTTTCGGTACGCTTAAACCAAACTTTCATGTGGTTATAAGGTCATCTGAGACCCCTCCCCCCCACCCCCATCTCCCACCACCCCCACCATCTCCCACCCACCCCCACCCGCATCTTCCACCCACCCCCACCCCCATCTGCCATACACCCTATCACCCACGCACCCGACCACCAAATCCTACCCCACCACCATCTCCCACGCACCGCTATCTTCCACGCACCTCCACCTCCCACCCCCAAACCCCACACCATCCCCATCTCCCACCCACTCCCATCTCACACTCTCCACCTCCCACCCCATCCTATTTCCCACCCATCCCCAATCTCCCACTCCCCAATCTCCCACCCCGCCATGTCGAAAGTCGAAGCCAAAGCTCGATTAAACCAATGATCGGTTAATCCAAACCAATTTCTAGGGTCCCTTTCAAGTTTTGTTTAACGGGGTTATACTGTAGACAGATTGACCAGCTATGCCACTGCTCCCCCCTCCCAATTGGCAAAGCAGAGCAGACTGGGCCAGTTTTATATAGAAACCAGTAGAGCGATACTTCAATTGAATTGATCATTTTTAAGTTGCATATTCTTATGGTTTAGAGTTTCTGCCATTTTCTGATATCAATGCATTAGGTTAATCGTTATAATCTACTTTACTTAATTTTGAAGTGACTTTCATTTTAAATGGCTAACTTGACAGATATTTGAAATGAAAACATGCCAAATTAATTGGGACATTTAAATATTTGTTTTTCTTGGTAGGGTTGCAGCGTGGAGGCGCAATTTCCTATAATAGATCAGGAATATTTGCATGAATCTCTTTATATAGTTAAAAATTAGCACATACATATTGTTATATCCGTGATATTCTGTTGTAAACAAATGAGTGTACGCCATGCAGGCCTCATTTAGTGAAATGCGGTGAATAAGGATTATAATGTTGATCAGTAAACGGCTTTGTTCGATCTTATATAACTAAGTATTGTATTAACCTTTCACGCCAGGTATGGCATCACACTCCGCAGCGAGAAGTCATGGTGGGGATCACTCAAGTGTAAAATGCAAGGAACATATGTAGGTAAGCGCGAACCTGTCCTTCGTTTTGCTTTCTTATGGTGATAGACTGTGGCCGAATGCGTTGAGCACCTGCTTCGCATGTGCCGAATCATGGGATTTGAACCCCAGGGTTTGAACCCCAGGTTTGCACCCCACAGGGGGGGGTCAAATCATTGACTTAAAGTGGCATAGTCCGATGGTTTTGAGTTTCTCTCATTTTTCTGAGATAAATGTATTAAATTGATTGTTATAATCTACATTACTTTTGGTTGAAGTACCTTTTATTTTAAATGGCTATGTTTTGAGATATTTGAAGTGCAAACATGTGAAATTAGTTTTGGCAAGCACGCCAAAAATCTGACACCATAGGCTTTAGCAGTAACAGGTTCTATTAAATTGTATCAGTATTCACTTCTATGCGGCAACAAATGTGCAATGAGTGCATCAGTATCTAAGTTAAGGCCCTGTCACATTACGGCATATGGCGGGAGCGTATTGAAAACCTACGTAGGTCCTGCCCGTGCCGGCCTATGATGACATTTGGTGACCTTTCGGGTGGTTTTGAGCGTATGTGGAACCTACGAGGAGCGTACGAGGAGCGTATGGGAGCGTGCTGTGACATTTTTTGACAGTATGGGCCAGACGCCCTCATAGGTCGAGTTTTTTTTAGCATGCACAAAAAAATTTGGACGGACGGATTTATGAAAGCGTATGGCGGCGTATGCCTCATACGCTTCACATAAGCCGGCATCTGGCGGCGTATGAGTAGCGTATGAGTAGCGTATGCGTAGCGTATGAGTAGCGTATATGGCGTATGCCGACGTATATGACGTAACGCGCCTACATCGCCATATGCTCCCGCAAAAAACCCTAATGTGAGAGCCCCTTTAGATATGTAGAATCATATAATGCTGAGCGCCAGGCTACGTAGCGACAAGTATTAATTTTTATAATTGATTGGTTTGACTCGATCGGGAATCGAACTCCTGATCTCCCGCACTGGAAGCCTGCGCTCTACCGATTCGGCCACCGCGTCCGAATATGATGGGTTATTACAAGAATTCCTTGACTTGCAGTCGAATTAATATAATTTGATGTTTTTATTTCAGGAAACGCCAACTTCAGTTACATCATTGAAGATTTTGGCAGGTAAGAAATCAATAGTGTATCCCCATGTTAATTAAGACGAATAACAGAAACTGGTCCTTCGTTATTGCAGGGCTGCCAACCATTACGATTTCTGCAGAATTATTACGATTTTCTGTCTTTCATTATGCTATTACTCCCATAATCTGAAATATTACGATAAATCGTTAATTTTCTTAGTAACAATTTCTCTCGGACCATATCCTGGACAGACCTGCCAACCATTGCGATTTTTGTGGAATCATTACGATTTTCTGTCTTTCACCTCATCGCCGTTACACCTCATCTCTGAAACATTATGGTAAATCTGTATTTTTACACTTATATGTGTATATATTTATATAATAATGGAAACGTGACAACTAGAGCAGACCTCAAACCCACATTTCTGCCATTCAGGGGCTAGGATTCTAACCATTAGGCTCTCTAGGCCAAAAATCCCAAGTAGAAATGTGCTACGTAACCAATATGTCACGATTCACGTGAAAATGATTACGCTTTCCCATTTTCCAAGGTTGGCAGCTATGGTTTTGTATTGTAACTTCGATACTTCTAAACATAGATGAGAATCATCCGGATTTATCTGCAATTCAGGATTTTTTATCTGCACGATTTATTCCGGATATGATCAAAATGTGTAACCATTCCAGGTTTAGCACAAACCACCCATCACTTTAGAAGTTCGACAAATTCTTAAAATATTTTCCTGATTTATTTTGTCGGACCATTCTCATCTATGCTAAAGAACCCTGAGGTTAGTTAGGTTCGGATAGTGGGTATTTAAACCAAAAAACACTTTTATAACTGATATGTGTTTTAAAGATCTGGTCCCCTCATTTTAACATCTATATTTTTACATTAATATTTGCTATATTTGAACATAATATGGATGGACAATCTTTATTGCTTGTCTTGGCTAGCAATAGATGCTTACTGGTTAAAGTTCAAAATCCGGGCCAACACTGGTGAAATATGGCACCCATGTGGCAGAAGCCGGCGCTGGCGACACTATCAAGTAGTCCCGGGCTCGCAGGCACCGGCCAGCGATTGGATATTATTAGATATTACAATATATATATATGCTCTGGGAGAATATATTTATTATTACACGTTTACTCCGGCACTTTATATACGTATAATATTATTATACTCCTTAAATTGTGGAAGCCCATTTGAAATCACTCTCCATGCAACCACTTTCCCCATCCACTATCGCGCATGTCTTTCGATTTGAAATTCCTGTGACCAGCTGGCCTCTGGCACCTCTGTCACAGGCTATATACTGATATACCCCCCAAGCTGACCAATACACCACCATTAACACAGACTCAGGTGCATTCCAGGCAGCTCCAGCAGTACCGACCAATACCTTCTAGAACGTTCCCAGAATAATATTTGCATAATATACCTTATTCCACACATTACGCCATCTTTGTATGTATCATCTGTGGCCAACAAATACATTGGGAATAAATACCATGGCAACTGTTCTGAATTCCATGGCGACTGTTCTGTTATTGTCTTGCAGATCTTTGCCTTTAGATGGCGTACTACGCGCCACTGCACAGGACACAATAACCATGTTCCAGACATATGCCGGTGAGTCAGATACCACTTTCATCCCTGATTAAGTCCTCAGAATATCAGCCACATTCAAGTTGCATAGTCCCATGAAGCATCAAATTTTCAAAATCAAAATCATTATTTAAATTCGATTGCTGCAGGGAGGACGGCTGGAGGGCGAGTGCCTGAGGGAGGCCGGCGGGCGGCCTTATAAGGGAGGGAGCTGAAAGGCGAGGGGGGAGGTGAGAAAGCGGCGGGGCAGGGTGGCAGGTGTGCAGGGCGACAGGGGTGAGAGAAAGCTGAGGGGCGGATGACAGGGGAGGTGGGAATGCTGCGCGACGGCAGGCGAGGCGGGGGGAGGGCGACAGGGGTGAGAGAAAGCGAGGGGCGGATGAGGGGGGAAGGTGGAAAAGCTGCGCGACGGCAGGCGAGGCGGGGGGAGGGTCTCTTCCTTCCCTCGCATCAAACGCAATGCGAGCATTACGACCAATGCACTTTTTTTTGGTCTATTAGTTGTTTAAGCAGGGGAAATTTCAGTCATAGACAACTGGTCTTCCTCATTCCACTGCTGGTCGATAGAAAGCCCGAGCCTACACTTTTACCGACCCAAGAGATTTTTAACCTCCCACACCACATAGACATGGTATGAGAGCAACCGGCCTTTGATGATGCTGTAAGTTATACACAGCGGTGGAAATCCAAATTGGCAGAGCTGGGGGCACGGGGAATCGAACCGCCGACCACTTATTGAGCATATATTGCCACATAGAAGGGAATACTGAGTCAATTTAATATAACCTGTTCCTGCAAAAGCCTATGGTGTCAGAGTTTTGGCGTGCTTGCCAAAACTAATTTATCATGTTTATACTTCAAGTAACTCGAAAGTTTGCCATTTAAAGCAATAGTTACTTCAAACTCAAGTATGGTAGATTATAACAATCAGCTTAATATAATTAAGACACGAGACGGAACTACATAGTATGGGAAATTTATTATCTCTAAATAAAGAGTACAAGTCAATCAAACAATGAAGTAGGGATCAAGTCTCTGCATGACCCGGGACTCAACCCTTGGGATTCAAGGCCATTAAACTAGGGTCGGGTGGGGCGGTGAGAAAAGAGGTGTTGGTGGTCCGGCGTCTGGGGGAGAAGTGCAGATGGGATGGAGGCAGGGGCGGAAGTGACGTCAGAGGGGTCACCGGGTACAAGCGGTGCCTGCCGGCACGGGCGCTGGTATCGCCACCTGGAGTTAAAGGAGTGGCCGCCTATGAATAAAAGGGGGGAGGGGGGAAGTTAAGGTTAAGTCGGGATGGTATTGAGGAGGGGTGTCTGTCTGTCTAGTTCCCAAATTACCCACATTGCCGAAGCAATATGACCATTTATCTCAGAAAATTGACAGAACCTCAAAACCATCGGACTATGCAACTTTAATTCAATGTACCGTCCTCAGAATATCAGCTAAATTAAAGTTGCATAGTCCCATGCTTTTACCTTTCTGCCATATTTCTTTCGATAAATATATTAATTTAATCGATATAATCACTTTTAATTTAGTTTGAAGTAACTTTGGTTATAAGGACTAGCTTTGGAGATTATTAAAGTGAAAAACATGTAGAAATTAATTGTGGTGTGCGCGTCAAAATTCAGGTGCTATAGGTCTCAGCAATAAGTTAAAACAAAATGTTTGGGATGTGTAGGCTCACACCGAGATAAGGGTTGTGCTTTTGAAAATTTGATGCTTTCATCACACCTTGCCACATTAACCTATCTACACAAGCGTTGAGGTGCTAAAGTGTCTTGTTTCAGTAATAGTTGAACATTGTTTCAGTAATAATTGAACATTGTTGTCAACATTTTATTAACTCTAATATGTTAATAGCTTTCCATAATGGTTATAATCATGTAATTGATGTGTGCAAACAACTCTAATTGCAGAAATCACTAATGTGTCACCTTCGACTGGAAGTGAGGAAGGCGGAACACGTCTGAGCATCACCGGGCGCTTCTTTGACCAAACTGATGCGCCGGCCAAGATTATGGTTGGAGGTAAGTCGCAGTACTTATCACCTTGAGGCAATAGACAATTTCCACCACTGCGGAAGAACTATTGTGGGTCGCAGCTCCTTGCACAGCATGCTTCATGGAAAAGGTCTTATAATGGATTTCCAGCACCAACTAGCCTGCTGTTGACAGTGGAAGAATTAATTATAAAGTCCACGGCTGGAATCTGTGGTTGTGTAGGCAGGCTATGGTGAAATCAATACAGGCAAAAAGAGAAAGGAAGAGTATAAAGAGTGTGAAGAGAGAGAGCCAAGCCTTCAGGTTTATTCTTATATGGTACATGGATCCTGTATGGCATATCACCTGACCACATTCTCCCAATGAGAATCAAGCATCTACAGCTCTACCAATGAGTTACACTGGTTACAGTGATCTTCCCAGCACCACCAAGCGGCGTGGCTCCTTGGTCACCACCTGCCCTGAGCTGAGTGTATGGTGATCCATGACTAGCAGAGGGGGTAGGGGGTAGTGGGTAGAGCTCCAAGTGCCCCTTACACACTATCTTACTAGCACCACAATGTCTATTTACAATGAGTCAAGTACCACCAGCAACTACATAAACACATCTATGCACCTGGCCCTATATACCTTTTTCATAAGTAGAACATTTGCATTCCCCCACCAATGCGTCATTATCGGAATATTTTACATAATGTTGACTGCAGTTTATTGCACGGCATACTGGTAGAAATGGTCTCATAGAGGATCTCCACAACAAATCCACCTTCTAATAGCTATAATTGAACGCTAATCATTCAATATTTAGCCAACTTTCATTTCGCTATCTATATAAGTATTTATATATCTCTGCGGGGCACATGTAAATTACAGACGAAGTGACAGAGATACGGTCAGGTTTTGGTGCAATTTGCGCTCCACAGGTGGCACCCCATTTACGCACTCCTGATCAAGGTGGGTGCGTGACTATGAATACATGTAATATCAAATGTAGAATAATATAATATGTATACCTTGGATTATGCTACATTGCATTATATTATTATAATCCTATTATAATACACATATATCTATATATATCTAAATCTAAATGCATTAGATATATGTCCATGTACATATAGATTGAATATATATCATGCATTAAAACATATATATAAATACATATATATATATATATATAGTTATGGATATATATATACTGAATTCATATATATTAATATAGGGATAGTGATAAACCCTTTATCACCTGTAATAAGCTCTGTAGTGTCCTGCCCTTTCCCCATATCCGGGGTGGGGGGGGTGGGGGGGGGGGGCGGCACCGGCATGCACCCCTCCACCCCCCTGCATGGGGCAAGACACTCCACTGGCTTAGAAGTTTGGATATGATAAATATGTATATATAGATATATAAATAGATTTGTATGGATATTTATATTGATATATTTGTATATATAATACCTACCGGGATTTTCATCTTACGACCTAGTAGATTACTATTATTCTGAAGAGAAATGTTTGCATACATTCATGTAAAAATCCATTCCATCAATCAAATTTAAATTATTTAAATATTTAAATATATATTCATCAGAATTGGATTTCCATTCAAAACAATGATAAGCTATTTAACTGGATACCACTGACTGTACATATATATTTGCACGAGTCATCAGAACATAGACTGATAGCGGTGCTTGACACAATGTGTTGCTTCATGTGGGGATTTAAAAGCAATAATTATATGGATTACGTTGTAAAGAATTATTTCGCTCATGTATTATCGTATTTCCTTGTAAGCTTAGACTTGCATCGTCCGATGATTTTGAGTTAATGTGGCATAGTGTGATGAAATGCACCACACTTGTTTTCTGAGATAAATATATTAGGTTGATCATTATAATCTACCTTACTTTAGTTTGAAGTAACTTTTATTTTAACTGGCTAACCTTTGAGATATTTGAAGTGTAACCATACACAATTAATTGAGGAAAGCACGCCAAAAGTCTGACACCATAGGCTTCTGCAGTAACAAGTTCTAGTAAATTGCCTCAGTATTCCCTTCTCTGTGGCGACACATGTTTAATAAGTGCACCAGTATCTAAGTTAGATATGTAGAGTCAAATCTAGATAACTGCTTTGGTTTTGAAAATTTGATGTTTTCATCGGACTATGCAGCTTTAAGATATGGACACAAACTTGAACGTGACAGTCTCTCTTTTGTACAGGTACACAGTGCAATGTTGTCAGTCTGACAGATACATCTATCCTGTGTGACACTGAACCTAAGCCGACCAACACCGGTATCAAAACATACCCAGGTGAGAAATCTGAACCAATTTTTACCATAAAGACAAATATCATATATAAACACTCTGAACCAACATTTACCACAAAGACAAACATCGTATATAAACATTCTGAACCGACATATACCATAACAACAAACATTATATATAAACATTCTGAACCAACATTTACCATAATGACAAACATTATATATAAACATTCTGAACCAACATTTACCATAATGACAAACATTATATATAAACATTCTGAACCAACATTTACCATAAAGACAAGCATTATATATATAAACATTCTGAACCAACATTTACCATAAAGACAAACATTATATATAAACATTCTGAACCAACATTTACCATAAAGACAAGCATTATATATATAAACATTCTGAACCAACATTTACCATAAAGACAAGCATTATATATAAACATTCTGAACCAACATTTACCATAAAGACAAGCATTATATATAAACATTCTGAACCAACATTTACCATAATGACAAACATTATATATAAACATTCTGAACCAACATTTACCATAAAGACAAGCATTATATATAAACATTCTGAACCAACATTTACCATAAAGACAAGCATTATATATATAAACATTCTGAACCAACATTTACCATAAAGACAAGCATTATATATAAACATTCTGAACCAACATTTACCATAATGACAAACATTATATATAAACATTCTGAACCAACATTTACCATAAAGACAAGCATTATATATATAAACATTCTGAACCAACATTTACCATAAAGACAAACATTATATATAAACATTCTGAACCAACATTTACCATAATGACAAACATCATATATAAATATTTTGAACCATGAAGACAAGCAGTATTAACAATTATTGTATTTGGATTCCAACCGCACTCTCTCTACATAATGATTATCTGAAATTGACTAATAACTATAGGAGAAGTCATATCCATAGTACTAATTCACGAAGGTGGAGGTGAAGTTGTTTGATATATTTCCTTATTCATGTGGTTTGGTAGGCTAATTTTTTTTTTTTTTTTCCTTGAAGATTTATACTGCCTATCATGGATAAGCCTGAATAGGCTTGTTTTCACCATTAGACAGTTTGTCGATAGAAAGCCCGAGCCTACACCTTTTCCGACCTAAGGGATTTTTAACCTCCCACACCACATAGACATGGTATGAGAGCAACTGGCCTTTGATGAGGCTGTAAGTTATACACAGCGGTGGAAATCCAAATTGGCAGAGGTGAGGGCACAGGGAATCAAACCACTGACCTTCAGATTAGGAGTCCGACCTAGAAAAAAGTCAGACACTCTAACCACTCCGCCACAGAGATCACCACAATGGGTTAGGATATGGGGGATCGGAGGTTAGGTCACAGGTTCAATTTATAGGTTTTATGGTGGGCCACGGAGATTAGTTCTGGGCAGCGGGTGGGTGGGGCATTTTGGAGCCATGTCCGAGGCTCGTTGGTTTGAGTTCCGGTGGCTAGTGTCTGTGTGCGATGGTTACTGATTGGACAGTTGCTGTTGTGTCCTATGTCCACAAGGTGGTGGCAATAGTAGTGGGCAATGGTCGCCAAGGCCAGGTTGGTCTGGTGTATTTGACGGCAGGTGGCACCAGGATCGGTGTGGTCAAGGTTAAAGGCATAGAGGAGTTTCCCACCTCCACTCCTTGAATTACCCATGTAGCAGTTACATATAACATGAATAATGCCTCCAAATAAAACAGAAACCTTCACAGGCATGACCAACAAATCAAATGACTATATCTACAAAATACGATCTCCATAATATCTGTATAACGTGATAGTTGCCTACTCTTGCTTATGTGTGGTATGACTAGTTATGCTAATATTATTTAGGCTGTAGGGGGCCTATCGTGCAGCGACCGGCTGGGGGGTGGGTGCTGTGTCACCTATGATAACCCGTCCGATGGAGCCTCGAGCCCGCATCAGCCAACCAGGGGGAAAGGCGATCCCAGAGGTGTCGATCTCTGGCACTACCGCCTCTAATCTGCGTCCAATAAATAATATTGTTTGTACTGTAGTAGCCTGTAATGAGCCTCACTACCTGTTGCAGAGAAGTAGCAACAGGTGGCAGCACGCTAGTGGGAACAGTCCATGGGGTGCTTGGTAGTGGCCACCCTCGACAGGAGATCACATGCAACCCGGCTGGGCATTGACAGGTGACTTCTTCACCTAACCTGACCTGAGGTAGATTAAAACGAGAATTATGGCTTACTCGGTGTTTCTCCTTCTTCACTATGATCAGATTAGGATGCGGTCCATCACAAAAACATCTCATTCATTTTTATATTTTGTACGCCTCCATTCACTTGCAGGTAATCGCGGTGTGGCTGGAGATTTTTATTTAAAAGACTCAACTCTCAGAGGAAGCTTTGTGAATGTATCAACAAGCACTGCAGCCGGTGACAACTCAACACACCTGGATGAAATGAATTGGAGCGAACGTGACTTCAGCACTTCATGGAATTACTACATGATGAGAATGAAGGCATTCTTTATTCCGCCCAGAGATGGCGAGTATCTCTTCTCTATCGTGAACTCAGCTGACGATTCCTACCTCTTCTTCAGCGAGACTGGACTTCTTACCAACATGGTAAGATTCCTCAGTGCAATTATGCTCATAATATTATCAGAGCTGTTTGGGCTTTTGATTTGTATTGAAACTTTAAATGTGTTTACAGAATTTATAGTTCCAGATGCATACACTAGGGGATTGCGCTTTCATATGTGTGAGGGATATGGATAGACACACACATACACACAGACACCCATGTATATATATATATATAATATATATATATATATATTTTGTATGTATATATAATATATGTATATATATAGATAGATTTGTTCCGGGGTAGCCGTTATGTTTTGGAATTCAGAATTCAGAATTTTTCAGACTTCAGAATATAGGTAGTAATTGATCATTAAAGTTGCATAGTCCGATGGTTTTGAATTTCTGTATTTTTTCTGAGATAAATATATTAGATCACTCACTAGTATCTACTTTACATTAGTTTAAATTTACTTTTATTTAAAATGGTAAACCTTTAAGATATTTTGAGTGCAAACATGGTAAATTAGTTTTGGGAAGCTTTCCAAAACTCTGGCACCATAGACTTCTGTAGTAACAGGTTCTGTTAAATTGACTCAGTATTGCCTTCTATGCAGAAACAAATGCTTAATAAGTGCATCAGTATTTAAGTTAGATATGTCAAATCAAAACTAGATAATTGGTTTGGTTTTGATAATTTGATATTTCATCGGACTTTGCAGCTTCAATATTGCAGTAAAATTCTATGAATACTCACACTAAGTGGGATAAATAAAGACTACAAATACTGTTACAGTTTATTATAGAGTAATATGCTGATAAATGGCTATTGGGATAATTAAATACAGTAGTACACTTTATTTCCAATTAAAACATATGATGAGACTTTAGCATATGCCCCATCAAAAGAACCATAATTAAACACATCTATATTTCTCCAGAGAAATGTATTAATATTGACACTAAGCGGGATACATATACACTATAAATTGTATTAGTTTATATGCTGTAAGACAAGATTTTAAGTTTTTGGAGCTTTTCGGACTTCAGAATTTCTGGAAGGATGTTAGACATGTAATACTGTAATTTATGAGGACCAGCTTGATGTCCCTGTTATGATTTTAGGCTGAAATCGCTGCAAAAACTAAGAACAAGTCAACACAGCATCTGGCGTCCAAGAACTTCATGCTGACTGCAAACAAAGCGTAAGTATGCAGTGAGGTGAGTCAGTGATGACTGCAGCAACAGGATGAGATATTGTAGCGAATTAAAGATAAACTTAAACTAGTCAAGCGGCTCTAGGCAGGGAAACGCATGTAGAGGCGGAATCATCGTAGCATAGCAGGAGAAGCACCAGTAGCACCTAATCCTGACAAGGATGGGTGGGCGGGTGATCGCAGTGACGTCTAGTAGATATGTGACTGCAAGTGTAGTTAGCAGTGTACGCCGCAAAGGCACAGTGTATGTGGTGCATGGCAGATGGGGTTGCGCATCAGTCATAGTTGCGTTCACAAATTGTTCTTCTTGTCGCCAACATGCGTCATTCAATATTGCCACTTTAAACTCACCACACCCAGCCCGTTGCTGGCACGCTCTCCTATTGTAATTAATTGTGCTTGCAGTCAGGCTGTCACCAGCTTTATAACCAGTCAACATTACCAATTTTCACCCACCCACCTATGCTTGAGGGCACACTTATAGTTATCTAGACACATTTACGTCTAAATGTTATCTTCAACTAAAACCATAACAAAACTCATACAATATATTATTAACGAAGCAGGTGATTAGATTTATTGATACTGTATTATGTTTATTTGTAAATCATATGTTAAAATACACAGTTTTGTTCCACCCACCCCATCAACAAACAACGGGCCTGCGAGCTAAGATTATAAGCTGATATTGGAATACATTGTGTCGTCCCCGAACTTATGCTTGAGGTTGCCTCTCTGTGCCTGGTAAGATTAGATTGGAGTGTTTGAGCTGTATGCTCAGGCTAAGTCGAAGACGCCACCATCAGGGCCCCACTACATATGGTGAAAATGTTATGTTTAGTTCTTGTCATCTGCAGCAATGAATTTGAATCTGCTGGTTTTAGCTGGGTGTATCCTTGGAATCTGAGGTTCATCTGGTATTACTGTTAACACCATGTCAAGCCTCATTTTGAACGATCGTCCACTGCAGTTTGATACCGAACTCCCAAGGAGGAGGCTAATGGCTAACACATGTGTATATATGAGCCTGTTTCAAAAGGTGCTAACTCTTTGTTTTGTTGTCCATAGTAACGATTGACACAAAACAGCACAGAAACGGTTACACTGAAAACACAAGGACATTTGCTTCAAATCAATATGTATTCTATTGGGATTATGAAACACCATGTAAAAAACAAATCAGTTTATCATGAGCAAATGCATAAGTAGATAGTGTGTTGATCGTTACTATGGACAAAGTGTTGCCCCATATTGCTTAGCACCTTTTGAGACAGTCTCATATACATAAACAATACCTATAGAGAGGGAAAATATAGGAAACAGGAAACCGGAATCAGAATTACTATTTGTATCACGCTGGTCACCAGTGGACACAATCTTTTTGCCCAGAACCAGTTTCAGCAGCTGTTTCTGCGGAATTGATATAAACTGGTCCCAGTGCGTTCTCCCATGTTTTACAATACTCAAGAACTTTAACACCAGCGGAAACAAAATTGCTAAATCTATTAATCACCAATTTGGCAGGGGACGGGGTTGGGGTGGGGGACGGGGGGGGGGGGGGCGGTCCTAAGCATTGCTTATTCATATTAGGTTTCTTATGTAAGCTGGCAAGAGCTGAACTCCCTGGACAGAAAGACTTCCTTTTGATTTTGTTTTTGTTTGTTGTTGTTGTTGTTGACTGCGAGGCTTTTTTTTGTAAGCACTGAAGTGCACAAATTAAATATCCTCTTTTCCCACCTCTAGGTATCCGCTGGTGCACGTGACCCAGGGTAATGGCGGCTATTCACTGGGACAAGTCGCGGTCCACATATCAAGCACCTCACTCCAAGGGGGACGCGCTACTTCCACAGTGAGAAGTGAGAAGCAGACAATCACCACCAACTCAGTGGTTGTCAACGAAGTACAGGTAAGTCCGCAGTTACGACAAGTTGGTTGGTTGTTGGAGTTATACGTCCGGGCAACATCTAAGGTGACATCAGGATGGGTACCGTCTCTTGACAGTGCGCACTCATGGCAAATTTATAGTGCTGCCTCACTGGGAAATCAGGATGCTGGAACCATGACCCGATATCCCACTCAGTCAGATTATCCTGATACTGAGCTAACCAGTCCTTGCCATATTCTATTAATGCCGAGCACCAGGCTAGGAAGTGACAAGTATAAATTGTATGAGTCATTGGTTTGACTCGACTGGGAATGGAACTCCTGACCTTCCGCATGTGAGACCCGCGCTCTACCAATTCGGTCACCGCGACTGGTAGTTATGAGAAAGATTTAATACAGAAAACAAGGTATATTCAGGCATCGCCGAATCGGTAGAGCGCAGGCTTCCCGTGTGGAAGGTCGGGAGTTCGATTATATAATATAGCATTTGAAGAGTTCTGACGCAAAACCACGTAAACGCCAATCCAAAAATGTAGTTTAAATAACAGATTTTTACCTCAAAATAATTTTAATTTTCACTAATTCCACTTTTGCTATGATCACACTGTTATGGGGCAATGAACAAAAGCGAAGGAAGATAAACAAGTAAAGTTCTTGAGGGTTTGATTCTAATGTGTATCTCCATTCTTTTCATTGGCGTTTACGTTGTTTTGCGCCTGAACTCTTCATTTGCTAAATGCTTAATATATTCTTGTTATTATACAGACACTGCAACTGAATGGCTGGAACAGCCAGACCAAGATAAATGAAGTACAGAGCGTGACTATCATGTCCAATAACCTGGCGGATGTGATCTTCAGACTTGGCATGGGAGACGTTTGGACAGGTAATAACTGCCATTAAAACTAATGTGGTAGTCCACACACGGTGGCTGCAGGGACTACCCCGTCTATTGCCGCAATTCTTCTGTGTCAGGTGGCAGCACGCTAGCCGGTGTGCGGGTCCCTGTGTGGACTGCCCATACTGCATCCAGCTAGCGGCTGCCCCTACCGAGAGAGGTTACCTGTGACTTGACTGGTCAGGGGGCGGGTCACTTGATCTTGTGACGCTGCGGTGTGCGGAGGTTGAGAATAAACGGTGGAAGCGTTCCTTCCTGTCTTTTTTTGGCATACATCTGCGTGTTTCAATGAGATGAGAGAGACCCGGGAGGAACCGGCCATACGCGGACTATTACACTACAAAATAGATGTTTAAGTTTCAAAATTTGCCTGGCTAGAATTTGTGCTTATTGAATGCATCGGAGTTTGTCCATATTGAACAATTTCTTCACATCATTCTGGCTAAATCCAATGCTGTGTAGTGCAGTGTAGTGTAGTGTAGGATTTGTGCATATTGAATGCATTGGAGTCTGACCATATTGAACAATTTCTTCACACCATTCTGGCTAAATCGAATGCTGAAGTGCAGTGTAGTGTAGTGTAGGATTTGTGCATATTGAATTCATTGGAGTCTGTCCATATTGAACAATTTCTTCACATCATTCTGGCTAAATCCAATGCTGTGTAGTGCAGTGTAGTGTAGTGTAGTGTAGAATTTGTGCATATTGAATGCATTGGAGTCTGTCCATATTGAACAATTTCTTCACATCATTCTGGCTAAATCGAATGCTCTAGAAGTAGTGCAGTGCCGTGTATCGCCGTGTAGTGCATTGTACTGCAGAAGCAACAATAAATGCTTGATAAGCAAGCCAGTATCCAAGCTGGATATGTAAGATCAAATCTAGGTGACCGTTTTGGTTTAGAATATATGATGTTTTCATCAGATTATCATTACGCAGCTTTAACTTGGAAGTTTGATATTTAGCTAACCCGTGACTGTTTTCCTGCAGCTCCAATGACAGTATCTGGTGTCACAACTGTGAAGAACGAGCTGAACCTATTGCCGAGCATCAACCCTGACACCGTCACTGTGACAAGCACGGCGATAAGTGGAGGCGTCCGTCTGGACGTCGTCTTCAACTCAGATCTAGGTCAGTGACACTGCTTATTATTAACTACTTTTTTCCTTCTTTTTTTCTTCTTGGAGATTCGTACTGTCTATCATGGATAAGTCTGAATAGACTTGTTTTCACCATTAGACAGCCCTACTATAATGGGCCTGTCACATTACGACGCTCCTCGCCAGCGCGCTGCCAAGCGAATTTGTTTATGCAACCCGAGTTTGTATGATCTGAGCATGAAGTAAAAAATGGTTGGGATGATCCGAGGTGATTAATCGATGTCGACCTAAGTGTGCGTTAACACTGTGTATGCCCACTGTGTCCTACATGGGCGTTGCATCAGTTCAAGGATTGATGCAGCATGCACCATATCGGCTGTAGCAAAGACCCTATAATACTAAGATGGCTCACTCCCTATCTCTCCCATGGTAATGTAAATTTCGCAGTTTGATCAACCCGGCTGCTGGTTGGTGTTTCACATGTAAACACATACAATTATATTATACATGAGACAGGTAAGTATGAATACACATCAATATAAAATTGCTATGAACAAATAAATACACATCATCATCAGCGTCATCGTCATCATCGCCATCATCACACATCTTTCACATTCATATATACATTTATACATATAATATAGCAACTGTTTAACCAAGAGAACAGCCAGCGCACCAAGTGGTGGGTTTGATCATTTTGATTACACAGTACAGGCTGAGTGAGCCGTCTTAGTATTATAGGGTCCTTGGCTGTAGCCTGGCTGGGAGCTTGATTAATGGCCTCAGTGCTGTGTCCCAGCTTCAGCAATTTGGATGGCAGTTTGACTTCAGGTTTGTGCATTTGATTAATATTCTGCAGGTGACCTCAAGATGATGACTGCTATGGTGGACAAGGAAAAGAACCGGGCTAATGCAACATTAAGCGTAACAGAGAAAACTAAAGGGAAGGCCTCCATGGAGAAGTTTGCACTCACCTTCATGGGAGCAGCTACCGCGCCGCTCAGCAAAACGGCATCTGCTAGCGATGTAAGCAAATTTTCCAAGATGTTTAAATTTTTTCATCAGTTCTCTAATTTGTGCAACATGGAAATTCAGACCATTATATCTAGAATTATCAGTCGTATTATTTGATTATTTTGTATATATTATCTCAGTTACAAATTTCAGACAAAATAGATAAAACTGTGTGAATTTACAAAATATGGATTCTTTTTCAAAATACTTAGTTTGAGATATACTGCCAATAATTATTATATTCAATTTGAATATTCATTTTTATTTTTTTACTCACTTATGCTAATAGCTTAACTTGAACACTATCACTGTATCAGTATCAGAATTATTATTTCATGAGTCTGAAGACAAACTTTGCAGTTTATTGATAACACATTTAACACCATTTTAGGATTCCCTTGAAAAATTGCAAGCTACAAACTATTAGTTTTGTGCATTTATAAACTTACAAACCTAAACTTGATACAACATCTTACTTTACTCTTCTAGGTTGAGACTGCAGTGAGGAGACTATTTGAAGTGCGCTGTCCGAGCTTTCTCACGTCTCCACGGACACGAGTTGGGTTTAAATTGGACTTTGAGTCTAATGCTCGCTACTGGGAGTCTGGCGTCCGAGTGAGTGACACCATGCCCTTCTGTGGGAAAACCTCAGTGAAGAACCCCAGTTGGCTGTATAGAAACCATGGAAACAGCAAGTACAATGTACACATCGACCTCCTCTCAACTGGAATGGTGTGTAGCAGCAACAGACTTCTTATCTCTTATGTACTGGATATGATCTCCCTATATATATATGTATGAGTCAGGATCACGAAAAGAGGCCAATTGGGGGAAGTTGTCGCCGTCGATCATTGGATGTCGGCGTCGAACAGTTTAATTATAGTTTAGCATTGACAGAGGTATTGGAGAGTCCTTAAATTTATCCTGAATTTAAAGGTGGAGAAAACACGACAACCTTATTTGTTTCTAGGATAATTTAATATAAAACAAAGAAATGCACAACACTTTAAGAATTGCGATGCCGACACCTGTTAAAGTTGTCGGCGTCGATCATTGGATGTCGGCGTCGATCGGCATTGACAGAGGTGTTGCAATGTCCTTAGATTTATCCTGAATATAAAGTTAGAGAAAATACAACAATCTTATTTGTTTCTAGGATAATTTAATATAAAACAAAGAAATGCACTACACTTTAAGAATTGCGACACCGACATCTTAAATAAACCACCAATTGGCCCATTTTCGTGAGGCTGACTGGTATATATATATATATATATATATATATAAATATATATATATATATATATATAAATACACGCATGTATATGTACTCCATTATAACGGGCCCACATTTAATGCGAATATGGATATAACGCAATGATTCATTGGACCAAGAATTGTTTAATTCAAAGGTCATTCAGTAAACTAAACTCTAATTCACTAAGGGCAGAGACAGAATTCCATACAGTGGTATTTATTTTTTCATTTCATCTCGTTACATTCAGGTTTGACATTTGTGGGTGCTAGTCGGTGTGTTTTATGTTCGTCACGTCCCCTCGGGGTTATGGTCCCAGTGATGGTGGTCCTGGGCTGGAGTCGAGCCCTTAACCCGTCCCGTTACTCTTTGGTTGAGGTGTGGGTGGGTGGGTGAAGTTAGCTGGTGGAGTTATCCGAATGGCAGCTGGAGGAGTTGTGTGGCCGTGGAGGCGGTTTGGATTCGAACTGGTCACGTGGTGTTTTTGGCGGTAGGGGAGGGTGCGCCTCCTCCTGTGGCCGGGTGGAGGAGGTTCCTCCTTAACGCTAGGTGGCGCCATCAGCGCTGTGGGTATGGGTGTTCTTTCCCCTGGAGGTATGTGGAGTCGGATGGTTCAGTAGGGGGAGGGGCCGTCTCCGCCCCACAAATTAGCCATGTTACGTTAACATGCATAATTTAGCGCGATCTCGATTTTTTCGCATCATTCTGGCTAAAGTTGATTGATATATAGAAAATCTGATTACAATTAAATACATATAATACCATGAACAAGGGTCATTAGATGGATAGATAACCAGCGCTAATTGAAATGCTTCTCGGTGACAGGTGTGCTTCGCATACAAGGGCTCCTTCCAGCAGAAAGTCTACGTGAACTACCACTACACTACCACAACAGTGTCGCAGGTTGCCTACCGCGGCGATCAGTTCACTGTCGCCATCCCACCATCAGAAGAGTAAGTGATTCAGGACGACGCAGACAAGAGTTGCTATAATGGGGCTGTATTCAGGTTCAGTAGTTACATACTTGGTTGGTTGGTGAGTTCTGTGTTTGAAGCCTGTCTGGGCGTAATGGATTAATCGACTCTGGTCACCCGAGCCACTTTTTGGCGCATGTGCACATCGTGCAGACTCAGGTCGAATAATTGAATAAGCTTCTCCACGCTCGGGTGACAAAAATGGTGGCCCTTTTATTTGTTTTTTTAGTAGCCGATATAATTACAGCAAAATATGATTTAACTATTTTTATGATGGCATAGCTTAGTGATATGTCCATTTCATTAATCTCTGTTATTACCCAAAAAAAAAATGTATGACTGGTACCGGTGGCAGGACGGTACCAGTGCAAATGTGACGTCATCGCTCCTTGCAAACCCCAGCCAAGAGGTGGGTTACTGGGGTCGGGTAGTTTTGCACACGACACGTATTTCTCGACTCCACTCGCGGTGTTCGATTTGAAATTCTGACGACTCGGGTGACCAGAGTCGCCCGGGTCGTGTTAATCGATTACGGCCCCAGGTGTTCTCATTGGTGATGGGCTGGACAGCCTGACCGCACGGGATTGTGTCGATGCGATGACGCCTGATTCCACCGGGGTGACAGCGGAAGTTTGGCTTCTAATGTTAGTCGGTAGGGGGCGCCACATGCAGAGGTGCGAGTGAAGTCAGTCTAGTTGGGAAAACTGACCGTATGGGGACATCAGGTCATGACAGCCTGATCTCCCAGTGAGGCAGCCCTATAAAATCATGCGTGCGCACTGTCAGGAGTTGGTGGCGGTCCTGGTATGGCCTAGGATCTGTTTGTTTGTTGTTGTTTTACGTCCTAGCAACATCTAAGGTCATATCAGGACGGCGGCCTAGGGTCTTGTTGGGGCGTAAAACTACAGCAATCAATGACCCCAACGAGTTGTCGTTATTGTTGTATTATTGTTGTTCGCTTCTACAACCATCCTCTCTGAAGTTAACTCTTCATCCAAAAAAAAACGGACAGATTTATCTTGGCCGTTTCCTATTGCTGCAGTCCTGCAGCCTGTAACCATCAAGATTATGAGCCACCCAAAAAGTAAAGCAACCAATCTCCCACGGCCCTCTTAGAGGACCGGGATACGGACACTGAACTCATCCGGCCATCCCGTCTCAGTTATTATAGTATTATTTGATATTTCCTGTGGAAATGTTGAAATGTGTTAGTGTTAGTAAGATACACTCATCTTATAACCATATCAGGTGGAGTTACGTGTGCCTGGACATAAAGTCGCTGCTGACAACACGGCGCACTTCGCTATTGTCCTGCAAGCTGGAACGCTTCTACATCTACCGGGATCAAACTACTTCTGACCCCATCTACGTAGATGACATCCTTATTGTGACGAATGCACCCACCACTGACCTCACCGGTATGGTTATCGCTTATGAGCAAGTTTTCTATTGTAGTTCCATTCTAATTTAATTCTAATGTAATTATTATTATTAGGAGAATAGCTGATAATAATGGTTAGTAAAATCGAAAGTATTTGTTCATTTAACATATAATATTTATATGTATATATGTAATGTATAAGAATTATGTGAGAATAAATTCACCGAAGTTGCTAGCAACCATCTACCACCTCTGGTTATGCCCTGTAGTGCCCCCCTCTCTGGCCTCCATGGCAGCTTCCCGCTAGAAGCTTCTTCCCTCACTCGCTGCTGAAAGAATTGCATGAGGCAAGAGGCAGTTAACCTCTTGCTACAGATTATACTTGACTCAACCCACTTACTTTGCCTCTTATCTTTACAACTGTATCCTCAATTTATATATAGCTCTGATACTTAATTGTCATATTTTCTTCAGGTCTTGCCGGGTTGAGGCGCCTGTCTCCTCCAGTGTGGGCGCTGAAGAATGTGGAGGTGACTGGAAACAGCAGCTTCGGCTACAAAATCAACATGTCGCTGGCAGACTGTAAACATAATCTTCCCCTCTTCTCTGCTGTTGGTGCTCAGGTAGGTACAAATAGAAAGTAGATTTGAACCTTAGGTAAGGCTAAACCCCATTGCATAACCCGATGAAAGCATAATTAATGCGTATAGTCCGATGGTTTTCAGTTTCTATCATGTATATATTACTTAATCTAATTTACTTTTTTTTTTTCTTTTTTTTTTGGTACATTAGTTGTTTAAGCAGGGGAAATTTCAATTGCAGATGACTGGTCTTCCTCATTCCACTGCTCCTTGCCCTATCCTAGTAATGCCGAGCGTCTGGCTAGGAAGCGACAAGTATCAATTTTTAAGTCATTGGTTTGACTCGACCAGGATTCGAACCCACGATCTACCAACATGGGAGACGGACGCTCTAACTCATTCGGCCATCCCGTCTGGTACTCATTCGTCTGTTTGACATAACTTTTATTTTGAATGGCTAATTTTGGAAATATTTTAAATGCAACTTCTACATTAATTTGGGGTACATGTCAAAACTCTGGACACCATAGGCTTCAGCAGTAACAGGTTGTAGTAGGTTTGCTTCAGTAACAAATCCTTAATAAGTGCACTAGCACCTATGTTGGATATGTGGGATCAAATCTAGGTAAGTGTTTTGGTTTTGAAGATTTGATGCTTTCATTGGACCATGACACTTTAAGCACCATTTGGACTAGATAAAAGATTCACCCCGTACTTGCAGTAGAGCGGTGAATGACAATGTAGTCTAAATAAGGCAAAAATAGTTTTAGTATGGAAGAGGAAGTAGAATCACTGGCTCCAGTATCAACAAAGACCCTATTATACTAAGACGGCTCACTCAGCCTGTACTGTGTAATCAAAATGATCGAACCCACCACTTAGTGTGCTGGCTGTTCTTTTGGTTAAACAGTTGCTATATTATATGTATAAATGTATATATGAATGTGAAAGATATGTGATGATGGCGATGCTGATGATGATGCTGATGATGATGTGTATTTGTTCATAGCAATTTCATATTGATGTCTATTCATACTTACATATCTCATGTATAATATAATTGTATGTGTTTACATGTGAAACACCAACCAGCAGCTGGGCTTATCAAACCCACGACAAGGTGGCACTGCAAAATTTACATTACCATGGGAGAGATAGGGGGTGAGCCGTCTTAGTATTATCGGGTCTTTGGTATCAACTGGCTACTTATATCGGCACAGAGTTGGTGAATTGAGAGAAAATGCAAAAAGATAAGATGGCGGCGATAGAACGCCGTCGATTTCACTTTTAAACTTCCTTAAACTACATGCTTTTTTATATTTTTAAAATCAGAAGTAGAGGGTAAGTATGAAGATATATGTGAAGAATATATTTTGTTTCTTAAATTAAGAATTTATCAGCTCAGTTCATTTCCCCAACATGTCGAAATTTTTCGCCAGTTTTTCTAATGGGTTGGTTTTCGCCCCTAATACAAGTACGGGGTGATCTTTTATCTACATTTGAACTAGTATCAAACAGTGGAATTTATGTCATTTCAGCTTATGTATTTATTATGAGCCTAACAACAACACAAAGTACAACATAGTTCCCTTTTGTCCCACCAGGTGCAAACCTCCAATAACACTGATGCAATATACAACGGACCTACATGGACGAACGGCGCTGCCGTTACCATCCACCGAAATACAGCTGCCACGCCACCTGTCGGCGGAACCTTCAGCCTCACCTTTGGAAGCATTACGGTGCAAGGTGAATGTTTGTTTGTTGGAGTTTTACATCCTGATGGCATCTAAGGTCAAATCAGGACGGATACCAACTTGCGACAGTGCACACTCATGGCAACTTTACAGTGCTGTCCCACTGGGAGACCAGGCCATCGGCACCATGATCTGATTTCCAACTCAGTCGCATTATCCTGGCACTGAGCTAACCAGTCCTTACCCTAGCCTGGTAATGCCGAACGCCTGGCTATCAATAGCCAGCGTTCGGCATCAATAGGCTTGGGAAAGAACTGTTTTTTTCCGGTAGCAATAAATTGGGTCATGGTGCAAGCGACCCGGTGTACCAGTTTGACAGCACTATGAAGCTATAATGAGTGCGCATTATCACAAGTCGGCAACCAGGGGTAACTGGAGAGCAGGCGACTGCTTTTAAAGTTGCGTAGTCCACTGGTTTTGAGTTTCTGTCATTTTTCTGAGATAATTATATTGAATTGATCATTATAATCTACCTTACTTTAGCTTAATGTAACTTTTATTTGAAATGGTTAACTTTTGAGATATTTGAAATGTAAATATGTCAAATTAGTTTTTGCAAGCACATCAACACTTAGACACCATATGCTTCTGCAGTAATAGGTTCAATTAAATTGGCTCAGTATTCCCTTCTATGTGGTGACAAATGCATAATTTACGTAGGCGGAGTCATGATGTTATAGTGGTTAGTCTTTTATTTAGCGAAATAGCGAATGGTAGACAGGAAGTGTGAACACTTATTTGTCTTATTTAGAAGCAGAGAGGATCAGTACGTTCAATCTAATGGTTACTTCAGGTGAATTATCAATCAGTACGTTCAAATCTACAATGCTATGTCAGGTCAAATGTCAGGCTCTTCATTCACAGGTCAATTGGTGGGTGGGACTCGAACCCTCAACCCCACCCATTACCTTTTTATCAACGGTGTGGGTGGGTGGGGGAAGTTAGATCAGTGTTCCGTGGATGGCGGCAGGAACGGTTGTGATGATTTGAACCTGGAGGAGGTTGGTCACGTGACCGTTTTTGGCGGCAAATTCAAAGTCTGGTCAGGTCGGTGGGCCCTGGAGGCGGTGGGTGGAGTTACTCCGGGCATTCTTTGTGGCGGAGTGGTTAGAGTGTCTGACTTTTTTCTAGGTCAGACTCCTAATCTGAGGGTCGGCGGTTCGATTCCCCGTGCCCCCAGCTCTGCCAATTTGGATTTCCACCGCTGTGTAACTTACAGCGTCATCAAAGGCCGGTTGCTCTCATACCATGTCTATGTGGTGTGGGAGGTTAAAAATCCCTTGGGTCGGTAAAAGTGTAGGCTCGGGCTTTCTATCGACCAGCAGTGGAGTGGGGAAGACCAGTCCTCTGTGACTGGGATTTCCCCTGCTTGGGACAACTAATGTACCAACAACAAAAAAGATAGACAAATAAGTGTTCATACTTCCTGTCTACCATTCGCGATATCGCTATATCGTAATCCGCCGGACGGCGTGCACGGCAGCCGCCAGGTCAGTTCGGGGGTTTGAGGCTAGGTGGCGCCACCATCTTCATATCGTAGGGCGACTCTCCGCCCCGTTAATTACCCATGTTACGAATAACATGCACAATGAGTGCACCAGTATCTCAGCTAGATATGTAGAATCAAATCTAGATGATTGTCTTGGTATTGAAAATTTGATGTTTTCATCAGACTAAAGTAAAGTTTGTTGTATTTAATAACGCCTCTACAGCACATTGATTTCCGTATCATCAGCTACTGGACGTCAAACATATGGTCATTCTGACATATTTCTTTGGAAGAAACCCGCTGCCGCCAAATAGACTACTTTTTCCGATAAGCAGCAAGGGATCTTAGTTTTATATGCACTTTCCCACAGATAGTATAGCACATACCACAGCCTTTGATGGACTAGCTTTGGACAACTGGTTGGAACTGAAAATAGTGCGATAGGTAGACACGCTACTGTCTGAGCTACGTCACGCTCCCTTTCTTCGGACTATGCAGCTTACAAAAAAACAAAAAAGGTTTTGATAAAAACATCCAGTAGGCAAATATACCTTATCTATATGATTCCTTTCAGGCATTGACGCTGGGATCACGGCCTCTGAACTTAAGGAAACCCTTGAGGCAGAATTCGGGGTGGGCACCCTCGATGTGGTTCGAACTGGCGCATGTGCTGGGTACCAGTGGACGGTCACGTGGGCGAGCGCTCCAGGCAACCAGGTGGCGCTCACAATGGTAAGTCGGGCACTGTGTAATCAAAATGATAGTATAGCACATACCACACCCTCCTCTGCTCTCCTGCTCCCCAATATAGCCTCTCTCGTCTCTCTCGCATCTCTCGTCTCTCTCTTTTACTCTCTCTGTCTCACTCTCTCTCACCGGACGCGGTGGCCGTATGGGTAGAGTGCAGCCTTCCCGTCCACCTCCTCCCCACTTCTCCCCCATATAATCTCTCTCTCGTCTCTCTTGTCACTCTCCTCTCTATCTGTCTCTCTAATCTCTCCACCCCCCTCCCCTCTGCTTCCCCCATATAACCTCTCTCTCGTCACTCTCGTCTCTATCTGTCTCTCTAATCTCTCCACCCCCCTCCCCTCTGCTTCCCCCATATAACCTCTCTCGTCTCTCTTGTCACTCTCCTCTCTATCTGTCTCTCTAACCTCTCTAATCTCTCTCCACCCTCCCCTCCCCTCTGCTCCCCCAGTATAGCCTCACTCTTGTCTCTCTTGTCACTCTCGTCTCTATCTGTCTCTCTATCTCTCTAATCTCTATAATCTCTCTCCACCCTACCCTCCCCTCTGCTCCCACAGTATAGCCTCACTCTTGTCTCTCTCGTCTCTATCTGTCTCTCTATCTCTCTAATCTCTCTCTCCATCCTCCTTCCCTCTCCTCTACTCCCCCAGTATTAATCTCTCTCTCGTCTGTCTCCCCCTCTCTCTCTCTCTCTCTCTCTCACTCTTTCACCGGACGCGTTGGCCGAATCGGTAGAGCGTAGGTTTCACATGCGAAAGATCAGCAGTTTGGATCCCAGTCAAGTCAAACCAATGACTTTTAAAATTGATACTTGTCGCCAACAAGCCTGGCATTCGGCATTAATAGGATATGACATGGGACTGGTTAGCACTGTATCAGGATAATCTGACTGTGTGGGATATCAGGTCATAGTGCTTGCGGCCTGGTCTTCCAGTGGGGCAGCACTATAAAGTCGGCATGATTGTTCACTGTCCTTGCCCTATCCTATTACTGCCGAGCGCCAGGCTAGGAAGCGACAAGTATTAAATTTAAAGTCATCGGTTTGACTCGACCAGGGTTCGAACCCGTGGGTTCGAGCCCCATGATCTACCAAAACGGGAGACGGACGCTCAACTCATTTGGTTACCCTGTCTGGTCAGTAGTGTATGAAGCATAACTAACTATTGAAGTATGATACCAAACTTTCTGAGCGTTGCTGAACAGTTTAAATTATAAATACACTAACTTATATCCTTGTACTTAATGCATTATGTGTAATTTACAACGCGAACAAGGAGCCCTTGTTATGGAATTTTATTTAACACAAGTTTAGTTGAAGTGAGTACAGTACAGCAGTATAGGATTTGATCGGTATGAATGTTTGACTCAGGCCCTCAACCCAGGCGTTTGAATGTCTGTTTGAAGGGTTGGGTGGGCGGCTGAGTTGAGTTGAGTTGTTGAGTTGCTCGTCTGGCTGCCGGGGTGGAAGTGACGGTTGGAGGCTCCCTGATTTGCGAGGAGGGGTTTGTGACATCAGAGTCTCGCAAGATGGGATCGTGACGTCAGAGTCTCATGAGAGCGGTTCTGGGCGAGACCGGTAGGGGGGGCCGGTTTGGGGATTCAAACCCAGGTGGCGCCACCGTAAGGCTCGCTGTTCGCGTGCAAATTACCCATGTTGGTGAACCACCATGAACAATTCCATTTATCCCTTAAAAGAAAACAAAAATGTTTATAATACCACTTATGGCCGGAATACCAGATCTATGGCACCTGAGAAAAATAATTGATTCAATCCAGTTATCTAAAAATTAAACGTAAAATTCACTAATGTTAAATTGCTATGTGTTATGACAATGAATGAGTGTGCAAACACTAGCCCACCCAATTGTTACATTTCACAGGATGGTTCAGCGCTAACTGGAGAGCAGGTGACTTACAAGGCTAAAACAATTCAAGATGGCGGCGTCTACCTGAACACCATTCCCGGTGACTTCCTGCGAACCATACATAACACGCCACAGGTATGACTACGCTTAGTACTGTACAGCTGCAAAATCACTAAATAAATTATCCGAATTAGGACAAACTGTAAATAAACTTACTTCGTTCTCAGGCATATTTTGTCAAAATTTGGGACGGCTAGGCAACATTTTTATTTCATTGGTTCAAGAAATTTGGGGAGGTGGTATTTTTTTAACTTGGTTTTTATTTGGTAAGAAGTTTAGGGTAGTGGTAGTACTAGATTTGATCCGACATATCCACATGAAAATTCTTTTCCTACCAAAGCAGCAGGTGAAATTCAATACAGTGAGATTTCTTTTATTAATTTAGTTTTCTTGAATTATTATTATTATTATATATATTTTTTTTTTCAAATTTGCTATTATAAAAATGGTCTCATGGCACTCACAATTAATGTGGCAATGGCTGATACGCAAATACCTTTGTCTGGTTGCCCATATGTAAGTCAGGACGAGACAATGAGAGGTATAATTGTATTCAAATTAATGACGGTTTGACTTTTTCCAATAGGTCACTGTGGACATCAACAATATCCCAAGCATCTGCAGCGGTCAGTGCAACTTCGAATGGAAAGCAAGCGCAACACCAAGTGTAACCGCCATCAGCCCATCGACAGGTAAATGTCGTCTTTGTCCACCAAAATGTGCGAACTATTAAATTACAGACAATTTGTTCTCAAGTAAGTAGTTTCTCAGAATTGGGAATCATCACTGGCAAAAACTGCAGGACAATATCGAGTTTTTGGAATTGATGTCTCTAGCGTGGATAACCGCTAGGTCACCACCTCTAGTTTAAATTGAATGTACTTAGTCAGACAACAAATATGTTCTCTTCTTCAAACTAGAATCCTGCTTTTCTTTTTGCTTTAAAAGAAGATATAACGTTGATCCTGCCTAGTGTCACCATTTCATATGCTCTATTTCTTTTAACATTTCCAAAGAATTTCAAGTGATCTTGTAATGCTGTATTTGGTGACTGGACCGGATGACTGAATCAGTAAAAGCAGTGACTTGCAGTGCGTTTGTGTATTGGAGTTTTACGTCCTAGCAATATGTATGGTCATGTCAGGACGAGTACAGATTTGTGATAGTGCGCACTCATGCCGACTTCATAGTGCTGCCTCACTGAGAAATCAGGGCACCATGACATGGCACCATGACATGATGACATGATACCATGACATGATATCCCACTCAGTCACATTATTCCGATACTGAACTGACTAGACCAGTAACCGGTTTTTTAAAATTAATTAGTATTCCCTTCTATGCAGCAACAAATGCTTAATATGTGCACCAGTGTCAACGACCCTATAATACTAAGACGGCTCACTCAGCCTGTACTGTGTAATCAAAATGATCAAACCCACCACTTGGTGCGCTGGCTGTTTTCTTGGTTAAACAGGTGCTATATTATATGTATGAATGTATATATGAATGTGAAAGATGTGTGATGATGGCGATGCTGATGATGATGTGTATTTGTTCATAGCAATTTCATATTAATGTGTATTCACACTTACCTATCTCATGTATAATATATCTGTACTTGTTTACATGTGAAACACCAACCAGCAGCCGGGCTGATCAAACCCACCACAAGGTGGCACTGTGAAATTTACATTACCATGGGAGAGATAGGGAGTGAGCCGTCTTAGTATTATAGGGTCTTTGCCAGTATATAAGTTGACTTTGTAGGATCAAATTTCGGGAATTGTTTTGGTTTTTGGAAATGTGATGCTTTCATTGGAATGTGCAGCTTTAAACACCAACATATGGCTTCATCGATTAAAAAAAAAAAAAAATAGGCTAGTATAGAATTAAGTAGAAAAAGTGGAAAACTCTTCCCAAGAAAACCCCAAAACACTAACATAGAACCCTAAGAAAACAACTAACATAGTAATAAGAATAGGACAAACATTCAATGCCAAGAGGGCCCAAAAAAAACTAACATAGGCTACTAAACGTACCAACAGACTATCTATCTGCTACTGAAATGCAGACAATCAAATAACTTATCAGCAGCTACTGCTTGGTAAGACAACACCAACACTACAGCTGGCCAGCATTGAAAACAAGCCTGGATACCCGGGCTTACATGCTATGGACAGTATAAATACAGCCTCAATAAAAAAAAAAGATTATTTAAAAAAATCGATTAGTGGAGAGAGCATAGTCATTACATATAATGCAATTATTCTTCACAGGTTCCAACATTGCCAGTACAATCCTAACAATAACTGGAACTGGCTTCAGCTCGACAGCCAGCGAAAATAATGTGACAATAGGCGGAGTTCGATGTGTCGGGAAAACATCCACGTCCACGCAAATCCAATGTGATATAGGCAAGGGACCAGCCGGAGCACAGGACGTGGTAGTTATTGTCGCTCAGAAAGGAAAAGCGTATGACACTAATGGGGTGCTGCAGTTCACATATACATTTTCCATCACTGCATTAACACCAGTGGAAGGAAGCATAGCAGGTAAGTCCATCGTTAGATTATGGAGTTATGTTGAAATTAAGCCATCGTCCAGGTATGTCTTTGTTGTTGCCAACGAACCCCTTTGAAGAAGCCGATTGATGATTCTTTGTGCAGGTCGACAAGTTTTTAAACGCTTTTCTAAATATCAATATTTGGATGGTATTTAGTAATCCTGCAAATTCTTTAATTTTCAAGCCAAATCATCAAAATATATTTCTGATGAACATGTTATGTTATCTTGTGAAGCATTCCCAACTGATAAACCAACTTTGTTGTGCTTGAAGGTGGAAGTTTGGTGACGATTAGCGGGACAGGCTTCAGCTCCAGCATCACTGCCACCGTGGGTGGGTCAGCCTGCTTCATGCTGTCAACGTCGTACAACTCCATCACTTGTAGGACTCCAGCAGGGGTATGTATTCTATGACCGCCATTTTAGCCTTAAAAAAAACAACCCGCCAAATGATGATGCATGCTGAGACATGTCAGTGAGAGGCAGCTGCCGCTGGAGTGGTAGGGGGCCCCCTATCTAGGCCAGTGCGGGTGGAACAGCAAGAGGGGGTGCCAGTTCTCACAGAAATAAAAGGAAGTTTTTTTTATTTAACGATGCTGGAAACCCGCTGCCGCCACATAGGCTACTCTTTTCCGATAAGCAGTAAGGAGTATTTTATGTGCACTTTCCCACAGACAGGACAGCAAATATCACAGCCTTTGTTGAACCAGTTGTGGACCACTGGTTGGAACGGAAAATAGCCCAAACTGCAAATGGGTCCACTAAGCGGGATCGATCACTTGACCCACACCTTCACAGGTGGACACTCTACTGCCTGAGCTACGTCCCTCTGCACTCAAAGAACTAGACCAGGCAGCATCGGTATTTTGATAATAATACTAGCATATATTGAAATTTTCAAAAAGTATCAACGAGATCCTGTTGTGGCGATGTCCCATGCTGTATTGTTATTGTACTGCCGTGTAGGGAAGGAAGAGTCGGGTCTGGACAAGTAGTACTCTTTGTACTACCTTGACAATTTAGAAAATTTTGAATGACCCCCCTTCGTTAGAAATGGACTCGACTGCAAGCCAGTTTGGGTTTGCGGAAAAGACTCCTCCAAGTTGGCTAACTTCCGGTACTAACTTCCGGTACTGCAATTCCCGCATTTGTTCTGCTCTCGTTAAAAGCATTCCTGGTTCTCTCCCTGGCTACTGGGTGTCGCCCTCAATTATATAACAGTATAAGGCGTAACGCTCCACAACTGGGGAGATCGAACCTTATAGATTGAATTTTATAGCTCATACTTGCTTTGATCACCACCTTTGTTGTTCATTTGCTTGTAAACTCGGCAACTCTCTAGGCGCGCTGGACCCTCTATATATCACAGCCTTTGTTGAACCAGTTGTACACTAAGACCACGTGACCGTGTCTCTGATGTCTTTGTTAGTCTGCTGGGGCGGTGACGGTGCAAGTCAACGATGGGACAAATTCTGCAACTACCAGCACTCAGTTCACCTACCAGGCCAGCCTGACGCCCGCCATCACTAGCCTCAGCCGGAGTTCTTTCCAGGTTCAATGTGAGTTTCTTCTTTGTTTGTTTCTTGAAGATTAATGCTGCCTATCATGGATAAGTCTGAATAGACTTGTTTTCGCCAGTTTGTCAATAGAAAGGCCCTGGCATACACTTTTACCGCCCCAACAAATTGTTAAGCTCCCACACCACATAGTCATGGTATGAGAGCAACTGGCCTTTGATGATGCTGTAAGTTATAGACAGCGGTGGAAAACCAAATAGGCAGAGGTAGGGGCACAGGGAATTGAACCACCAACCTTCAGATTAGGAGTCCGACCTAGAAAAAGTCAGACACTCTAACCACTCCGCCACAGAAAACACCATTTTTGTGTGTCCTGGGGATGATGAAAATGGGAAATATTAGACCTAGAGCGGGAATCGAACTCACATCTATTGTAATTTCGGGCCAGTGTGCTAACCATTACACCACCTAGGCTACCTTAAATCAAGGGGTCGGGGCTTCGCGTCCAATGTGGGCACCCAGATGGTCACCTCTACCAGACACCCTTCCGGGTCTTGAAGGGTGGGCGGTAAAGATGAGGACAGCATGACCACCTTGGATGGATTCTGGGAGAAAAGTGGCTGTAGGCAGGGGTGACCGAAAGTGACGTCACAGGCCATTAGACCAAGGGTTCAAGGTTCATCCACATCTCGGCAGATGGCACCACCGTCGCAGTGGATCGAACCAGACGTCGCCAGGGTTCTACCCTTTGTCACGCGGGAATTACCCATGTTACCGAAGCATCATGAACAATTGAGTTAGCCACTTATAATCGGCAGTATAATATGTGTACACAAATATTAAGTGAACAGGGATGATATCTGTTCTTTTTTTAAGTGGATTTCCGGGGGGTTTTCACAGACTGGGGACATTTTTTATATATGATCGGGGTACGGTAGCTAGCCTCTAGGACGGATATTTACTGTTGGAACAATAATCTTGGCTTGATTTCCATTTTTTAAGTGGATTTCCGGGGTTTTTTCACAGACTGGGGGCATTTCTTATATATGATCGGGGTAAGGTAGCTAGCCTCTAGGACGGAAAATGACCATTGGGACAATAATCTCGGCTTGATTTCCGCTTTTTTTGTTCCTGAATCCACTATCATCTCTGGTGAACAATAAAGACAAAATAAAATGTGATTTGTCCACACAGTGGGACAGGCATTGACCATCAATGGAAACAACTTTGGTACGTCGGCCGGTCCGAATGCAGTGACGGTTGGCGGGAAGCCTGCGTCTGTCTCCTCCTACACCGACACCCAGATTGTCGTTACACTTCCAGTACTAGCTCCCGGAGCTTATGACCTCAGGGTCAGTGTGGTGGGAAAAGGCTATGCTGACACCAGGTAATTCTGTTAATATTTTAGTGTTCTTTGAGTGTTTTTTTTAATATGACCATCTTTTTATACTCATTCTGAGTATTATTCATAATGTAGCAACTGAATCAGTTTATTCAGCATTTGCTATCATAAGACTTGGTTTAGATATGTTGTTAGTCTAACTATATTGTAATGATTGTAAATTATGTAGAGACAGTGTTGATCTTGTGATCTTTATGTGAAGCAAGTTACATCAAAGTACATTTTCGAATGTCACTGACATGACATGCATCCAGCAGATGATATTTTGTAGGTCGAAGCAATTCTGATGTTTTAATTTGTCTATAACATTCAAATAAATTGTTTTGCATGAAAAAAATAAACTGATTGTAATGATTTACTCACTCTGCCCTGGGCTGAACCTCTGCGCCCTGGTTGGGCATCCAGTCTATCCCAGCAGTCAGGCACAGTGGATCACTTGAAAAATAATTGTTAACCCCCCCCCCTGCCCCAGCCAAAAAATGGTTGTAGTTGATAGGATAAAAGCATCAAGATTTTATGGCCAACATCCGTCTCTATCGGTTACCATTTGGATATTAACCATGCTACCATTAACCTGTGAGAAAATATGGAAAAGAAGATTTGTGATCCACTGTGCCCCGGCTCCTCCAGTGAACTGAAGAGATACATGGATGTATACATATATATCGGTTTAGTAAACGACAAGGAGAACTTGCTTTAGAGAGGCGCCAGTGATGTGGGGTTGTAGCAGCGGGTGTATTTTATTTATAAGACCATAATCTGTTGTGAAAAGAGGAAGACCGCAATTTAAGAACCTGCGTTAAATCATCATCATCATCATCATGCTGTCGGTCGCGATGCGACAAAGACTGCTTTCATTACTTGACTGCCACTCTCCATTTAGCTGCTGTGAGAGTTGCGTCCATGAGTCGGTCTTAATGTCTTTCAGCTTCAGGTTTCTCTTGATGGTATCCTTGAACCGGAGACGAGGGTGCCCTCTCTTTCTGTAGCCAGAAGACAGTTGAGAATAGAGGATCTGCTTTGGTATCCTGTCTGATGACATCCTCATGAGGTGTCCAGTCCACCGGAGATTCTTTTTGATCAGAAGATCTTCCATAGAGGGCAGCCCTGTTCGTTTGAGTATTTCCTTATTACATTTCATGAAAGCTGCCTGCAAAAGTGTTGAAGTGCTGCTGGCTTTTGCAAGTTTCCAGCGGCACTCTCTCGGGGAGCAAATAGAGCTTTCACACCGGCAAGAACATGTCAAGACAGGCGCAAAACTATTTGTCCCTGCAGTGGCTGGTCGGGAGATGTTGGGAGTTCCATACATCAACCGCCCTTAATGATGCCACAGTGACATATAGTTTTCTGTTTAGGGTTTGTTCCCTTAGCCTTCGGTTCTGTCAAGAACCTGTACCACAAGGCAGTGTGCTTTACAACTCTGCACGGCAGGGGCGTCAAACTCCCTGAGGTATTGCTATACCTGCAATACCTGCATACCTGCGTAAAATATTAGCGGTTTATTGCTGACACGCCCACATCATTCGCGGTTCGCTACAGGAAGTCAACCCCCCTTCCATTCAGGTTGAGACAGAGCTTATTTACTCATCCCAGCATTATCCGGGGAGAGGCTGCAAGCGCATGCATCCGACCTGCAGTTTGATTTCTGTTCCCGTGAGTGCAGAACATCCTCAACATCACCCCGACAATGCATTCAAACCCACTGTGCTGTTCAAGAGCTTCAAATGCACATTCCAGTTCTTTTTCTTTCTTTGTTTCTTTTACCCACTTCACTACCAACAGCATCCCACAGATCACCTATGACCTGAGTGTCACCAACGTGTTCCCTACGTCCGGTTCCCAGGAAGGTGGATCCGTTGTCACCATCACCGGAACCGGGTTCCCTACCGATGGCAGTGAGACTCAGGTAAAGATAAACTAACGTGGGCTATATGATCTAATCAGAAGTTAAAGACCCTTTCTTCATGCTCCTTCCGGAGGGCTGCCTGGCCATGTCGGCGTCCCAGAAAACCCGCGTACTAATCGGGCTGCAGAAAAGGCTTAGAACTATGACATTGCTCTGCGTCTAATACCCCACTCTCATCTGAGACCACTAATTTTTCCACGCACATCGAGTCCATATGCCAGCATGAGTGAGATGAAAACACAGACAACAAATTGCATGAAATCATTCCATCTGTGGAGAAACCACCACACACTCATGCAGGGCTTAAGGCTTAATCACTTAAATATTTATACTTGGCGCTTCCTAGCCAGGCGCTCGGCATTATTAGGATAGGGAAAGGACTGGTTGGGTTACTGTCAGGATAATGTTACTGAATGGGATATCAGGTGGCCTTGTTTCCACATGGGGTAGCACTATAAAGGCACGATGAGTGTGCACTGTCATAAGTCGGTACCCGTCCTGATATGACCTTAGATGTTGCCAGGACATAAAACTCCCACAACAAACCAACCATGCACGGCTTACATAATCTTTTCTGCTCAACGTGGAATCTCGCCCCATATGTAATAACAAAACCAGTATCTAAATTCTAAGTGCGATATGTTGCTTCAAATCGAGATAAGTATTTTGAACAGACACGATGGCCGAATGAGTTGAGCGTCTGCCTCTGGTTCTGGTAGGTCCAGGTCTGAGGTCGTGCGATTCGAACCCCGCTTTCGAACCTTGGCTGAGTTAAACCAATGACTTAAAAATTGATACTTGTTGCTACCTATCCTGGCGCTCAGCATTATTAGGATAGGGAAAGGAGCGGTGGAATGGGGAAGACCAATTGTCGTGATTGAAATTTCCACTGCTTAATCAACTAATGTCCCAACAAATAAAAAAATTAATTGATATTTCATCGGAGTAAGCACGCTTGACCATTTATGGTCTTCCCTTAGCTGTGCCTTTTAATATTCCTAAACGTAAAACTTGAAATTTGAATATTATATTCAGGGATGAGAAATTCCCGACGAACGACGGTTTCCAGCCTTTTTTTTTTTTTAAAAGAGGAAAAACCTGTTGTCATTCCTGTTATATAGAGGATGAGAATTCGGTAGTTTCCCGACTTTTGGACAATGTCTCGCCTTTTGAGGTCTGACCTACTCTCATCTCTGCTAATTCTTAGGTCACATATCATGCTGCCGCCGTACGGTACTGCAGTCTGCGGTCTACGGATGGGATCTTTACAAATCGTACTCTGTTGCGGTCTGCGGTAGAAATGTTCACAAATCTTAAGGTTTCTTGCGGCCACCCCATTCTTGAAGCCACAGTACCGCCACAGTACTGCCACCATGCGATACTATACATGGGGTTGCGGCCTACAGCCTTGCGATTTCTGAAAAAAGTTTAATATCAAGTTATGCAAATCGCAACCCCTTGCGGTGAGCAAAAAACTGTGCGGTCGCCATACGGCCACAGTATCCAACCGTACGGCCACAGCACAGTTTTGCCAGTTTGGCGACATACAGCCGCAGCAAAACACACCGCAGGCCATTTGTGAGTTAGGCATAAGTGGTGTCTTTTCATGTTAACCACAGCATCTAACATATTAGTGACCTTTAGGGCTCACTCTACTACGCGCATATGGTTTAAATTAGTGAAAAATTTCCATGGAAAAGGTCTTATTGAGGATGTCAACCACTAGTCCACCCTCTGGTGGCAGTGTCAAGAACTAATGTTATGGGTAGCAACTGACCATGCATGCTTTGTGGAAAAGAACTATTGATTGAATAAATGACGCTATGCTCTATTTGGTATCAGCACATACTAATGAAATGGGGCTTATATAGTTTTATTTATGATCCTACCAATAATATTATTCCAAAATAGTCACAAAGAATATATTGGCATTGAATAATAACCAAAGACTAATTTTTAGTTATTTCAGTTAAAGTTGCATAGTCCGATGGTTTAGATTTTCTCTCATTTTCTGAGATAACTAGATTAGGTTGATCGTTATAATCTACCTTACTTTAGTTTGAAGTAACTTTTATTTTAAATGGCTAACTTTTGAGATAGTTGAAGTGCAACCATGCAAAATTAATTTTGGCATGCATGCCAAAACTCTGACACCATAGCCTTCTGCAGTAACCAGTTCTATTCAATTGCATCAGTATTCAGTTCTGTGTGGCGACAAATGTTTCATAAACACACCGGTAATCTAGCTAAGTTAGATATGTAGAATAAAATCTATCTATTGCTTTTGTTTTGAAGATTGGATGTTTTCATCGGACTATGCAACTTTAAGCCTCTTATTGAACTATAACAAGGGATGCATTTTGAGGAACCTTTTTCTTTGCCTTTAGGTGAAAATCGGTGGGAAAACTTGTGCTGTGACAGCGAGCACCAGTAACCGGATTCTGTGTACTTCCCCTTCCGCTGGAAAGCTGCATAAAATCAACAATATGGGAGTACATCCAGGTAGGTGATGTCATTTTCATTTAACACGGTTCGTACGGGTTCTGGAAAACCTGGACATTTCAGGAATTTGATAATTCAAGATTCCAGTCCTGGAAAGTCCGGGAATTTGTCTAAAGATCCTCCATGGTCGAGTCAAACTAATGACTTAGAGATTGATGCTTGTCGCTTCCTAGTCAGGCACTCGGCATTATTAGGATAGGGCAAGGACTGGTTGGCTCAGTGTCAGGATAATGTGACTGAGTGGGATATCGGGTCATGGTGCTGGTGGTCTGGTCTCCCAGTGGGGCAGCACTATAAAGACACCATGAATGCACACTGTCACAAGTCGGTACCCGTCCTGATATGACCATAGATGTTACCAGGACATAAAATAACAGACAAACAAAACAATCTAAAGATCCTTGAAAGTCCTTTAAAATGGAAAATCATGACTCTATTTTTTGTTATGCCTATTTTCGCCAATGTGCCCAAACATGAATGTCAATATTATATTGAAATGCATAAGTTAAAAGTGATTTAATTAAAGGTATAGAAGCCTGAATGTTGTTTCTCAGTTAAAGTTGGCGATCACATTAAAATGCTGCATGAATTCCGATCCCCAGTGTATGGTGCACACTATGCCTGGAGTCAACCGATCGTGTCAGCAGTGGTTGGGGACACGGCTCGATGGACTTGGGAAGCACCGGAACAGACTGCGTCAAAGTACAGCGTACAGGAGACAACCTCAGCCACAAATCTCACCATGCCAGAAGACGGATTCAGCAGTGGCACCAAGGTAGCAAAAGGTGCGTATAACTCAAATAAAAAAATGGTTATATTAAATATAATTGTATTAATCGAATAATGCAAATTTGACTGACATATGTGCATTTGAAAGTTAGTAATTTCCATAGCTTTTGTATGCGCTGTGGCAATGGTCACACAACTATAGTATTCGTCGTCGCCGTCAGATGTCGCATGCGTTGTGGATATTGTTTATTAAACTGTGAAAGAATCTTCAAGTGCGTGATTCAGTACTTTGAGTTCTGAGATAATTTAGTTATAAAGAGATAAGTAAAAACAGAATCGTGTCTATTCTGGTACAATGAAAGGTTAGCACATGAGAATAGATGAGTATTGAGCTAAACAGTGTTGGTGAAAAGCAACTAAATGCTTATTTCATTAGGGGTGGGTCGAGGTGGTGCGACAGGCAATTGTCCATCTTTTACATGACATAGGTAATTCGCGACCCAGAAAAATCATTCCCCATACCACAGATACCACCTACCGTTTCGCTGTGAAACTATGCTGCAGTGCCCATCGCCTACCTACCTGACGTCACTTCCACCGCCGGCCCCGAGTATCTTGGCCATTTCTCGCCTTGACTCAAACCTGCATGGTCAGACTGCTCTCCACACTGTTCTTACCGCCCACCCACCCTACATTCAAGGACATTAATCAGTTTACAAGAGATTTGAACAGCCTCAGGCAGGCGGTCTCTTAACCGTCTCGTTCACCGTCAGTAAATTAAAACCACCTTTATAGTACCTTCTCTGTCCTTGTGGTGAATTAAACAGGGCCAGGCGGTATAACATGTCGTGGTGTGTCACGTGGTTGTATGTCACACGGTGCAGCCACTTCCTCATCACGTCAACCCCTCTATGCTCCTCTCGCCTCACCTATCTTCATGCTTATCATTGCAGGAGCCTACGAATACCAATTCATCAGTGTGGGAACTTTCTATTACTGGAGCGGCTTCGTTGACGCCTCAGGGGACATATCCATGCGAGGTGTCATTCATGTTGGAACTCGAAGTGCCTCCTCCGCTCCTGTTACAGTCCAGGTGAATGGCAAGAGTGCTATCTACAACACTGGATCTGGTAAGTTTACTTTCACTGCACTATTCTCATAGGCCAGTCATTAGAGGTTGATGCATATAGAGAGTTATCATAATTATACATCCATACGTTGTACATTGGCCATGTTGATTTCAACATGTGTAATTCAGCACGTGGGAACAACCCTTCCTCCTCCTACCCGTTGCCAACGATGCGTTGCCCTGGCGCCCTCTGTCTCCACCTGTAGTAACTAACCTCTTGCGTGCTATCTAGCATTCAGGGATGAAAGATCTCTGCGATTTCGCGGATTTCCGGGATTTTTCAATCCCGCAGCACCATCAGCGTATACCACTGCAGACGCCGTAGCACTATCAGCATATACTACTAATAAATGCTACAAACGCCGGAGCACTATCAGTGTATACTACTAATAAATGCTCCCAAAGGTATCAGCGTATCCGACTAATACATGCTTCAAATGTTGCAGCACTATAAGCGTATACCAATATGTATGAAACCCAACTTTCGGAAATTTTCCGCGATCCCCTGACAATGCTAAACCTATGGGAGAATATCCACATTTCCGCTTTTTTTCCGGGAGATCACTTTCATCCGTGAGCATTTCCGCCGAACCGACCATGTGTCTGCTTTTTTGGAGCTGCTCAATTTGTCCGCAACATTGTGAGCAGTACCTGTGGTGTGTGAAGCTGTCCTGTCTGATTTTCACCACCACCCACCCATCTAACAGCCCAAAGTTAAGCATCCTGGTAGCCGACACACTCAATATTCAAACCACAGAATGATACTCATTTCATTAATTATTTAAAGTTGCATAGTCTGATGGTTTTGAGTTTCTGAAATTTTCTGAGATAAATACATTAGGTTGATCGTTATTATGTACCTTACTTTAGCTTGAAGTAACTTTTATTTTAAGTGGCTAACTTTTCAGATATTTGAAGTGGAACTATGCAAAATTAATTTTGGCAAGCTTGTCAAAACTCTGACCCCATAGGCTTCTACAGTAACAGGTTCTATTCAATTGCCTCAGTATTCCTTTCTGTGTGGTGACAAATGTTTAATAAGTGCACCACTATCTAAGTTAGATGTTTTGAAAATTTGATATTTTCAGCGGACTATGCAGCTTGAAGTAAAACACACAATGTAAGCCTTGTTTCCAAGTTGCTGAATTACAAACAAATTGTACCAACTTTTTTTTCCGCTTGGTCATTTTGGTTTTCTCTCTCTCATATAGTTAGCAATGTCAAATTTATCACAAGTTAGATATCCGCTTTTTGTTGTTGGACCCCAAAACTCATGTCTCAATTAATTCTCTTTTTGATGAATAAAACTTCACAATATATCTGATGCTTTCTGCATTACTGAATTATGCAACTTTAATAATGCCAACTCTTTATTTGCCAGGTGTTTCCAACCCTACAAGTAGTGCGTCATGCTCCCCGAAGAACACTCTGATTAGTGGATGCACTGAGCAGGCTGCGAGTAGCGGTGGAGTGGGTTTCAACTATGCATACCTGAACTGTAAAACACCAGTACTGACGGGCTTTACACCTAAAGACGGAAGTGCCTCTGATGTCATAACAATCTCTGGGACTGGCTTCAGCACAACTGATTGCCAGAACATCATCAGTGTTGGTGATAAATCCTGTACAGTAGTAAGCTCATTATCGACTAAGATCGTGTGCAAGATTGCAACTGGAGGAGACGCTTTGGTTGGGACCCTGCAAAAGGTTGTCGTCACAGTGAACAATATTGGTGAAGCAATGAATATGCAGAGAAATGTACTTGGCTGGCATTTCGTACTGTATCCACATATCACTTCTATCAGTCCTACAACTGGGTCAGTGAAGGGTGGATCAGAAGTTACTATAATTGGAAGTGGTTTCTACGGGCAGGTGATGATTACTATGGGTTCCATAGGATGTGTTCAGCAAAGCATGAACTACACACACATTGTGTGTGTCACTGAGAGTGCCTACAATTCAAATCAGACTGTAACAGTCAAGGTACTAAGCATGGGTCAGAATATCAAATCAGTCTGTCGAGCGGCATCTTGTTCTTTTTATTTCTCCAGTGCACTTTCTCCAACAGTATCTAGTGTTAGTCCCTCAGCAATTTCCTCAAACAGCATGCAGTTGACTGTTATCGGAACCAATTTTGGGAGTGTCCAGAAGGATATGTATGTTACCCTTGGTGGTGTGCCATGTGTCGTGAACTTTATCAACGATACAACTCTTGGTTGCCTAATTAATGACCCAGTTGTTGGAACACACCCTGTCGTGGTTGTAGTCTCGGGTAAAGGATTAGCGGATGCAGCAGGGATCAATGTCAAGGTCAATGCCATTGTCTCCTCAGTGGACCCTACATCAGGCAGCATCGAAGGTGGTAATCGACTCAGCCTCAAGGGCCTAGGATTCAAGGCAGGCTCAACCTCTGTCACCATCAGTGGTAAGCCTTGTACAGACATAAATGTCACCCCCAGCGAGATCATATGTAAGGTACCAGCAAAATCTGCTGGGGTGGGAAAAATCCAAGTACGGTCCAACTCAATCAACTACCCCCTTGCTGACTACACATTCTCAACAAGTAACACACCCAAGATTACTTCATTATCAACATCGTCTGGAAAGTCTGGGGACTCACTGACAATTTTTGGAACTGGATTCAACTCTAATGCTGCAAACATGGAAGTGAAGATTGACAATGTTGATTGCATCGTGTCAGCAGCATTTGTTGACAAAGTTTCCTGCACACTTGGTTCGCACTCCGCTGGTCAATATAGGATTGTCGTCATAAACAATGTTTTTGGCATAGCTACATCCTCTGTGATGTTCACCTATGAACTGGCCATTACCAGCATCAACCATAGCTCAGGTTAGTTTACTAGCAAAGCGTTGCACCTCCTTTTTTTTATATCAATCATCCCGCTCCTAGTTTGCACAATAGTTTCAATAGTTGTTTCACAATTAATAGATTGTCACTGCTAATATAACACAACATAGTCCTTTAATTTCTGTGAATCCAGCAGTCATCCTTGTTTCCACATATCCAAAGACTGCATGGTATGTTACAAGCTCACTTTGAATAGAAGAATTTGCATGCGGTTAGATCAGCTAGATGTATAAGACTTTCTGTTAGCATCTTTTGATCAGGATATTATGTTAATTCATTTTGATTCTGTTTATTCGTGATGCAATTATGTCATAGAATTACCTCTGAATTATGAAAAACTAAATGAATACACTTTTTCACTAAAAATCCAACCTTGTCTACTTCAGGTAGTTATGGTGGGAACCAACTCATCACACTAACGGGAAAAGGCTTTGATAGCAGCAACACTACTGTCACCATCTGCGGCAAGCCGTGCACTGTCAGTGGGTCAGTCACATCCACCCAACTGAAATGCCTCACACCTTCAAATGCAGCGGGTAAATATGTAGGCCGACGTTTCTATATTGCAATGCCAACAAGCATTTCCCCTCTGGTCATCGACTAGGATATGGTAATTAGAATATGTCTCTTGCCTTTCAGCATCACCTCATCTATGACAGGATTGTATTATTGCGAACCCAAAGGATTTGTTTTTCAATGCACAACTGACTATTTCTTGTTTGTTTTCATGACATTAGTTGTTTAAGCAGGGGAAATTTCAGTCGCAGACGACTGGTCTTCCTCATTCCACTGCTCCTTGCCCTATCCTAGTAATGCCGAGCATCTGGCTAAGAAGCGACAAGTATCAATTTTTAAGTCATTGGTTTGACTGGACCAGGATTCGAACCCACGATCTACCAACATGGGAGACGAACGCGCTAACTCATTCAGCCATCCCGTCTGGAACTGTGAATGGTTATCGGTACTATAAGAAACAGAATTATAGTATGTAGCTTTAATTCATGAAGCCCCATGTGTGGAGTACTAAAACCCATTGTGGATATTATCTGTTTCCACTGAACTGGACATATTTTAAGTTGCATAATCCCATGGAATCATAATATTGAAGAAAAAACCTCATTTACATTGATTTGATCTTACATCATCATCATCATCATGCTGTCGGTCACGTTGCGACAAAGACTGCTTTCATTACTTGACTGCCGCTCTCCATTTAGCTCTCTGCTGTGAGAGTTGCATCCATGAGTCGGTCTTAATGTCTCTCAGCTTCAGGTTTCTCTTGATGGTATCCCTGAACCGGAGACGGGGGCGCCCTCTCTTTCTGTAGCCAGAAGACAGTTGAGAATAGAGGATCTGCTTTGGTAGCCTGTCTGATGACATCCTCATGAGGTGTCCAGTCCACCGGAGATTCTTTTTGATCAGAAGATCTTCCATAGAGGGCAGCCCCATCCGTTCGAGTATTTCCTTATTTGTCATTTCATGAAAACTGCCTGCAAAAGTGTTGAAGTGCTGCTGGCTTTTCCAAGTTACCAGCGGCACTCTCTCGGGGAGCAAATAGAGGTTTCACACCGGCAAGAACATGTCAAGACAGGCGCAAAACTATTTGTCCCTGCAGTGGCTGGTCGGGAGATGTTGGGAGTTCCATACATCAACCGCCCTTAATGCTGCCACAGTGACATGGTTTTCTGTTTAGGGTTTGCTCCCTTAGCCTTCGGTTCTGTCAAGGACCTGTACCACAAGGCAGTGGTTTACAACTCTGCAAGGCAGGGGCGTCTTACATATCCAACTTAGATATAAGTGAACTCCATCATCATTTCTTTGGGTTTCTTTCTATGAAAACATTGCAACTAGCTGGCTTTGACATGGCATGGTCAACATATCAAAGACATATTGCACTTGTCTTCAACTTGAGTGCAGGTACAAATTATTCTCCATGCTTGTGCTCCAAAAATATGCAAATTCAGTCAATTTGATAACAATTATCCTGAACTAAATAAAGATGAGTTGGTTGCAATTCACCACATGGACAAAGAAGTGGTATAAGGTGGTTTATCCAAAATAAAACTAGCCATTCAGGTCCCAGGCTGAGAAAGGTTCGACTCACTGGTTGTTGAATGCTCTCTGGGGCTCATCCATAGTGTCCTGCTTGAATGTAGGCTGGGTGGGTGGTAAAAAAAAATCGGTGGAGAACAACCTGACCATGTGGATTTGGGTCTGGGTGAGAAGTGGCCAGGCTACTCTGGTCGGTAGCAGAAGTGACGTCACACCCAATAGGCAGCATGGATGTAGGTCGTGTGATTCCACTGTTAAATGGTGACATTTGTGGAGCAGCCAAATGAATTTGCTGTGTCACAAATTATGCATGTTGCGTGTAACATGGACAATTGTCAACCTGATGTATTTTACTCTAAATTAAGATTTTTTTTATAGTGAAAATCCAACGGATTGTGCAGCTTTAATGCATTATTATTTGATAAGTAATATCCAGTATCGGTGTCGCTAGTGTCAAAGTGGCTGTTGCAACTGGTTCTGCAATGCTATATGCTTGCGGGCATTTATTTCCACATTATATATCCAAGCTTGCCTCAGCAGACACTATGGTGATGTTATTTAAAGATCTTGTCACGCATACTATTATGGGCTATATGATTGAGTATTATAACGAGTATTTCTATGCGATGTATATGGTGTTCACTTATACATCTATGCATTACAGCCAGCGCAACTACAACCTGTGATCTTAAGGCTGCGGTTGCAAACTTGGAGAAGACATTGGCTGCATCATACACCTACAGCCGCGCTCTCACATCAGTCATAACTGATGTCAGCCCTCGGCGTGCCGGTACTGGGGGCAACACCCTCCTCACAATCACAGGCACAGGCTTCGGGTAAGTTAACAATCAGACAAAAGGTCAATCAGACAAAAGAAAGGAAGACAAAAGACCAAGTCAAAATTGACTGGCCACTAAATTAAACTTGCCGGTATATGCGCATGGATATTTCATGTTTTCTTTTCTAAACTAAGTAGCTTTTAACACAAACTGACCAGATAGGACGGCTGAATCGGTAAGAGCACTGGCTTCCTGTAGGAAAGGTCTTGCATTCAAATCCCAGCGGAGTCAAACTGATGATTAATAAAATTGTATAAATAGAGCATGGGCCTCGCGGGCCAGACACGGTTCTGCTCCTGGTCGAGTCAAACCAATGACTTATCAAATTTATACTTGTCACTTCCTAGCTTGGTGCTCGGCATTAATAGGATAGGACAAGGACTGGTTAGCTCAGTGTCAGGATAATTTGACTGAGGAGGATATTGGGGCATGGTGCCAGCACCTTGATTTCCCAGTGGGGCAGCACTATATAAAGTCACCATGAGTGGGCACTGTCACAAGTGGGTACCCGTCCGTATATGACCTTGGATGTTGTCAGGTCGTAAAATTCCAACAACCAAATAATCAACTACCTAACTTAGCACTCAGCTTTACTAGGATAGGAAAAGGAGCCTTGTTGTCTGTGATTACAAATTTCCCCTGGTTAATCAATAATAAAATTATTAAAACACACAAAAAAGGTGTAGGCCTACTCGCTTAATCAATAATAAAATGATTAAAACGTACACACACAAAAGTGTACTCGTTTAATCAATAATAAAATGATTAAAACACCCAAAAAAAGTGTATCTGCTTAATTAATAATATTATTATTAAAACACACCTAAAATAAAATGTACCAGATAATGAAATAGAATTAACATATTTACTTTTGCCCCCCCCCCCCATCAGCACTGATACCTCACTGGTGTCAGTTGACCTTGCTGGGACAACCTGCACCGTGGAGTCAGTGACGGCGATCAAGATTGTGTGCAAGACAAAGTCTCACAAGCCCTCCATTAAGACAAAGGTCATCGTGAACATTGGAACCCAAGGAATCTCTAAGCAGGTAGAGTCAAATAGAAATATCAGTTATATATTCTGATATAAATTTACCTTGCACAAACTCTCTGCAACTAACAAAAAGATATTATTCAATTGGAATGACAATTTTTTGAGAGATAAACATGTTAATGTAAGAGATTACTTCTACCATTCTGAAGTTTTATTAAACCCTTCAGAACCCTAATCTGAGAATTTGTAAGCTGCTTGAATGGAAACTTATGCAGCACTTCTTATTAACTTACAAATTAACTTACAGATCCTCTTCTGGTTGATCTAGGCCCTATTGGGCCTCTAATGCCAGCTCGTTGTGGTACAAAAGAACTATTATTTTGCACACATGGAGGTGGACAGAGCCCTGAAGTCATAATTGTCTGTGTCCTCTCCAATGTCTATATAGCCTTCTCTCAAATTCTTCTACCATTGGTGCTTCAATCACTTGGTCTGGAAGACTCTTCCATGTCTCTGTCACTCAAAAGAAAAATGTGTGTTTCCTGACCTCAAGTCTGGGCCTCTCTTTGGAGATCTTATACTGCTGGCGTCTGGTGTTGCTGGTTATTCTGAGGTTGAACAAACTTGTTGTGACATGACTGTCATAGACTCCAGTAATAATCTTATAAGTCTCTATAAGACTATAAGTCTTTATGAATAAATATGAGACAATGGGTGCATACACTATTACAGCAATACATTCAATTAAACTTAGCCCCATCAATGTGCAAATTAAGCACTCCAAAGGATTATTTACTTTTGTGTAAAATTCAATTAATGAAATACCAAGGATTTTAATATAATTTAGAGGAATGAATATATGTGCTTGTTAATTGATATCCACTAGGATTCTGCTGACTTTGAGTACATCGACGTGTGGTCCTCCAAATTCACGTGGAACTACAATATGCCAGAGTTGGGAGACTTTGTCGTCATTCCCTTCAACATGACTGTCTTACTAGACGTAGACACCCCAGTACTCAAGATGCTTCTCATTAATGGTAGGCATTCATTTTCAGAGATGATTTAAGAAAACTTTGAATACAACCGTATTGTCTGCCCTTGTCTCGCCTTCTAATTAGTTCTTAGTAATTGTTCTATTTGCATTATTTCCTCCATGTGCGAGGCAACTTCTTTGTTATGATACTTATACATCCAAATGACCAGCCTGAGAGCCGAAGATCTTGACTGCGCGTAGTAATGAAATAATGTTTATCCACAATTCTGTCATCTCGTTCTATGTCCCAGCAATTATATATATATATATATATATATATATATATATATATATATATATATATATATACATACATATATATATAATTATTAACTATACAGGTTCCATACGGGGAGCTGGAAAGTATTGAAAAGTCTTGAACTTCATTTGCCCCATTTCAAGGCCTTGACAAATGTTGAATTGAACATATTTTGGGTAATTAGTCTTGAAAATCTTTTAATTCCAATAAACTGTCCCCACTGATCGAATTAGTCCGAAATCGCCATTCGGAATGGCGATTTCAGACTAAATCCAAATGAAAATAGTCTTGAAAAGCCTTGAAATAGCCTTGAATTCCACTTCTTCACATATGTACGGATCCTGTTTAATTATATTTATATATTTATTGTCGATTTTATTTTCATTGTGCTTAGGAGGATCGCTGATATTCGATGAGAAGACTGTGGAACTTCAGTCGGAGAACATTCTGATCACAAACGGCGGAAGGCTCCAGGTCAGTTTTATACTCACGTGTCATAGATCGTTTTGATCATTTTAGACCAGACTCGATGGCCGGATGAGTTGAGCGTCCGTCTCCCCTTTTGGTAGATTGTGGGATTCAAGCTCATGGGTTCGAACACTGGTTGAGTCAAACCAATGACTTACAAATTTATACTTGTCACTTCCTAGCCTAGATGTGAGAGTGTAGAGGCCGTGCCTAATGTTCCCCCCTCATTTCCACCCACACATTGCTGGTGAGGAGGGGGAGGGGGTGAGGAAGGAGGGAGCAATGACCCAGTTTAGGGTTGCTGGTAGGGAGTGGGAGGGGGTGTGGATGGGTATGTGCATGTGGGGGTGCGTGGAAGACACAAGAGCTGTGTGTGTGGAATGGGCATGGGGGAGGGGGGGGGGGTGTAGTAACCAAGTTTCTGCTTGACCTCCCGAGGGCACTTTGCTTTGACCACAGCCTAGTTCTATTATTTGCAGCCATATATATATATTATGGGAACTGGCCCCTCAGTACACATATCCTGAATGAGCATGCACCCCACAACAAATTAAATGAGGATGAGCATGAGGCAAATGACATATATGATTATGTGACATAATAACAGGTATATGATAAGTTTATGCATCTGCTCGGTTGTCAGCTTGCTGGTAGGTATAGATAATACAATGGTTATTAACTGGTTATAAGCTTAGCTATAGGGCGACAGTGTGTGTGTGTGTGTGAGGGTGTAGGCACGAGGGACCCCTCCTAATGATCCCCCTCCCCCTCAACCCACCATGTCTGATGGGGAGGGGAGGGGGAGGGGTGTGGGGGAGAGGGGAAGGAGTGATGACCGAGTTTATGGTTCCTGGTGGGGAGGGCAATGGGGTGAGGGAGGACGGACCAATAACCCAATTTTGGGTTGCTTTGTAGAACACTTATCACTGCCCTCTGCCCCCCCCCCCCCCACGCACACTGTGCCCAGTTATTGTGGGTGGGGGTGGGTATATACATACATACATACATACATACATACATACAGACAGACATACATACATACATACATACATACATACATACATACATACATACATACATACATACATACATACATACACACATACATACATACATACATACACACATACATACATACAAGGGTAGAAACAACACTGAATCGGATGCCAAGGCATCTGAAACCATTACCCCCCCCCCCCACCACCACCACCACACACACACATTAACACTGACACCTGCTTCTAGCCTCCCTACCCTCCACACACCCCTCGACCGGGCCATCCGATTTGCACCCCATGCAGCCCCCGCTCCCATACACACGTGCTCACTCAGTCACTGGATAAGAGGTGCATGTGGTTGTGTGGGGTGTGGCGGACAGATGACTCTTACCAGCTGGATGAACCTGATTGCATCTGAGAGTGTGACAGGAATTGAAATATGTTGTTCCAATTAAATGACTATCAGCCACATTTGGTGTTTCATTTAAGAGTGTTTATGGATTGGGTTTACATTAAAACAGAATTATTTGTATATATTGCACCTTATATCCTGGTGGTATTGTTAAACTGGCAAATAATATTCATGTTATTAAAGAAAACATTTGCAGATTTTATATTTATGTGATCAGGGAAATGAGTCACTTAATTGATGCAGCAGTGATATAAATATTTATTGCCAGTTGAAACAAGTTCACTGGATATAGGTGATAACACATTTTCCTATAGTAAACATACCAATTAATGTACTGAAAAACATCAACGATACAGATTGCATCAACAGACTCTCAATCCAGGTGTTTCCCCAACCTGATAATACTCCCCCCAGTCTAGTGTAGCCTGAAAGGCCACTGAATTCCAATATCAGCATCTTTTGTAAGTAGGGCACTTATTCAATCACTTTTCGAAAATTTTCATTGAGTTTAGAAGTTCAGCTCAATTGCTGAAAATATGTAAACAAGCAAAACTCCTTACTTTTTATTCTGCAGTTCAAAGAATTTCCATTTTGTTTTAAGAACATTTGTGGAATATAGTTAGCGTGTACTTATTATCCTGCCTGCTTTTGTTCAGATCGGGACAGAGGCAATGCCACACCGCAGCAAGGCAACAATCACCCTGCATGGTCACCCACGGTCACCAGAGCTCCCCATCTATGGAACCAAGACCATTGCTGTCCGCGAAGGAGTCCTTGACCTTCATGGTAAGACACAATACAAAGTGTAATATGATATAAATATGGTAAACCATGATGGGCAGTAGGCCTATATATTATAACATGAACATAATATAGCATGATTCAGAATATAATTCACGAGACGGGAAGCCAATCGTTATAGTGTGGATTTTAATTGTAATTTTGTCTATTTCATTAAAGTTGCATAGTCCGATGGTTTTGAATTTCTGTATTTTCTCTGAGATAAATATATTAGATTGATCACTAGTATCTATTTTACATTAGTTCAAAGTTACTTTTATTTTAAATGGTAAACCTTTGAGATATTTTGAGTGCAAACATGGAAAATTAGTTTTGGCAAGCTTGCCAAAACTGACACCACAGACTTCTGCAGTAACAGGTTGTATTAAATTGACTCAGTATTGCCTTCTATGCAGAAACAAATGCTTAATAAGTACATTAGTATCTAAGTTAGATATGTAAAATCAAATCTAGATAATTGGCTTGGTTTTGAACATTTGACATTTCATAGGACCATGCAGCTTTAAGTTTTGGTTAGTAGTTAGTGGTTTTGAATAGTTCTGTGTCCAGTGTCTTTGTAGTGTTTCAATCATTAGGTGCCTCGTGTTGGCGTAATGGTTCAGGGCCATGTGCAAAACATGCAGGTTCGATTCGCAGCGTTGGGGTGTTTGGGGCTGAGTGAAGTCTGATCCGGTCCAAAGGTCAGGACTTGGTGCGGTTGGCTTACTGAATGGAAGTGGGTAGGTCTCTGTTCCACGCTTCCAATTACCTCCAAGATCATTTTCATCCCTGAATAAGAGTAGTCGTCTGCACTGACCTCTCAGGCACGACCCCCCACATGGACAGGTACTTAGAGAATCCAATGATTAGGATGCCACTGTGGGTTCAAATCCACACTCTAGGTTCCCTTTGTTTGTATCACCATCACAGTATATCTATATATATATATATAACCTGGAAATACTAATGACCTTTCTCCTGCAGGCATTGCACCGAACCCTGTGTGGACTGTGCTGGGTGCGACAGCTAATGCTGGTGACAGCCAAATCACACTGAATGAAGTTGTGGACTGGAAGGTTGGCGATTATGTGGGAATAGGGTCCACTGGCGATAAATTCTCACAGGAACAGAGTGAGATGAGATTCATCACAGGTAAGGGAATAGCAATGGAAATTTTCAGTTCTTGAGTTCTGCCTTACTGGTGTACCATGTGGTTTAATTCACTAACTAAATAAAGCATTTAATTAAAATTAATGGCTATTAGTATTAGCGATTTACAAATCATCCGTAAACAATGAATGAAATGCAGATCTGACCGATTATATTTTACCAGTTTTAATATGTGAAATAAATGGGGTTTCTTTATGGTACATAATCTAGTTTACACCATTTCTACATAATGTTTATAGCTGTGAGCAATGGTGGAAGAACGTTGAGCTTGGACTCACCCTTGGCGTTCAAACATATGGGAGAAACAGTTGCGCTTGGATCTGGTTACAATCTGGAGGCACGTGCCCCAGTCGGAACCCTCAGTCGGAATATTCTCATTCGAGGATCTAACAACACGCAATGGGCTGACAATATCCCCGCATGTCCTATGGGATTCGATCCTGGTAAGCACATCAGATATTGGTTGACATATGATACTTTTATCATTAAAGATTTTTAGAATTCATGAATAATTATGAGTTGATATATCACTTGAGTTTATTTAAAATTAATAGTTTGTATTTGCTTATTTAATAAGGCAAAAGCAATACAATGAAGATATTTATAAGCTTGTGCATAATTGACCAAATTGATAAATATGGATAGATTTGGTGAAAATGCATCTTCTATATTTTTGACAGTGGATGTTCGACCTCTCTAAGATTTAAATTACACCAATTATAAGAATAGTTATTCATAACCTATTAGAAATATTCTCCTATCTTCCTGTCATTGTCAAATATTAATATCTCAGATTTGTTAATATCATTTCGCTACATGAGCTTCAAGTTATTGTACAAACATATTCGTCCCCAGGTGAATTTGCGACGCAGACTTGCTTTCAAGGTCGCTTTGGTGAAGAGACTGGCTCAGACAAACATGGCGCTCAGATCATGCTTCATGGATCCCGACCCAGCGAGGGGCTGGTGACTGGTCGTATTGAAAACATTGAGATGAGTTATGTTGGGCAGGCCTTCCGGCTAGGGCGTTATGCCATTCATTACCATTTGAATGGTAACATGTCAGGGAACTATGTCCGTAATTCTGCTATTCACCACAGGTATGTATATATAGTGACATCAGAAATGAAATTCTATTGCATATAGTATTATTTAAGAAATATATTGGAAGAAACTCCAAACTACCTCACATGTCATATTTGCACATTTATATCTTAAGTTATCATGCCCAGATGCAGCAGGTTGTTAGAAACTGAAACATATACTTGGACACATTCATATATCAATCTTATGTTTGAGATAATGGTTTGCTTGTATCTTATTCAGTTTTAACCGGGCTGTCAACATCCACGGCACAAATTACGTTCTCGTCAAGAACAACGTTGTATATGACATCATGGGTGGAGCCTTCTTCCTGGAGGACGGCATAGAGGTTGGCAACATATTCGATGTGAGTATCTACTCAAGCCAGCTGTAAATCAATTTGATTGAACTCCTGTGAACTAGCATGATGGGCGGCTAACTATTCGCCTAGGAGAATATAATGAAGAGCACAACACGATAACTTGCTTCAGTCCTTGGGGTCGCCCCTGGGTTTATTTCCATCTAGGTAGGAGAATAAAGTGACCTACAAAACTGTGCAGCCGGGTGACACATAACCTGCTATGTGGAGGTAGCCGCTAGCAAGGGGCGGAAGTGTCCATCTGCCATCAGGACTGCCCTGTTAGCACATGTTAAGGGTTAGCACAGTCCAGACCACCATTTTGTGGTACTGGGCTTCATAATGTGACTATTAATCTAGTCTTAGGATACTATATAGCTAGCTCTCACCCTCTATTAACTTATAATTACATTCTTCACCTTTGTATAAATGAAGGCAACTATAATGAGCTTCTATTGGTGTTATCCAATATCGAAGCAGGTTAAGGAGGAAACCCACTTTTTGAAATGCTGGCTCAAAATTGAAAAGTTTACCCCTTGGTTATTTTCTCCTAGGCCAGTATAAAACATGAACACATTTTAGAGTTCTTAAAGTTGCATAGTCTATTGGTTTTGAGTTTCTGTAATTTTTCTGAGATAATTATATTGAATTGATTGCTATAATCTAGCTTACTTTAGTTTGAAGTAACTCTTATTTTAACCGGCTGACTTATGAGGTATTTGAAGTGTAAATATGGCAAATTAGTTTTGCCAAGCATGCCCAAACTCTGACACCATAGGCTTCTGCAGTAAGAGGTTCTATTAAATTGGCTCACTATTCCCATCTATGTTGCGACAAAATCGCTTAATAAGTGCATCAGTATCTAAGTTAGATTTGACCATTTCAGGTTTTAGTGTAAATTTAAATGTAAACATGAATGTGATGAACACACCTTTTTATGAAGCCAAATTGACAGAATAAATTCTTCTAACCTTTTGCCATGAATATTACCTTTGTTGCTAACATGGTGTAAAAATGTACAGATTTTCGGTTCGGAATTATATATTGGCAGAGAGGATTATTATCCCCGGGCGACGGAGTGGGAACCAAGGATATGTAATAGAAAAGCAATGGGTTCCCCAGTCGCTGTGTGATATGTTAAGCTATGGGAAATATATGTTAATACATAGTGCCCAAGATTGTGATGAGATGTTCCTATATAAGAGACAGTTAATGTTTGCTGAAATGTTCCCTCTATGCACCAGTAAGAGTGCAAGTGGAGGAGAAGGACATTTTTAATATATATATTTATTGTAACTGTCTGCAACTACCTGTTACCATGGGGCCATATGGGCCAGCATACCAGCCATACTGCATACATTATGTACACCACCTGCAGCTGGGTTGATTGGCCGCTGCCCATAGGGGGGGGGCGTCGCCTCCCAGGCTGTGGAGGGTGCCTGATTGGCTGGCTGTGGGAGGCCCAGTCAGCTGCACCCCTTTGCCCCACCTGACCACACAAGCCTCACTTTGATATTGATTATTACAGACACTGCTCCAGACACACTGGGCAGGACACTCTACTCCTGACTCTTGAGTGAGACACACTCTCTCTTGGGCAGGAACCCAGACACTCTGTCTGATGCTCCACCTTTCATATATACAAACTGAACTGTGTGCAACAACCAGGGGACTCCGGTTCAATGGGCTGAAGGCACTGATTCATAGACATACTAAAGAAGTAATGAGACTCTGTGTGAACAGAAGGTAAGGGGTCATGGTGATAGGTCGCTATTAGGTGAACAGGAGTTGATGCCAATAAAGCACAACTTCTTCACTGTCAATCTTGCGTGACTTGTCTTCCCTTTCTTCCTTATGAGTTTGTTTGAGAGGGGCATCAGGTGTGAACTGACAGACCGTCGTCAGAACGCACCTGGGGAGAGTTTTGTGGTATCTCTGGGGCTCTGACGGCCGGGGCATCCAGTAATATTACAATGGTGTTAAATCGTCACCAATCAATCAAACAACCACTTTTGATTTATTTTGTTTAAACTGACGAAGTGGAAGCCTGCTAACTATCTTGGATACTTAACCATTCTAACTACACCAGATAAATCCACGGACATCAAATATTCTTCATGTGTTCCATGTTAATTTAGTTAATTACTTACCATGTTCACCACCACACAGGGAAACCTGGCCATGATGGTGAAAGGCTCGTCTAGTCTGCAGAATGATGACATCACCCCTGCTGCTTTCTGGCTCACAAACGCGAACAACACTGTCATCAATAACTTCGCATCTGGTGGTACCCACTTTGGCTTCTGGTAGGTTGTTATCATATATTTGATTAGATTAGATCAATTTGACTTCTACCAATGACCCAACATGTTATATAATATGTATAATATATATAATATATATTTTATATATATATATGATATGTATAATATATATAACATATATAATAACCAGAGCGGGATGTACCTCAGGCCGTAGCGTGTCGACCTGTGGGAAAGTGCATATAAAAGACCCCTTGCTCCTTATCGGAAAGAGCAGCCTATGTGGTGGCAGTGGGTTTCCTCCCCAAAAATATGTCAGAATGACCATATGTTTGAAGTCCAATAATAAAATCAAATTCGAAGCGTCCTTAAATAAAAAAAACTTTCCTTTAATATATATATTATATATATTATATAATATATATCAAATATTTATATAATTTCTTTTTTGTTGTTGGTAAAACAGTTTATTCATCAGAATGTACATTTTTTCAGCGCCTAGACACTGGTCTTCCAGCCGTTTACATTACATTGTAAATAGGTAGATCAGCAGGTACTTAGATATAGGGCATATTAGTAGATTGTGAAGGGGGTTAGTGTGTTAGTGGGTTAGACATAATAAGTTCAGAGTTATGGGCTAAGATGGTGGGTCGCTGCAAATACTGTCCTGCTATTATGGTATAGCTGAGGTAAGTAATTGAGTGAGGGTGGTGAGGGGAGGGGGGGGGCAAAGGGAGGGAGGGGGAGAGGCAAGGCAGGGCACAGGATACAATGGTGCTTGTTCAAGGGCCTGGACAGTGAAATGCCTTCTGACCAGTGACTTAATGCCTTGGTAGGATAGTGCACTTCTAATTGCAGATGGTAGTTTGTTCCACATCTTGCTGCCTTTAAATATTGGTGCCTTAGCTAGTTTGTGCTTGGTCTAGGAACACTGAGGACTGGTTCATCTCCCATCCTTGTCTCCCTGTTCAGTGGATTTCTGTATTGTGGTTCTTTTGATCTTTTATACATAAGTGACAAAAGATGAATGTCCCACCGCTGGGCTAGGGTTTCAAGATGTGCTTCCATGTTCATGTACTGTACGCTCAATAGTTTACCCTTAAACACAGTTCTAACTGCTCGGTTCTGGACTTTTTGCAGCTTGTCCTCCTGTTGTTTTGTTGCCAGGCTATACATTATGTTGTTATAGTCAAAGATGGGCATAATTATGGTCTTGTATAGGAGCGGTGCAGTATTCTTACTCATGTAGTCTCTCATTTTTCTGAAGTTAGTTAATTTGAGGGCCAGATGTTGGTTCAGCCTGCAGATTTGTTGTCTTGTTCTTAGTGCAGAGTCAATTGTGGTGCCCAAGTATTTTTGGAGTCAACTTCTTTAAGCTTGACTCCCTCTATTTGGTGTTCAATCTTTTGTGCCTTATTCTTTTTTGATTTTGTGCCATAGACCACATACTCTGTCGTAGATGTGTTCAGTGTTAATTTTTTTTCCCGGCACCACTCACCAGTACTTGTCAGTGACACCCCTACCAAGTCAGCTGCCAGCCTGACATTTCTACTGCACACCACAAGTGCTGCATCATCAGCAAATAATGTGATCAATGCTGACTCTTAGATCATGGGCAGGTCATTTATAAATATCAGGAATAGGAGTGGTCCTAGGGCTGAGCCCTGTGGCACTCCATTCTTGACTCCTCTATGGGGTGACTCAATTCCCCTTATTCTGGTGAACTGCTTTCGGTTCGATAGATAATTTGCAAGAAATGCTTGAGTTCTAGGACCTAGGTCAGCTCTGTCTGTCTTGTGCAGAAGTTTTTGATGGTCTATGGTATCTAGCGGCAAAAACAAGTCATTAGACTTAACCGTTATGGGCAGCATAAATACACCCATCGCCAACAAAAGAAAATGCTTTCTTGAAGTCAAGAAATACCAAAATAGCCAGCTCGCCCATATCTATGCATGTCAATAGTTTATCCAATAATGTAGCTGGGGCCTTGGCAGTAGATCTGTCCTTTCTAAATCCATTCTCGTTAGGTAGTTTGTAACCTCAAGGAATGATTTAATCTGGTCATGCACAATCTGCTCTAATAAAATATAATATCTATATAAATTTATATAAAATTGGCTACGGTAAAGGATAGAGAGAGACACAAATGAGTAGACGTGGAGAACCTTCTTTATTTTTGCCAGAAGGTCGGTCCTTGGCCAGGCAAAATAATAGCCCTACCTAAAAGCTCAAATCCAGTGCTACAGTGAGTGCAGTTCAAGTGTGAATGAGCCAAGCGGCAGTGGCATGGCAGTGGCAGGGCAAAAGAGTGGCCCGCAGTGAATATTACAGTAAAGAATAAATAAGAGAACATAAATACTAAAAAATTAATTAAATAGAAATCAGGGAAAACTCCGCCTCTTTATATATATATAATAAATTATATTCTACATATAATATCTATATAATATATTTATGATATATATAATATATATATAATATATATATAATATATGAACCCATAACTATTAACCAGTAAATGCACAGTGTAATGAAAGGATTAGTATAGCTACATAGATGGCATACGTATGCATATGAATTGTCTACGAATTCGTGGATTTCGGAGTTTTTAATAATGAAATTTTTCATTCTTGTGATTTGTGCAGATCCAGTGAAGAAATATTTGTTCTTATATAGGGGGTGGGACGGGGGTAAGGGCTTGACTTTTTATATGTTCTCTTCAACTTTGATGTCACAAATAGATTGTTTTATAATGAGTTTCTGGGGGTTTTTACTTTCCATTTTCTTTTTTGTAATTAGAATCTTCCTCATTATTACACGTATACCTACCATCAAAACCTTATTATTATCAAGTATTACTGCGCAAAAAGAAAGGAAAAATATATATTCTCGTGCTGAAAATAGCAATTTTAAGGCCCTTAAAATGCTTAAATTGCATGAGCTTCCAGGGGTGCTGCCCCCTGAGCCCCAGATAGGGTTCTGCCACGGACCTCGGTGGAAGAGTCAGCAACTCCCAAACCCAAGGCCTGGCTTTTAGAGGTTTTGGCTGATTGCCAATCATATCCCTATGTATGCTATATAACGAATAGTACAACACACTTTAAATAAATTATTCTATAGGTACCGGATGCATCGGCACCCAGACGGGCCGTCATTTGACTCCAACTACTGCCCAGACCGTGTTCCACTGGGAATCTTCAGGAACAATACAGTGATGTCTCATGGATGGTTCGGCATATGGATATTCATGGTGGGTCATGCAGTTTATATTTACTCTCTCCGTCTCCGTCTCTCTTTTCCCTTTTTATTTTCATATAGATTGTAACTTTACAAGCCCTGTAAGAAAACAAAACATGGTTATGGGAAGAGTCTTATTTCTGTGGTTCTTATGCGAGTTTCTTATATTTTGCTTGTATTTTCATATTGTTATTCCATCAATTTTTACAGATGAAGTTTGAATTAGAATAGCATGTTAAAACAGACAATTGCATACCTTCTGTGAGTACATTTTTAAAACAAAAAAGGCACTAAAATAATTTGCAACTAACTATCACTATAGTGTAGTTATCTAACAGGCAAAATTCTGTTGATCTTGTTTGCCGTTTCCTAACTAATAAAGAGATGCAATGAGTAGTATACAAGTTTTAGTATGCAACTTAATAACCAATAATAATCTCTGATTATATATTATGCATGCCTTCAATTAGATATCCTTGTTTGTAGGAATACTATCCAATGGAAGGTGGTAGCTGCTCTAACAGCCAGCCGATTGCAGCTAAATACGACTCACTTACTGCATGGAACAACGAAAAGGGAGCTGAGTGGGTGGGCGGTGGTGCAATCCAATTCCACAACTTCTTCTTGGTCAACAACTTCGAGGCTGGGATAGAGATGAAGATCATAAAAAATGTAGTGTCATATTCCGAGGAGAGAGGTGCCATGTTGATAAACTGTGTAATTATTGCCCGTCCAGAAACAGCTGGAAAATTAGTCGAGTCAACAACCAAAGTTGCAGTTGTAACACCCTATGCCCGTGGCCTTCTTATCAAAGACATGACATATGTGAATTTTAACGGCAAAAACTCTGCTGTATTTAAAGTGACAAGCATTCAAGGCTCATCTTCAGCTGACAGCGGTGGTTTCACATACCGCCTTTCTGGGCAAGTCTTCAAAAACTCACCAAATAAGATCCTCTGGCGATGGATGCATGAAGCGATCTATCATGACCTTGATGGCAGCCTGACAGGAATTGTTGGCGGGAAAGCTGTTCCGACCAGTGGCATCCTCCCAAATGGTGAATGCACGCATAATGTTGCTGGCATGAGCATGAACCCATCAGTTCATGGAAGCATTTGCAGCGCGAATGTTGAATTTGCACGGTTTTCATATAACGATGCAGGACCCAGTTCACTTAATTCAAAGGATGTGTCTTTCACAAATAGTCATGGCACTACAATAGCGAAATGGCAAGCTAGGCGAATGACCCACAAGTTGGGGTGGATGGTGATTCTTCCGGTTAACCACACGTTTATGATGAACTTTGTGAACGCCGAGCAGCTAACAAATATTTCATACACTGGAGCCATGTTTGGCTTAAAGGTAAGCCACACAGATATCTTTTTTTTAAATGTTTGTTTTGTTAAGGAAAAGAATTCAGTGCAGTGAATCAATAGAAATAAAATTTGTTTACTTCAAAACATCACATTTCAATGATCATACATAAATTTTGTTTATAAGGGGACAGTGGAAAGACATCCATTAATGGTTACACTGTTCCTACAATTCCTATTATTGCTACTGAGCCATTTTGAGAGACTGACCGGGGAACAGAGAAGTAGGAAGCAGGAATGGGAATAACTTTGTTTCCTTGACAGGCAGCGTCTCCGACACTCTAGTAGCTCTACTCAATGCAGTTGTTGGTAACGGGTAACAAGGTCTGACATGCAAGTGAAGTTATGCAATAGTAAGGATGTAATAAATTACATCACATATCACAATACATTTCAATCATAATCACAATACATTTCAATCATAATCACTGTACCATTTTATATCATCAATCATCAATCAACAAATCTACATAACTTAATTCAATCACGACAGTACATTAATATCAGTTTCAATTTGTTATCAGGTCAATTTATTAGTTATAACTGGTTGCTTGGGTTTATTTGTTAAGACCGAGTTAAGTGCGTGCATTGGTTGTGGGTGGGTGGGTTGAGAAGATGTGTTGCTGTGTTGGTGGGCTGAGTGCTAATGGCTACTCGAAGACTCGCTGGGGCGAGGCTGGGGTTGGTGTTGAGGGTGGATTCGATTGGTTGAGGGGGTTAGAGGGTTGGCCAGCGGGGTGGCTTGTTGGTGTGATTGGCAGGTGGGAGGGCCTGATTAACTGTTTTCTGCACCCCCAGTAATGACATCAAATGAGCGCAACCCGCTCATTTGACCCACTGTACCTATGAAAAATTAGCATAGCAGCATATTTTTAATCGAACAGTGTCTCTTAGTAATATTCAATATCCAATTATTAATCGCTTGATAAAACACTGATATTATATAAGATATAACGCTGGCCATGACCGTATGATTTGTAATTTGCTTAAAATTACATAGTCCAATAAAAGTATAACAGTTTCGAAAGCAAAACACTTATCTATATTTTTACCTCCATGTCTATCTTAGATGATGGTGCACTTATCAAACATTTGTTGCTCGATAGAGTGGAATACTAAGCCAATTTAATAGAACCTGTTATTGCTGAAGTTTATGGGGGTTAGAGTTTGGACAAGTGTTCCAAAATTAAATTTGGGCATGTTTACACGACAAATATCTGCCAAGTTCTTGATTTTAGATCAAAGTTACTTCAAACTAAAGTAAGATAGATGATAACGATCAACCTAATATATTTATCTCACAAAATGACAGGACAAAAACAAAACTCACCCAGCCTATGCAATTTTAAAGTATATATGTTCTTCTATATCCATAACTATTTACTATTTCAGGCAAACCAGTATGTCATAATGCAGCAAAAGCTGATTCAACGCCCGGATCACTTCCAACTGTCGGACAGCGAGTCGATTTCTGAGGTCACCTCTCCTGTGAGCTTTGCCGCCAATAACAATGGAGCCTGGCACTTTGAGAACTCTACCTCCACGATAAGCTTCCTCTGTGAGTTTCTTTGTTTCGTTGGTTGCAATAAAATATTTATTCATCTGCAGGAGGTCGGGAAATATTTCACAGTGGACAGGCTTGAATTATTCACAGTCTATCAGAACAGCACACCATCGGGACAAGTGGAGAACCATTGCATCCAACCCTCGACTAGAGGACGGAACTATTGATTGATTGATTGATTTGAGGAGGTTGGGAGTTCGGTTCCCTGTCAAGTCAAACCAATGATTTATCAAATTGATACTTGTCGCTTCCTAGCCTGGCGCTCGGCATTAATAGGATAGGGCAAGAACTGGTTAGCTCAATGTAACGATAATGGAACTGAGTGGGATATTGTGTTATGGTGCCCGTGGCCTGATTTCCCAGTGGGGCAGCACTATAAAGTCACCATGAATGCGCACTGTCACAAGGCGATACCCGTGTTGATATGACATAAGATGTTGCCAGGACGTAAAACTCCAACAACCAACCGAATATATCATTTATCAGGGCGAGGCCACTGATCGCCAACATTGATTGTTATTTTCGTAAATATTTAATAATATATGTAGCCTTTTCTTTAATTAAAAAAACTAAACAGAGGTTGGTGTCAGCTATAGTGCTGAGACAATGTGATAAGACTAGTTACTTCCTTCCTCACCTCTCAATTACCCCTCCCCCATCCCCGCTTTCCTGCCACTCATCAGCCCCCACCCCTACTGGACCCGGTAGACGAATCGGCAGAGCGCAGGCTATCCGCGCGTAAGGTCGCGAGTTCGAATCCCACCCTAGTCAAACCAATTTCTTATGAAATTGATAATTTACAATGAACAATATCCATCTATCGAAACTTAACATGGGCATTACATACACTTCCTCTGCTCGCAAAATTAAAAAAAAAAAATATGTATATATAATGTATAACGTAACATGCGAGTATAAAAGTGTGGAAGGAAATTTTACTCGTTTATATACTGCACTGATTATTCTATATTCTGCCGCCCTCGCCTCACACTTGTGACCAGTGGCGCCATCACCGGTTCTCCTCGTCACTAACGGACGCGGGAAACCGTTACTCACAGCGGAGGATTTTTAATTGTGTCCGTTTCCCGCGACCTGCAATGTCGTGTTAAGATCGTATATTTGTTAGGTTATTTAATTATTTGTTCTTGGTGTAATTAATAGTTTCGGGTAAAAGCTCTGGCGGGAAGCGGAAGAAACGCGCCGTCATCAATGCCCCCCTAGCCGGCTACGTAGATGTGGACTTCAAGCTGAAGATCTACAAGTGCTTCTATGAGGTCAGTATTTAGGGCACGGGTCATTCTCAGAAACGGTGTAGCTGTGTAACTGTTAAAAGTTAGTTACTCCGTAAGCCGGCAGATGGCGGGGCAGTGTCGTCGAGAATGCTTGAAGGGTCTACCACCCCACGTGCCGCCGATTTACCCATGTTAGCGCTGACATAGACAATGATTTTGCCTTCTTTTTTGGGGGTGGCAGCGGGAAGGGTAGTATGTCAGATAGTTATTGTTGACTGTGTATCAATTACTTTAGCAATACTACATGTATTCAAAATATGATTTTGTGGGAAAGTGAAAATATGAAAATTTGCATACAGACACCATAGATCTACACGGATGGGTTTTTTTCAACTTTTTTTCTTGTAAAGCTAAGATGCGAATGCGGCAAAAAATCGAAAAGCATGTAAAGGCATCGTCGTGCTTCCATACGTCCGAACACGATTGCGAATGCGGCAAATGGATCGACCCATGGACCGATCGGTGCGAATGCGAATACTGCTGCGTTTGCCATAGAAAACAATAGTAACTTTGATCTTCCTTCACAAATTTGGAACAAAAAAAACCCTAAATTGTCATGGGTATCTTTTTTGATGTGTTTGTTTGTTTAACGACCCCCCGGCCCAAAAAGTAAACATCGGCTATTGGGGGTTGGCATATATCTATGTCGCATATACCACATTCGCATACCACATACATAGAAACAATTCCTTTTGTCTTAATTTTAATCGATAAAATCTTGTTTGGATGTCTTGTGTGTGTCAACATGATGGTAGCTAATTTTGAAATTGTTAGAAGTTAGGTGCGGACCAGAGGTAGCTTCACTCATATTGTTCACCTGTGTTTGTATTTTCAGAACTGCCTTTCTCCTATTACCTCCAACATTCAACCACTTGCAAACAAACGGCCGGCCGACTTTGTCTACTGGTCCAATGTGTCTGCCTGGACGAAAGCCGAACCTGGGTGGGGCGGAAACAATGCCGATGGCACCTTCAGCCTGCCCAAAGACGGAGATGATGTCAAGATCCCATCAGGTTAATATCGGTTGCATTTTAAGTTTCGGTCACCAAATGGCATGCATACAGAACCAAATGTAATGGCCGAATTACAACATTATATTTTGCCAATAAGTTAATTGTATTCCTGAACAATATCTTATTGATAATATTATCTATCCATTAAATTGGTTGGTTGGTTGTTGAGGTTTTACGTCCTGGCAACATGTAAGGTCATATCAGGACGGGTACCGAATTGTGACGGTGCGCACACATGGCGACTTTATAGTGCTGCCCCACTGAGATCAGGCCACCAGCACCATAACCTGATATCACACTCAGTCACATTATCCTGGCACTGTATCAACCAGTCATTGCCATATCCTAATAATGCTGAGCGCCTGGCTAGGAAGCGACAATTATCAATTTTTAAGTCATCGGTTTGACTTGACTAAGGTTCGAACCCATGGGTTTGAATCCCACGATCTACCAAAACGGGAGACGGCCGCTCAACTCATTCGGCCATCCCGTCTGGTGTCCATTCATTTAAATTAAATTGTTTTCTAATACTTCATGTAATAAGGAACCATGCGTTTATTGATTCTTTTTCAATCATAAATTGGCATTGAGGTTCACAAAATAGTACATACTTTATAATATTTATTTTTAAGAAACCGAACAAATTATATTCAAAATCAGCAAGCCATGATAACCTGTAGTAGGGTGTGTGCATGTTTTTAATTGTACCTACCTGACGTATAATGCCATGTATGAGGAACAATCCTCTTACAGGAATGTACGTGGTGGCGGACATCCCCTTGCCCATTATGGGAAAGCTGTTCATCGAGGGAGTGCTGGAGCTGGATCATCTGCCAGACAAAACTGGACGAGTACGCGACTTCACCCTCACTGCTACCCACATCTTCATCAATGGTATGTATTAAGTGATTACGCCATATTTTTTTGTAGTGAGTTTTTCGTCAGATTCATTTGTCTTTTAAGTGTTCTCTCTTGGGGTACCACCCCTCCCCCCACGAGCTGGGGGTGTTCCGCCACCCCCCCCCCCTCCCCCCTGAATCAATTCCTGGGGGGTGGGCCAACGCTGAGCCGAACACTCAACCCTATTCGTTACCCTTTAACTCAGCGGTGTGGGTTGACATTCAGTGTGGTGTTCATTTTTCGGCTGCTACAGGGATTGTGATAGCGCATGCTGGTGTCGCAGTTTTAAAACTCAATTGGATTTTGTGGCATTCTCTGTGGCGGAGTGGTTAGAGTGTCTGACTTTTTTCTAGGTCAGACTCCTAATCTGAGGGTCGGCGGTTCGATTCCCCATGCCCCCAGCTCTGCCAATTTGGATTTCCACCTCTGTGTATAACTTACAGCGTCATCAAAGGCCGGTTGCTCTCATACCATGTCTATGTGGTGTGGGAGGTTAAAAGTCCCTTGGGTCGGTAAAAGTGTAGGCTCAGGCTTTCTATCGACCAGCAGTGGAATGAGGAAGACCAGTCGTCTATGACTGAAATTTCCCCTGCTTAAACAACTAATGGACCCCCCCCCAAAAAAGGGTACCCAGTTTAAAGCAGGTCTTTTCGTAATGTGCATGCGCATGCATTGTCGCCTGATGGAGATTGTGCCTAGGTTTAATAACTTGTTAATTGCTTCTTAATTTATTAGTGCCGAGGGTAATATATACTATCAAGCATAAAATATTTACTACAATGATTCCTGAAGGAATCCTTGCTTGTCTCACCCTGCATTTCCAGAGAGCTCCTCCTCGACAGACAGGAGCAAGCCAGAAATTCTGACAAGATTTCAGGCGTGCTGTTCGAATTTAACACATGCGCATTGCGAAAAGACCCGTTTTAAACCGGGTACCCATTAAAACGTCGACACCAAGATTAGGCGGGAAGCGTCAGGGTGCCCCTCTCACTCAGGGATAGGTCCTCGAGGAACTGCAAGGTGGCGCAACCTCAACCGACAGTCGGTCCCCACCCTGTGAATTATCCGTGTTATGAATAACATCCACAATTTCATTATTTATCTTTAATGGAATGTGATTACTTTAATTACATTTAATTAGCGTATCTACTGTATCGTCTTGTCTAGGTGGCCGACTCCAGGTTGGGTGGAAAGACAACAGCTACACTGGCAAGACAAAGATTGTGTTGCGCGGGGATCACAGCACTCCGAATATGCCTCTGACATCAGGACCAAACATGGGGTCAAAGGTCATTGGTAAGTCTCACACAAGGTGAAATCCTGATTAAACAGTTGTGTGTTGAAACAATCACCTTAAACGCTATTATCGATTGTATTTTGCTAAAATCCACAAAAAAAGACAGGATTTGACGTAGTATGATTTTCGTTAAATCACTAATACTGGTAATAGAGATGCAGCTAGGCCTGGTAGTTCTGTGAAGGTGCACATTTGGACATTTAGACATTGCTTTACAACATTATATTTCCCACATCTGCATGCTTCACATTTAGAATAATCACCAAAACCATGGTTTTCTTTCCAAACCAGGTGTCTTTGGTGGTCTGGAGCTTTATGGTGAGGAGCGAGAAGTGACTTGGACCAATCTTAAGGTGACGGCGGCATCCGGTACTAAGAAATTGACCTTGGCTGAGCCAGTAGACTGGAGAAAGGATGAGGAGATAGTGATAGCCCCAACTGGGTTTAGCGCTTGGGAAACTGAAACGATGAAAATAATCGCCGTGTCTCCTGATAATAGAACGCTGACTCTGAATGATACCCTGAAGCACACTCATAAAGGTAAGTACTCTGAATGAATATAGGTCTTCCAAGATATTTCAAGATATTAACACTTGGACCAACCAGGCAATTAATCAGGCTCCTGGCCAGGCTAAGGAAAAGGGTGGGTGTGGTGGTAGAAGCACACTGCATCAATCCAGATAACTGATGCAGTGTGCATGCCGGATACACAGGAGACTCATGTAGTGGTAGCACACAGCGTGCACAGTGTGTGTGTGTGCTGAATTGGTATAGTAACCAGTGGGTTCAGCTGCCTATAAACAGGGGTGATGGGGAGGGTGTTAACATGGTTACTAATTAGGACACGGTATGGGCGACCAGCGTCAGCATTCTGTAGTTTGGATGTCAGAAGGTGGTAGGAGCTGGTGAACACACATACAGGAAGTGGTATTTTGTCTCATGTAAAATATTTACTGAGACAATTTCGCTGTAATCTAATATTGGAAACAAATGTATGGTAAGGATCCTACCACGTTTAGTCTTCAGGGGTCATGTGGTTGGTTGTATGTTTAAATTGAGTTAAAATACACCTTTCTTCAAATTAAGGTAAAGTGGAATAAAACGATCAACTAAATATATTGATGTATGAAAATAAATATGGCAAAAACACAAAACCATCGAATTATGCAACTTTAAGTAAAATAGTAATACAATATTAAAATTATGAAGATTGCCTATTTTGAATCATTATGTCACTGATTCCGTGTTTATGGTTATTTACTATCATATCTATATGTATCCTTTTTTTGTATATAATTATATATAACGTATATGTCCCAATAGAAGCACACACCCCTTTTCAAGATTGAAAGCAAGCACAAATTTACGATCATATTCAGACTGAATGCACGTAAAATAAGACAATCCAACTTTATTTCAGAGGCACGACAAAAACAAATCCATGAAATTCTTTAACTTTGAATAGACGCGCATCCATTTGTCTGCACTCGCACAGTGTGTGTCTCTTGGGAAATATACAGTATGTATCTTTATAAACTAAGTAATCAATTCTCTCTCCAATTCTCCACCAGTGACGACTCAGTCCATCGGTGGTGGGAAGACCGTCACATTTAGCGCTGAGGTTGGACTTCTCACTCGCAACATTAAAATCATCGGTGGTGACTACACAGATTTGATGTCTCAAGCATTTGGAGCTCGAGTCCTGGTTGGAAACTATGGCGGTAGCGGCAAAACCCTGACAGGTGGGTAAATGGGTTCGTGGGTACCATTAGTTTGCTGATTCAGGAAGGAAAACAGGAAAAGAAGCAAGGAGTTTTGAAAATTGAAATAGGGCTTAACAAATAAGGGTGAATTATGAACAAAAACTAAAGGTTATATAAGATACTGAGAAAAAAAGGGGAGTTGTTCAGAAGGCAGGTGAGAAGCACATCACTGGGTAGGCTTGGAGGTGGGGGGGTGTATACCCTTGTCAAGTCGACGGCTGGCATCTGTGGTTTGTGTAGGCAGGCTATATGAAATCAATACAGACAAGGAGAGAAAGGAAGAGTAAAAAGAGTGAAAGTAGAGTGAGAGCTTGTACCCTCAGGTTTATTATTATATAGTGGTACATGGATCTGATATGGCATACCACCTGACCATTATCTCCAATCAGCAACAAGCATTTCTAGTTCCACCAATGAACAGTAAGCATTCTTGTATCACCATGGCTACTGTGATCTACACACCACCACCATGCGGTGTGGCTGCTTGGCCTGCACCTGCCTGCTGTGTGTGTGTGTGGTGATCCGTGACTAACAGGTGGAGGGGAGGGGGTAGTGAGTAGAGCTCTTGAGGCTCCTTACACACTAACAGTAGTGCCCATTCCACACTATCTACCTAATACACAATGACTATTGACTACAAGTAAAGAGTCACCAGCAACTACATAAATACATTCATGCACCTGGCCCTATCTGGGGGAAATGGGAGAGTACTGAAAGGTGAGGAAGCTGTAGTTGGGGCTGACAAGTAAGTGAATCTTACAGACAAGCGAGGAGGGGAAAGGGAGGAGAGGCTGTTCACGTATACTCCCCCGGATCACCCTTAATTCAGTAACATGGAAACCATGGCTGTAATGTTGAGTTTTATTAATACAAACAAGAGCACTAATTGAGAGATGAGGTCAGGCCACTCGTGTTCATATTGTAGTCAGTTTGGAATTAACCCTGTCGCTGCTGGATGGGTGGCAGGGGGGCACCCAGGAATTGGCTAGGGGAGATTTCCAAATATGGATCGAAACTACCCCTATTTTAGGGTAATTTTTTTCACATGTGTTGGTGGAATAACACCCATTTTAGGGCAATATTTTACATGGTTTTCTGGTGCAACAACCCACATTTTGGTGCAATTTTTCACATAATCTTAAAATCTAGTGTTCCTTAATAAATTTAATGAAAACAATTTGGGGGGTTCTGGGAAACCAGGAAATCCCCCTGGGTGCGCCCCTGGGTGGAAGGGATGGTGAGATCGGACGGGACAGCTCCACAAGCCATGCACACTGCGCAGATGAAATGAGCAGCTCGGAGCGAGCAGACGGGAGCTGTGGTTCCGGAGGGTCACGCTAGGTGGCGTATATGGGTGAGACTATAGCATCATACGCAGCGGCAAAGTTTGGTGGAAAAGCGTCCATGCACCCTGAATGACAAATGTTGCGATGCAACATGACCAATTTTAACATTATGAAGCAATTCCTAATGTTGTATAAAGTCACCATTTGTTTGTTAATAATTAAGGTCATGTGGTGAGTATACACAGAATGATGCCTTTTTAGTTAAATATGAATTACTTCAAACAAATTTGTGTTAACACGTAATGCTCTGATTTCAGGCTATGCATGCATCAGTAACGTTGAGTTCTACCACACTGGTCAAGAGGGGTGGACTGATGAGTATGACCCTCGTTTCTCCATTGCCTTCCTTGACGTTGGTCCCATTAATGATGTCAGGCCATCATATGTCTCGAAGTGTGCTTTCCACCATGGGTTCTCCCCTGCGATTGGCACATTCGGCGTCTCCAACCTAAATGTGACTGACAATGTCATACACTACACTGTAGGATCATGTAAGTTGTAATTTAAACAAAAGAAATTTAAGCGAAATATATTATAAAATAGCTGATCAATTGAAAAGAAGATAATTTATGTGATCTTGTAGATTTTGTGTTTAAGCCTAATAAAGTAATACTTTAATGAATTCGGGAAAATATACAGTGCATTTGCATGAGTACTTCTTCTAATTATAACTAAGCTTATTTAATTATAAATAGAAAAATAGGATGGGACTTCTTTATCAAAAGATTTTCCAGACATAACCTAGAATGTGTAATTAACAAGAATGTTTGCAAAATACAATAAATAGCATTAAAAGCACAAATACTTCTTTCCAATCTCTGCGAGAGAAAAACAACTATTAACCGTGGCATTTTAATTATATGAAAGACCTTAGAAATTTACCAAATAATATAGTCCGATCGATGACTCCAGTTTTGTGAACGGCAAAGAAATGACTCCCATTTACAAATGTATGCTTCATTTACCAATTTCAACATTCACCGTTCTGATTACAGCCATCCAGGACAGTGGCATAGACAACGTGTTCCGCCATAACCTGGTGATCCTGATGGTGTTTCCGGGCACATTCAATGGGCGTAATGAAAATCGGCAAATTTGGGATGCTGGCTTTGAACTGCAAAGAGCAACCAGACCAATCATCACTGGAAATGCTGTCGCAGGTTCTGAACGTGCTGGGTATGTATATAAAACTTGCTGGGCGCATTCATGAGGCAGTTAATTATATATATATTTATATATATCATATATAAAATATATATATATAAACATAAATTTCAAGTGCGAAAAGTCTTCGTCCCTCATTTTGTCTGTTTTGTTACAAATACTGAACGGTCCTTTCTCCATTGTTCTGCCGTTGTGAAATTACAGGTACCGTGTGGATGGGGAGCAGTGTGACGGGAGCCTCACGGAGCCCTGGGCCGACAACAGCGCCCACTCAGTACTCATTGGAATAGAGATGTTTGACAAAGATGGACTACAACGTAAGCACCAACTTATTACTTCACATAAATCTGTAAATTCACTTCACTTCACTCGGAGGAAAAAAGGATTAATTCAATTGTATTCCAAACATTAATCTGTACCCTTCGGAGAGGTCGAGCCTTGATGAGTCTTCTCGAGGTTAGGTGACGGTTGATTGGTAGGTTGTTGGGAGTTTTACGTCCTTGCAGCATTTAAGGTCATATCAGGACGGGTACCGATTTGGGGCAGTTCGCACTCATGGCGATTTTATAGTGCTGCCCCACTGGGAGACCAGGCTGCCATCCCCATAATCCGATATCCCACTCAGTCACATTATCCTGATATTTTAGGTAACCAGTCCTTGTCATATCCTAATAATGCGGAGCAGCAGGCTAAGTAGTGACAAGTACCATTGATTTGACTCTACCGGGAGTCGAACTCCTGACCTTCCGTACGGGAAGCCTGCGCTCTACCGATTCGGCCACCGCGTCCGGTATAACAACTGGGATACGACCCTGCTGGATGAAACCCCTCAACTTACCTAATTGTAAATCTGTTTCCCTTTTTGTAAATCTGATTTGTTCATTCTATCTAACAGTAACAGTATGACTATTTACTTCCTCTGTTTCCCACAGCATGTTCGCGTCTGAGTAACTTCACCATCTACAAGGCGGGGCATATGGGCATCTACTTCCAGGTGGCCTCTGAAGGGGTCATCATCTCTGGGGTCACTGTGGCAGATTCAGCGCTCGGAATTTTCCCCATGATTTTAGGTCCAAGTGCCCGAAGTCACGCATATATGGCCAAATATCTGAACATAGCGGTAAGAAAACATGTCTAATATGAATGAGCCCTACACTTTCAGCTCCTTGTTTATAGGCCTGTCACACTACGACGTAACGAGCTAACGTGAGCCGACGTAGGTGAATTTTGGTTCAGGTACGCCGGGTTACGTCATGATTACGTTAGGCCGACGTTGAGTTAAATCTAGATACGTCATGTTACGTCGAGCTACGCCAGCGCGCATCAAGGTTTTGGACATGTTCAAAACTTTTTACGTAGCTCGACGTAAGACAATGTGTGGCCTATACGTTAACATACGATATGTATACGTTAGACAGACGTTGAGTACGCTAGACAAACATTACATGTATGTTATACATACGTTGATCTACGTCAGGAGTAATTAAAGCTGGCAGAAACATTCAGTCCACGTATTGACAATGTAGTGAAAACGTACGCATAACGTATGTCTAACGTACATTTGCCGTTTCTCCACCGTAAATGCGTTCTTCTGCCGATCGAATAACGTATATAAAGTTCACCAGCATTCTGCAAGCGTTCCGTGAGCATTTTTGTAATGTTCTCATGAGTTACCACTATGTTGGATCGACGTTTCGCGGACGTCCACTTCGTTGCACTGACGTCCAACTTGGCCCCGAAACGCCGAGAATTTCTACGTATCTCGACGTAAATAAGTGATTTCTACATTCCCCACTCGCTGGCCAGTTACATTGTAGTGTGACAGGGCCATTAGCCACGATAGTATGGATGGATTGGGTGACTAAGGTTTATGTGTTCACAACTTATGAATGTATTCATTCCTGGGTCTCATCTTAGGGAATAGGCTGCCAGAGGATGTAAGAAAAGCAGCATCTCTTGAGCAATTGTGATCTGTCCTCCAGACCCACCTGTTTAGCGCAGCTTATATTAGTAATTCACGACGAGACAGGAACTGGTATAAGTTGCCCTTATTCGACGACAAAGGCACGGTGAATCAACAGAAACAGGGGAAACTTGTGACCTCTCAAACCTACGAATCACAATCTTTCAGCAATAGGAAACATATTTTTGTAGTTGATGGGTGGGTGGCGGCAAAGTTAGGGTGTTCGGCTTAACCTCATGGGTTCAGATCCAAGCGGTAAGTGACCCACAGAGCAGTGAACGGGCTCTGAAGTCACTGCCGGGGTAGTTAATGGAGATGCCCAATAGGTGGCACTGGTGAAGCTGGGCCCTTACAGGCCGGTTCCGGCGAAACCCACTAGGTGGCGGCAGAAGCAGACGTGTACAAAGTCAGTGAGAGAAACAGGAATTGACAGGTGGCAGCATCAGTCCAACGAACGAGGGGGGCGTATCCCTACCACTTCCCCGACCCACCGCGAATTACCCATGTTACTCTAACATGAACAGTTAAAATGTCTCCACCATTTGACTGTTTTTACCCAAGTTGTAAATATGTCATATTGTGGTTTTATTGTATTTCTTTTTTAAATTGATGGTCACATGAGTAGATTGGATCTCGTTTTCCAGGTTATTTTGAACTTCCAATATTTTATTATCACACTTTAAAATATATACCTACTTTTCCAAATGCTGAATCTTTTATGTGCCCTCTAAAGTTAAATACATGGATTGCTTTCAGAACTCTGTCATCATCGGTAAAACTGCAGGCTATGATTGCGTAAAGGACACGTTAAACAGCCGTGATCGCAACATTGCTCTAGCTGCAAATAGTCAACCATGGAAGAGTGCGAGTAATGGGACTGTCGGTGTAGCTGTGACCACGTTTAGCTCGGGTGGTAATAAAGCACCAGAAATGGGTTTCACGGACATCATGGCGTACCAGGCCATTGGAGGGCTCACTACAATCTCCGGTACCGTTTCTGTTGTGCATTTAAAATCACCTAGCTCTAGTTTGTAAAGTTAAATCAGATTATTTCATGCAAACAATTGATATTGCTTTACATTAACATTACAATGGCTTGGAAACTTTAAAAATAATGTGTTTGTTTAAATACTACTGCCTTGTGAACATAATTTCCCGATAATTATAGTGTTGCACACTTATGATTCAATTCAGTGAATTATTATTATGCACTTATGTGGGTGAGTAATGTTAAATATTGAATTATAGTGCATGTGGTTTGCAGACACAACATTTGTGGGGTTCCAAGCACGATGCGGTGGTAAGAAGGATGTGGTGCTGACAACGAACCCGCATAATGACGACACACAGCACCCTGTCAGACTTGAGCGGATCAGTCTGGTCGATGTTGACGATGAAAATAAACTCTACCTACACCGGCCAAATGTTAAGTATGTTAAGGCATCCTTTATGCTATAAATAATGCAGACTCTATGATAGTGGTGATGCCCCTCACAGTAATTTCTATTTATTGTGCCAGTTTTTTTCAGATAAATGTCATTATCCCTTGTTGTGGGTATAACGGTCAGCAAACAATTGGACCAGTGAAACTCTGGCTTGTGCAAACAATCTTTCAATGTACAAACTGCTTTGCCTCATTTGACTATCCTGTCAATGACGGAACACCTGCTATGTCAGGACAACATTGGTTTGGATGCAGAGCTGTCTTTGAAAACAGGTGCTACTGTACACCTGCTTCCACATGGGAAGAGTGCATTGTACGACTAAACTATGCGATCTGGTTGCAATGGCTATTTATCACATATGTAGAGTAAATGGAAAATGAAATATCTTTGAAGCAGAAAATACTCCATCAGACAATTTGAAAATACCCTTCTTCCTTGTAACTGAGTGTTATTAATTCCTGTACATATATCTGTCCTATTCCTGTAAAATCTCATTTATTTTTCCATAAGAAGCTAAGTCAAGTTGGTCTCCATAAATATTTCAGGAAAATAAACCCGTCTGACTGTGTGGATATGGACTGTGATGGGATGAAGAAGATCATCATTGAAGATCTCGATGGCACGTTCCTGAAGTCAATAGCCAGCACCATCATCCCACAGTCAGAGTGGGAATGGAATGGAGACCCCAGACGTGGGCTCGGTGACTACCGGATTCCGATGACACTACAGACAGATGTCAATGGAAATAGAATAAAGATTGAAACATTACGGCCACATAAGGGTGAATATGATTGTGGAATTTGTATTATTGATAAGTAATTTGCCATGCTTTATAGTTGATTAATATTCATAAAATACTAGACATACACACTTGATGCATACCATGTTGTAGGATATAGGTTATTTTTAATAGAATATTCAATTATTCTCCTATTATTTGAACAAATTTAGATATTATTTCTGATCTAGATTATTACAGCTAAACATAACCTTTTAATGAATTTCCCGTGACCAAGATTAACTTAGAATGCTATGAGAATTTTAAAAGAATTTAAATATCAGGGCTCCTAAAAAATTAATGTCATCATTTATGCACTCAATCAAAAACTAACTTGAAAATATTCTGTTAAATGCAGGTATCATCCGCGATGACACATGTGTGCTGAAGACTGCATACAATGCGTGGGAGTGTACAGGACTTAACTATGAGCTGCTTACATTAGAGAGTATGGATTCAGACACCGATACACGCCGTCTCTCTCCCATAGCGATTGTTGGAGGTGGATACCTGGATCTCATCAATGGGCCACAGGACCATGGATGGTGCATTGGATATACATGCCAGAAAAGACTATCAACATTCCCCATTGTCATTGCAACAGGTATGATATAGATAGGAAGTATAAAATTAGAGCAGGTCAAAGGTAATGAGTCAAAGTGTAGTGAAAGCCAGTATACATCTAGGGAATTAAATAAGGTGTATCACTGTTTTGGCTGCAAGAGTCATGTAGATTAGATTAGATTATGGTATTTGAGCTGAATGCTCAGGCCAAGTCGAAGACTCCACCATCAGGGCCCGCTACATTTGGTGAGGACGCTCTGTTCAGTTTTGTCATGTGCAGCAATGAATTTGAATCTGCTTGCTGTTAACCCCTTGCCGAGCTGCCTTTTGACCAATTGCACACTGCAGTTTGATTGATTTCTTATGTAAGCTGGCATTGTATTGAAGACCTGGACTCCTCAGTCAGAAATACTTCCTTCCCATAGAGTTTTGTGTGACTGAGGCTTTGGCATTTATTTCTGGTACCTTACCAAGTCTACCATATTGTTTTGAATGATATGTTGTAATGACATAGTGAGTTACTTTACCTTCAATCATTTTCCCAGTGTATATAATTCGATATCGCTCACGTTGATGTTCAATGGAGTGGATTTTGAGGAATTTTAGTCTGTTCCAGTAATCCAGGCTCTTTGTGTCTTTGATATATGATGTGAAGCTGTGTTGCAGTGACCAGTTTTGTCAGTTGTCCTTTAGTGAAGTTTTATCGCTGATTTGGATACAAGAGTAATATATATGACCAATCAAAACAGAACATACTACCGAAAGGTAAAGACTAGTCTCCACAAATGTCATGCTTGTAGTATCATACACCCAAGTTTTCAAAACTTAACCACATCCATTTCTACCTTAACATCGCCCATATTCTATCTGCCCCTGTAGGTAAATACTACATCCTGCACTACACGAGCATCTCACCCCAGAGCACCCGTCTGAGGCTCAACAATGCTGCCAGCACAGATGCCTTCGTTGTGGGCATCTACTATACAATCCCCCAGCGCCTGGACGTCTTTGTTAACAATCAATACATCACGCCCACAAATGCAGCTCTTGATAATAATGGTCAACAGATCATGCAGCAACCCAATCAACCCAATCAACCCAATCAGTACATGCCAAATGTGGCTTCTGATGTTACTGGTACCAACTACTTTGACAAGGTAGGTTTGTGAAGTGTGTTGTAACAAACCCAGTGGCACATTACAATGAATCAATGTTGAAATGACATTTGGAATACAGTCACTCTTACACAGCTGCAGGAAATGAGTAGAGACAGACAACTGTATTAAAGGAGGCGGACATAGACTAGCGTAACCAGGTCATCCATGCAGATCAACATTAATTTATAATTTTTTTCGGCGATTCCCTGACAGTGCTAACCTTATACTTTATAGGGGAATCCATGTTTTTTCGGAAATTCGCCGTTGGTTCTGCCGGAATCCACGAGGTGGCGCCAAGATCTCAGCCTCATTTCCGCGTTTTTTGCCAGGTCCATTTTCATGCCTGTTGTTATGGATACTGTCGCTGCGTGTTAAATCTCATATTAATTGTACTACTATCTCCTTGAAATCTCTAAAACACAACTGGCCTTTAGAATTGACATGAACATAAGCAAAACCGAGAACCCATAGCTTTACCACAGACCCTTACAGTTATACCACGGTTGGGCCCTAATTCCTAGAAAATATGTGATTTCAAGGTATATCAACCATGACTTGTCTTATTCGATCGTGATAATTTTGAATATGTAAAGTTGTGTTGGTCATGTTACTGCCCCTACCGAGCGTGGTGGCCTAATCGGTAGAGCCCGGGGCTCGTTTCGGTTCCCGGTCGAGTCAAACCAATGACTTTAAAAATTGATACTTATCGCTTCCTAGAGTTTTGTTACCGTATTGTATGTTTTATCATAAACATTTTAAAATTGGTATATTTTTGCACACGATGAAATAATATTCTGTAATTTACCTATTTTTACATTGTGATGCAATTTGTCTGCCAACAGATCAAGAGTACACTACATGTGTTGGTGAGAGGCCCGACAGTTGTGGACATAAGGACTTCTCCACTTATTGTCATTGGCTTTGACCTCCCAGCGATGACCGTTGATGACTTCTATGGGAAAAACCTGGTAAGTTCCACTATATTATATTCCTGCCTGATTGAATTAAGGTCACGGGTTTAACTATGGCCATGGCGTGGTGTGTGAAACACTCACCAACCATGTAGGATGCGTGAGTGCCACGTGACTACCAGGTCAAGTAAAACCTTAAAACCTGCCTGTCAACCACTTCACTGAGAGCTTGGTATTTAAAGCATACAGCAACGAGCTACCAGCTAGTTCTAGGCTATTTATTTACTGGATGCGGTGGCCGAATCGATAGAGCGCAGGCCTCGCTTGCAGGAGATCAGGAGTTCAGTTCTAGGTCGAGTCAAAGCAATGACTTTTAAAATTGATGCTTGTCGATTCCTAGCCTGGCATTCGGCATTAATAGGATAGGGCAAGGACTGGTTAGCTCAGCATCAGGATAATGTGACTGAGTCGGATATTGGGTCATGGTGCTGGCAGCCTGATTTCCAAGTGGGGCAGCACTATAAAGTCACCATGAGTGCACACTGTCACCAGTCGGTACCCGTCCTGATATGACCTTAGATGTTGCCAGGACGTAAAACTGGAACAACCAATCGAGGGTATTTTACCATGTACATTGGGAGATGTGTGAGAGAGCAGTTGGACTTGAAAGGAAAGGTGAAATATCAGATGACTGCCATGGGCTCTTTATATACTCTAGGTCCGACCTTTAAAGTTGGTGTTGAGTTTCTAGAATTTGCTTAGATAAATATATTACATTGATCACTATAACCTACCTTACTGTATATGTCCCAATAGACGCGCACTGCGTGAATGCAGACACATGGATGTGCATCTATTCAAAATTAAATAATTTCATGGATTTGTTTTTGTCGTGCCTCTGAAATAAAGTGGGATTGTCTTATTTTATGTGCATTCAGTCTGAATATGATCGTAAATTTTAATTTGTTTTTTCGTGCCTCTGAAATATAGTGGGATTGTCTATTTTATGTGCATTCACTCTGAATATGATTGTAAATTTGTGCGTGCTTTCAATCTTGAAATGGGGGGTGGGGGTGCTTCTATTGGGTAGCATGCTTCTATTGGGACATATACGGTACTTTAGTTTGAAGTATCTTTTATTTTAAATGGCTAACCTTTGAGATATTTGAAGTACAACCTAGGAGGCTTTTTCACACGATGGTACCTCTCTCAGAAAAGAAGAATTGCCTAAAGAGGGGATTCTCGTGTTTAGCTTGTATAGAGATCTAAAAAATGCTATTAAGGAATTGTTCAAAGATGCGCATTGGAATTGATCAAAGATGTACATTAGGAGTTGGTGGCATAGAGATTGCGCTTGCTTTCACAGGTGACGAACCTCGCAGCATTCCTGGGTATCCCAAGCTCGAAGATCAAGGTCGTTCAGGCTGTCCCTGAGACTAACCGCAGGAAGAAGCGGAGCACTTCAGTCTTCAAGGTACGAAATGGATCTGACCATACACACTAAAGAAACCTTCTTGGGAATGGAACCCAAAGAAGGTTCCAGCAAATTATTTCTATGCACCTGCGGATTAAGATTACATACTCTGATGGTTTTGAGTTTCTGCAATGTTTTTCTAGATAAATATATTAGTTTAATCATTATAATCGACTTTACTTTAGATTTGGAGATACTTTACGTCGAAACATAACTTACTCTTGGAGTACACTCCTAAATGTTGGACACCATAGACTTTGTGTTTACCTGTTTGTAAGGCTAGCAGCATATTTAAAGGGTTTAACCTTGGACATATTTGAAATGAAAACATCGGAAATAAATGTTAGTGCACACACTGAAAACTACTGACATTGGCTTTCATTATTTATTTTCACACACAGACACCTAATTTACAATAAATGTTTAATGAGTGAATGAGTGCCTAAGTATTATGTATATGGTACCATTAATATAAAGCCATGCACAAACATCTCCAATTTCCATTCATAGGTTCTGCTGGAAATCTCCAACCCGCCCGGTGCGAACTCGAACCTGACTAACTCAGATGCCCTTAGTTACGATGAACTTCAGAACATGACCGCCGCCATTATGAACGGGATCCAGCTCGGAACACTCGATTCCATTCTCAACATCACAATCCTGGACGTGGTCATCACTGAGCCTGTGCCATCGCCTGACTCAAGTGCATGGAAAACAGTCGTCATGACTGCATCTGGGGGTTCTGCGTATACCTTCAAGGTAAGCCAGTAACAATTGTTCTATGAGTGACCCGCTGCTTCTACAGGGATGTCCTGTGTTTAGTTCTGGTGATTGACACTAGGGGGAGGGAGGTGAGTGTTCTGGCGAAAAAAAACCACAATAGGACCGGTCACCCGTGTTATCAAGAAGTGTGTCCATTGTAACGATTGACACAAAACAACACAGAAATGGTTAGACTGAAAAAACAAGGACATTTGCTTCAAATTAATATGTATTCTATTGGGATTATGAAACACCATGTAAAAAACAAATCAGTTTATCCTGAGCAAATGCATAAGCAGATAGTATGTTGATCGTTACAATGGACAAAGTTTTGTCCCATATTGCTTAGCATCTTTTGAGACAGTCTCATATATATATATATATATATATGTATATATATCAATTAAAGCTGCGTAATCCAATAAAAGCATGCATTTTTCTAAACCAAAACAATGATCTAGATTTGGTTCTACATATCTAACTTAGAGCATTTTTTGCTGCATAAAATGGAATACTGTGTAAATTGAATAGAACCTGTTACTGTTGAAGCACATGGTGTCAGAATTTGGACGTGCTCGCCAAAATTGAACCCAAAGAAGGTTCCATCAAATTATTTCCATGCAACTGCGGATTAAGATTACATAATCTGATGGAATACAGTCACTCTGACACGGCTGCAGACAGTCACTCTTATGGCCCTGTCACACTACGACGCTTCTCTCGGCGACCCGTCAGCGTTGAAAATGAAATCTTGGGCGTCGAGAAACGTCAAACTTTTCGGCGGTTTGGGGGAAAAGATCGGCGTCAGCGCAGCACGTTATGCGCGCGCGGCCAACGTGTGTCGAAGCGCTGGGGAAAAAAAAAAAAAGTTTGGTGCGACGTCTTCATTTAACCTTAAATGATGCTAGGGCGTAAAACAAAAACGGCCCAGTTTGCACACTCGTGAGCAACGACCTTCCCGCGCGCGCGCCGTCTTCCTACCGTTCCCATATCGTTATTCCGGCGCGTCCAATGCAGCGCGACGCGCGCCTAACGTCCTTACCCATATATTTGCGCGCGCTGGCGGTCGTTGGGTTGTTTTGGACAGGTTCAAAACACTCAGCGACCAATAACGCACGCCGACTTCCGCCGACGACTCGCCGGCGACAAAGAAGTGTACCGACGTGTACCGACGCGCCCATAATGCGCCACCAGCGCTTCTCGATATTTCACCAAATATCGCCCAAAAACACCACACGTTGACGGGTCCCCGGCGAGAAGCGTCGTAGTGTGACAGGCCCATCACACGATTATGGCTGGTACACACCTACCGTTTGTGCGCACCCACCTACCGTATACGATCTAAAACTGCCCGTTTCGCACACAAAAATCGCAAGGTGTGCGCTCCCTGCGCACACCTAGCAATTACGATTCGCCCATAAAACCTCAGTTTTAGGGCTAAAGCCGGCCGATTACGATTGCGATTCGCGATTCGAAAAACGAATTGGCCCGTTTTCAGTTTTAAGCGGGTCGGGTCGAGTCGCCGGTTTTAGTGCGCGAATCCTATACGGGAGGTGTGTACTAGGCTTTACGTAACCACAGAAACAGTGACAGAAACTCAAAACCATTGCATTATGCAAGTTCAAGAATTCTGTTTGGAAAATAATACTTTATAGTACATCAAAATCTCTTTTTAAAATGTAATTCAAATTGGAAAAAAAAAGTGTGTGGTGTGGGTGTATTAATTCTGTAGAATTTCTATGTTCATAGCAACTCAGGACAATGCTTAGAATTGCCATGGTGAACAAAATGGCTGAAGGCGGCTGTTCTCTTTGTGGCTCACTCTGCTGAGATTGAGGTGAAAGAACGCACCTTCGGCCTAGCGATGGTGAGTCAGACCAATGAGACCACCGTCAACCAGAAGTGCTCACTTCCCATGTGAAAGGCCGTGGTTTAACACCCCAGCCAAGTCAAACCAATGACTTAAAAAAATTATACTTGTTGCTACCTAGCCTGGCACACCGCATTAGGCCAAATAAAAGCAACAAGTTGGTGATTGTCATTTTAATCACACAAATCAGGGTCGGGTAGGTGGTTTTTATTTTTATTTTGTTTGGGGTATGACGTAGACGTAATACTTAACTATGTTGCACAGATTGTGTGCTTATAAAAGTTGAATTACTGCTAGCCCAACGCATTTTTAACAGCTTAAAAATAATTAGCTTAATTTTAATCAGGGGTGGGCGATTTTTCAAGCACGGGCGAGGACAATCACTAATTTTCTTTTATTATTTGGCCTTACTAGGATAGGGCAAGAAGCAATGAAATGAGGAAGACCAATTGTCCACATTTGAAATTTCCCCTGTTTAATCAACGATTTGTGACCAAATATATACATAATGTAGATTTGTCTTTTTTCTTTTCTTGTTGGTATATTAGTTGTTTAAGCAGGGGAAATTTCAGTCGCAGGCGATTGGTCTTCCTCATTCCACTGCTCCTTGCCCTATCCTAAAAATGCCGAGCGCCTGGCTAGGAAGTATCAGTTTTTAAGTCATTGGTTTGACTCGACCAGGATTCGACCCCACGATCTACCACACAGGAGATGGACGCTCTAACTCATTTGGCCATCCCGTCTGTAACAATTTCATTTGTTTCTGTATTTTATGTCCCAACGAATGTCAACATCCTCAATGTATCATTTTACGACACTCTAGGTCCAAATCCCGAAGACGCTAGTGATAAAAACGGAGCCTGTTGGACTGACAGAAGGGAATAACTTCACCGTGCTGCCAGTTCTTACAGTGTTGGACAAAAATGTAAGTATACAATAATTGGGTGACCTAAATCCTTTCCCCATCACCCTACATCGTAGTACATGTTACGTGACTGCCAAAGGAATTGAACTACATAAGGCATCTTGAATTGTGTATCTAACATTTGTGTTACATCAATTTATTAATTAGCAGATAAAAATATGTCCCAAAAGTGACCTAGTCCATGTGACCAGTTGGGATGAGTACCAGACGTAGTGGCTGAATTGGTAAAGCGCAGATTTCCCGTGCAGAAGATCCGGAGTTCGAATCCTAGCCGAGTGAAACCAATGACTTGTAAAATTGATATTTGTCACTACCTAGCCTGGCGCTCGGCATTAGTAGGATATGGCAAGGAATTGTTAGCTCAGTATCAGGATAATGTGTGTGAGTGGGATATCAGGTCATGGTGGCGGCAGCTTGATTTCCCAGTGGAGCAGTCCTATAAAGTTGCAATGAGTGCACACTGTCACAAGAGGGTACCCGTTTTCATATGACAATAGCTGTTGCTAGTACGTAAAACCCCATCAACCAACGATTTTGTATGTAACATTGTATGTTTATAAAAAGACAAAAAAAGAACACCTGCCGCATTTATTCAAAGTTATGTTATTGTTAATATATTGTAGTAGTCATAGTAATGTCAAAGTTATGCAAATGCCTGAAAAATTATTATATGTGGCTGGAAGACCAGTGTATCAGCGTCCCAGTGCTGAAAAGGATGACATTTTCTGCAAAATAAAGTAATGGATGCCACAACGTCTGGCTTAGTGGAATGCGTCATAATAACCCATCGGTCTTTGATCACAGGGCGACAGAGTGGACCAACTGGGTGCAAAGACATACCCCTGGCAGGTAACGGCAAGGTTGGTCAAAATCACAGAAAGTGATGCCCGCGCATCATTAACAGGAGATGTAACGGCTGACTTCTTGTTGGGTTTTGCCAACTTCTCCAGCCTCATTGTGGACTACAGTGGACGATATAAGCTAGACTACAGGTGTGTAAGGAATGTTGTCACATTGTTGTATTCAATGGCCTGTCATGGCACTACTAATTGATTTCAAATGAATAGACTCATAATTGCTTGGCTTTGGTGGCTAGAAAGTTTAACTATGTTGTAAATGTGAGTCTTTAATGAACCTTTAATCGAAGAGCTAGAATGGATAAATTGGTATTCTGCCACAAATATGATAACTACAAAAAGCAGCATATGAATTGAACTGCTATATAATATTTCTGTTCCATTCTATGATCAAGATCATTAGACAATAGAAGAATTCCAAACTAAATAAATACACAGGCTTACCTTAAACAGGCATTGTTTCAACTCGAGTGATTATTTAAATTTTGCACAGCATTTCGTACCCAGAGGAGGCGGCTGTTCTCTTTGTGGCTCACTCTGCTGAATTTGAGGTGAAAGAACGCACCTTAGCCCTCGCGATGGTGAGTCAGACCACTGAGACCACCGTCAACCAGAACTTCACAGCAGTCGTCGAGATCATTGATGGAGACACATCAGTGAAGGTCAAGAACATCGGCTGGAAGGTCAGTGTTAATTGAGAAGGCAAAATATCTACCACCTAATAGTTAATTTAAAATCCATAAACTATGAAAAGTTTTATCCAAAGTAGATAATTGGGAAAATGTAAAATTGTCTCGATTGTGTTAGCATCCCTTTAATAAGGCATATTTAATCTAATCATAAGTTTCCAAGACATAGAGGATATTTACTTAAAGGTGCATAGTCTGATGGGTTTGAGTTTCTGTCGTTTTATGAGATAAACATATTAGGTTGATCATTATAATTGTGTTGAATCAGCCTGGGCTCATTCGGGGTCATTGCAGGGCACATTAGACAGCGAAGCCGTTGGGGCCCCCCCTTCTCCCCCCTCCTCTCCCTGCCCCCCCCCCCCTGGCCGCTTACCGCCACCCTCCGTGTGGGGCCGTGGCTGCGGGGGGGGGGGTCTCTGGGAAGGGGACAACAACCACTGCCACATGCCAATCATGCCGCGTCCCCTCATTACACCCCTCCCATTCGTCAGCACCCCTGACACACCCTCTCTCAACACCCAATCACAATCCTCCTAAGCTGGGCCCCCTCAGCTTCTCACCTCATCTCCACTGGACTGACCACTAACCTCCTTTTTCCCCACCCACCCACTCCGCCGAGATTTTAATAACAATTTAATTAATGACATTTAACCTTTAATACATATACATGATTATTGCTGTTAATAATTAAGTAACTGTTGCTACCCGCAAGTTGCTCTGTCATTATTCAACTCAGCTCAATTGTTCATTTGTTCATTTGTCTCATCTCCCCTCACCTCACTAACATCCGTCACCACTCCCATCACCACATGACCTTTTCCCTGCGGCATTCGGATGACATACCTAAAAATGTAAAGCTCCCGGGCGCCAATCGGAATAAAGCCATGTCCTCATGTTAGCTTGAAGTAACTGATTTTAAATGGCTAACTTTTGAGATATTTATTCTCCAGTATGAGGTTATATTAAATTGCCTCAGTATTCCCTTCTATGTGGCAACAAATGTTTAATCAGTGCCCAAGTATCTCAGTTACATATGTAGAATCAAATCTAGATAATTGTTTTGTTTTTGAAGATTTAATGTTTTCATCGGACTCTGCAACTTCAGGGAATACATGTTAAAATCAGGTTACTATATGCTCGCTTTCATTTGAATGTATGCGAAATCGACTAATTGTTGCATCATGTGTTGAAAATGCCACAAGAATTTCAGGACTGGTATATTTAGCCTTTGTAGATGTGATATTTTTTATTTATCTAATAAAATTGTTATTATTATTTATATTTTCTATTTCCATACAGGACCACACCTGGAAATGCACCGCCACACTGTACATGAAAGACCTCTATACTGGCGCATTAACTGGCTCACGCGTTGTTCCTTTCGATCCCAACACTGGAATGGCCACCCTGAATGACCTTTATCTAACCCATCAAGGTCGTTACTTCATCCACTTCCGGGTTGTATCAACGCCAGCTAGATTCGATATTGATGCTGTGTCTGGGTTCATTGACGTGCATCCAGTTGGCTGGGTCAAGCCCGTGGTTGAGATTAGAAAGTCAGTTAAGATCCGCTTCAACGTCAACTATAATAGCATTCTGAGTGGTCAGAAAGCGAAGTACCTGGACGCTGCCATAAAAAACAAGATTTACGGCATTGTCAACACAGTCAATGTCACCATCAGCACTATCAACTTCACCGAAGGTTAGTAATTTTGCTAAATTCTACTAGGTTTCTCTACCTCAGCAATAGTAATAAACAGATAATTTAGTGTAGAGATTATTGACCAACTCAAAAGCAGATACTGATGTATAATGTTCCTATGTGCTCCTCGATTTTGTACTGCGCCACATGATTCAATGGCAAATATTCAAACTAACCTGTCAGGTGAGGAACACCATACTGAATTGTGCATGCTATACGTAACATGGGTAATTTACGGCTGGGAACCGACGGCCCGAACACACCCTAAACAACTGACCCTAACCACTGGCCCCATACCCGCCCCGGTGCTGCCGGTGGGTGGGAAGCCCGGAACTAAAACCAACAACCAACCAGACATAGATGGCGCCACCTCTGACCAAGCTGACCTCAGGGTCCAGCCCGGGCAGCATCACCACAACCACTCGAGCTCCCGACCAGTGACCACCTCTCTCGCCTTCACCCACCCACCCACACCTCTAATAAAATCACCAGAGCCCAGGGGTTGAGGGTTCGATTCCTGCCATCTCGGAAGTGTGATTCCTGGTGGGACTGGGGGGCGCTCCTGGGGGGGGGGGGGGGGGGGGGGGGGGGGGGGGGGGAAGGAGGGGGCCCTGGCCACATGTCCGACGACCCACGGAACAAGAACTAAACTGTAACAAAAACCATAACTACCTGAACCAAATAAGGAAACTAATTACCAACTATATCCAGTCGTGTTCCCGAGTCATGAATTACTGAATCACTTAAGTGACTAACTCACAGAAATATCAAATTCATATGAATTACCAAATAACATAAATTATTAAACAAGTATTTTTAACTCTAAAAGGGGGGCCGCTTACAGAATTTGACACACAGACACTGTCCACTTTGTGTGTATATCACACCACTGTGAGTGCCCCCTGCAGGGTTCATAATGCTCATAGAAAACCTCAAAAGTACCAACTTTGAAAAGTCAGAAATTAAATACTGAAAAGTCCTACAATTATACAAAAGGTATTATAAGTTATTAAAGATTACACAAAAACATGAACATTTGTATTCGTAAGTAGCATCAAGCATGCTGACGTCAGGAATCTAACTTTGTTTAGCCTGACTTTTTCACCACATAACTTGCACTTTCAGATATTTTTGTTGTTAGGCCATGTTAATTGTTTGTATGGAATAACTCTAGGTAGGCTTATGGATTTTCGGTTTACAAACTATCCTTATATATAGGTTCCACACTTGTTCTTTAAAAGGTGACACCTGGTGTCATTTTGAAATAATTTCTCAGGGTTACTGCAGATCGACAATTTTAGACCAACCTTGGCTGTCCTCCAAAGATTAGATTGGAATTTGTCCCCACCTGATGGACAAAAGACTAGTGAAGCATACTCAAAACATGGAGTTATTGAAAAAGCTGTGGAATTTCTTCAAGTTGGTCCTTAAAAAACAGTTCTTAAGAAGTCATTAAATAAAGAAGCCTAAAAAAGAGTGGGAATAGTGGTGTAGTTGATGAAATAATTGATGAAATAATTGATGATGATGATGACTACACATGCCCACCTTTCCCAACATGTATCGGTGAACCGAGACAGAATGCTAAAATAATATCCTTCTCTTTCCGTTATCCAACTACCAGGTAGTATCATCGCCGTGTTCACCATGGCAGGCTCCACTGACGGGGTCACGAATGCTGTGGACATGCTGCATTCCAAGGTGTCAGTGGGTCATTTCTCGGTGACGTTCTTCGGCCAGGTTCTGACTGCCGATAAAACCATGTGGGTGGATGGCGTTGAGCGTCCTATAACCGTAAGTCCAAATCTTCGTCTACATCTCCGAAAAGATACTTGCCGCTACCTAGCCTGGCACTCTGCATTAATAGGATAGGACAAGGACTGGTTAGCTCAGTGTCAGTATAATGTGACTGCATGGGATATTTTGGGTGATCGCTGATGGCAGCCTGGTCTCCCAGTGGGACAACACTATAAAGGCACCATGAGTACGCACTCTCACAAGTCGGTACATACCCTGATATGACCTTAAATGTTGTCGATGCAGGAAGTCTGCACTCCAATTTTCCTACCGCGTCGGGTTATTCATAATGAGAAACCTCTGCCTCACGAGACGAAACAGCTGAATGAGTTGAGCACCTGCTTCCCCTGTGTCAGGAGTGTGGGGTTCAAATCTGGCTGAGTCAAATCACTGACTTTAAAATGTTATACTTGTTGCTACCTAGTCTGGCACTCTGCATTACTAAGATAAGGTTAGGAACAGTAGAATGAGGAAGACCAGTAGACTGCGATTGAATTTATCTTCCTTAAATTTGAATAGTTCGATGGTTTTTAATTTCTGTCATTTTTCTGTGATAAATATATCAGATTGATCATTTTTATTTACTTTACTTTATTTTGAAGTAACTTTTATTATAAATGGTAAACTGTTGATATATTTAAAGAAAAAACATGTGAAATTAGGTTGGGCAAGCGTGCCAAAACTGTGACACCATAGACTTCTGCAGTAACAGGTTCTAGTAAATTGAGTCAGTATTCCGTTCTATGCAGAAACAAATGTTTAATAAATGCATCAATATCTAAGTTAGATATGTAGAATCAAATCTAGATAATTGCTTTGTGTTATGTTTTCATTGGATTATGCAGCTCTATTCAGCGAATCTAATGATAATAATTATTTATATATATATATATATATATAATTGTATGCGATGCCTAACGCATTATACGAGTATAAATGCAAGGGAAACATATACTGTATATATCTATTCCTCCTTGGCGCATTGGTGGTGCCCCCCCCCCCCCAGCTGTCGGGGTAATTGGTGGGCAGGGCCCCCCCCCCCCTCGCGCCACACACACTGGAGGAAATTGTCTCTATCAGTTTTAGTCTGTTAATTGTCAACAACAAATCGGTGTCCTTGTTTTCCAGAAGACCAGTGACAATAAGCTGACACCGGTCATGATTGCGGGTATTGTCATCTGCTGCATCGCCGTTGTTGTGGCACTCGTCGTCGGCATCGTGCTCGTCAAGATGAAACTCTCCAAAAAGAAGATCGGTGAGATTTCTTTCTTTTTTTATTATTATATATTTTCTTCTTTTTTTAAATTTCTCATTACTTTTCTTTCTGCGGTTCATGCGCATCTTACTCGTGTACGGGAGATCGGGAGTTTGGTTCTCGATCGAGTCAAACCAATGACTTATCAAATTTATACTTGTCGCTACCTAGCCTGGCGCTCAGCATGAATAGGATAGGGCAAGGACCGGTTAGCTCCGTGTCAGGATGTGACTGAGTGGGATATCAGGCCATGGTACCAGCGGCCTGATTTCCCAGAGGGGCAGCACTATGAAGTCACAATGAGTGTGCACTGTGACAAGTCGGGACCCTTCCTGATATGGCCTTAGATGTTGCCAAGACGTAAACCTTCAACAACCAACCACTACAAAACAGGCTGACCGAGTGTGTAGGGCACCCACTTCCCCAGGGTTCGATCCCCGGGCGAGTCAAACCAAAGGCTTAAACAAAATTGGCCGTTACTCTTGCTGCTTAGCCTGGTGTTTGACATTACTAGGATAGGGCAAGGACTGCTTGGCTTGGTGTCAGTATAGCCTGATAAAGCCCGGTAATATGATCATGGTACATGCAGAACTGTATCCTAGTAGGGCAACACTATGAAGCAGCAATGCCACAAGTCGGTACCTCTACTGATAGGGCCTTGGATGGTTTAATAAAAGAAATTGTATTACATTTGTTGATTAAGCAGATGAATATTTCTATTACGGAAAATTGATCTTCCTTATTCCAGTCGCCACTTACACTCAAACACATTTTGTTGAATTGTGTCGATTTCTTGGCCCTGTGCCAACAGTTTTACACTGCAAGCAGCATGCGGGACCTTTTCACAAAAGTAAAATAAGAAAACATTTTAGCCTTTTTAAGGGCAGCTGATCTATATCATTACATATAGTCCCTTAAACAAATTAGATCAATTAACAACCTTTAACTTTTATATTAATTCTATTTCCTTTAGCCACAAATTATGCAACTGTGAGCTTTTTAAATCCACGGTGTACTGACACAAAATTGATTCTGTGCTTTTGCATCCTGTAAAAGCGATGGTTGAATAAAAAACAAACAATTCTCGCCGTGAATATGGCCTATGCGTAAAGAAACAATCAATCAATCCTTATTCCACTTCTCCTCGACATATCCTATTAATGCTGAGCTCAGGGCTAGGTATCGACAAGTATAAATTGTAATTCATTGGTTTGACTCGGTAACTGTTCAAATCCCACGACCTAGGACACGGGAAGTGGGTGCTCAACTGCTCAATCCTGTCTGGGTTGCACGTGAGCTGACCAGAAAACCAATCAGCAAATTAACAAATAAACTAAGTTAAACGCAAAGCAAATAAGCTTGACTTTGGGGGTGGTTTGTAACCTTACGACGGTTACTGGTTGCTAAATCAAAGAATCGCTTGAGGCTGGTTGTATCATGTCGCTGGTGGTGTCACCACTGGTACCTGGGGTATATAATATTGATGATAATGATAATAATGACATCTGGATTTGGATAGTTGGATGCTAATATTTCAGCGATGTTCTACTTTCATTGAGCAGATAAAGAAGTAGAACGAGGTTTGTGTTTCTCATAGGAATACACTATTAAACTTGGGCCCCCCAAGGTCTCCCAGCCCAAGGCCTCCAGTTGCTTTAATCCGACATTGAACATAGCAATGGGTCTGTTATATTTATCTATGGAAATATGGCAGAAACTCAAAGCCATCGGATTATGCATCTTGATTAAGACATGCTTTCTAATTTAGATTCCCAACCGGATAGGCACAGTCAGAAGTGGATAGACGAAGACAGGGCAGCTGGGGCTCCGGCACCAATTCTTGGCACCCAGTGGCAGCGAAACATCGTGACCTCCAAGGAATCAGAAGCGCCCAAACCCGACTGGTACATGAGTAAGCCGGACCATGAGGGGTATTCTAACCTACTTCCCACGTTGCCCTCACCCGCCGTACCTGTGAAGTCCTTCTTGGACTTCCAGGAGATCACACTGGATTCGAGCAACACCACCAGGTCGATTCCTCTCTCTGAGCAAGCCTTCGACAAAGACGAAGAGGCGGATGACCGGGACAGCGGTCATCACAGCGCAATGAGCAATGGAAGCCGACCTCGGTCACGCCCACCACCCACACCCGAAACTGTCTGGAACGAAGAACGTTCAGGAAAGAACTGAGTGAAGTGGATCGATACAGGCTTAACTACGCATTTGATGATGTTCGATGTTTTCAACCATTTAAATAGTTTGGAAATGTATATTTTCAAATTAAGATATGTTAAATCTGAAATTTGATTACCCTGCAAGGAATTTGCAGGGAGGTATGGAAGATACAATAGACAGCAAGTGGAAACCAGACTCAGAACAGAAATGTCCCAAATGTTTAAGTGAGTGCTGATCATAATGCATAGGTTTGATATGCCTTTAAATCTTTGGTGTCCTTTTTTTATGTTAGAATGTAGTAAAGCATTTTTGTCCCTCTTTGTCAACTCCACTATAGCTTAAAATGTCACGATCTTTTCGTTTTGAAATTTTGTCATAGTTTTTAGTTAAATATATGAGGTTGGTGATCATCGCATCTTCTATTTTCATTTGGAGTAACTTTTATTATTTTCCGCTAACTTTGCAGAATAATTAGTGTGTGCAAAATAATTAATTGGCGTCACTTACCCTATTGTTATTTTAACTAGGTAACATTGTAACCTTTCAAAGCCAGGAAGTTTTTACCTTTCTAAACCTCAAGTATGTTGTCATGTTAAATATGTAGGATAACATCTAAGTTAAGTGTTTTGGATTTGAATATATCATGCTTTCATCACATTTAGCAAATTTAAAGAAATCACAAAGTTGGATCTGCTGTAGTCAGGTAAAATTCCCTGCTATGTAAGACAGTGAATTTAAATTAAATACCATATCATTTACTTAAGATTATACCATATTCATTTAATTTAATTAATTTAGATTAAATACCATTAAATTAAACACCATGATCATTACCTCCGCTTTGGTTGGTTCCATTGTGCAGAAATTATTTACTTTCTCGCCAATACTAGTGTGTGTATTTATCAACTAATTTATGCATATTATATCGTGCCATTGTCTTGTAATCGAACAAATGAATCTTGTATAAGCCTCGTTTTCAATCATAAGTTAATAGAGTAGTGTGTTATATTTTTGTTATACTTTTTCCTATATTCAAGGTGTATTCCATAAAGGTGCATAGTATGGACGAGCAGGATTAGAACTATGCTGTCAAAGATATGCTCCAGCACAACTGCGCATGCATTCTCAGTTTGTATAACCAAATATCTGCCTGGAGAGTGTCATTGACATTTTCAAATTCAGCAACTCCCCTATTTTTCGCTCAAATGCAAGGTTGTATTAGAGAACTTGATGAGGTAGTTCTTGCATATCTGTTATTTTGTTATGGTGCAGTTAGATGCATTTAAGCTATTTTGCAGTTATGACCAATAGTTTATTGTACATAAACTGATCTACAAAAGATTTAGAAAATCTGTCAGCTCTCAATCAAACTGCAGAACAAGACAAATGGCTGATTGAGTTGAAAAGCTGGTTCCAATGTGGCAGGTTCCGGTGTCCAAACCCGGACACGTCAAACTAATGACTTCAAATTGTATACTTGTCGCTACTCTAACCTGGTTCTTACCGTTACTAGGATACGGCAAGGAGCAGTTGAATGAGGAAGACCAGTCGTTCTTGATTTAAATTTACGCCACTTAATCAATTAATGTAGCCATAAACAAAACCAAGTCAAGGTACATCAGCCACTCTCCAAGCACATCACTAGTTATATAAATAGTGAACGCGGCTAAAGCTTTGCTGGAAAAGATTTATCAATGCAGTCCTGGTTCGGCCAGGCATACATCCAGTAGGCCAACGCCTTTGAGTGATAGCTTTTGTTTGTTGGCACAGTACCTAAATGTTTCATTTGGTACCATATTTAATTTGACTCCTCATATATGGGTGGCTTAAAGTTGGCTTGCGCTTATTATTTATGAAAATTGTTGATTGTCTTAAGCCATGTAGCAAGGTAGCCCCTCAAAGAACATCTGGAATGGTGTATATTGATTATTGCAGAAAACTATAATAATATTTATATATATATACTATACAAGCCATTATGTGAATATAAATAACAATGGAGATCTTTACTTCTATTTCATCCAACCGCTCGTCCCAGCAAACCACACTCGTGGTGCCGTCTGGAGCCTCCTTCCTGTACTACCATCGGTTCCTAACCATCTCACTCTTTATTTCTCATTGAACGGTGGACCTCAGTGTAGACTTCGCAGGCTTTGATCTAGGTGATGAGTTTGAACCCGGAAGGCGGTTGTGATGTCAGAGTGGCTGGAGGAGTAAGGAAACACTAGGTGGTGCCAATAGCGGTGGTGGGGTTTGAAGCTCCTATGCGGTGGCATCAGTGTCCGGGAATAACACCAGGTGGCGGTATCAGTGTCAGGTCGTTATGGCATGTAAGATGGTAGTGTGATCGACTCTTTGCGCCGCTGTGCATTACCCATGTTAGTAGTTACATGTACAATGAGTAGTTAAACAAAAGGTGGCTAGGGGGCACCTCTGAGACCATGTGATGAGTAGTTAAGCAAAAGATGGCTATGGGACGCTTCTGAGACGATGTGATGAGTAGTTAAGCAAATGATGGCTAGGGGGTGCTTCTGCAACCACATGATGAGTAGTTAAGCAAAATATGGCTAGGGGACGCTTCTGAGACGATGTGATAAGTAGTTAAGCAAATGATGGCTAGGGGCACTTCTGCAACCATGTGATGAATAGTTAAGCAAAAGATGGCATGGGGGCACCTCTGAGACCACGTGATGAGTAGTTAAGCAAATGATGGCTAGGGCGCTTCTGATGAGTAGTTAAGCAAAAGATGGCATGGGGGCGCCTCTGAGACCACATGATGAGTAGTTAAGCAAATGATGGCTAGAGGCGCTTCTGCAACCATGTGATGAGTAGATAAGCAAAAGATGGCTAGGGGCCGATTCTGAAACCACGTGATGAGTAGTTAAGCAAAAGATGGATAGTTGGCACTTCTGAGACCATGTGATGAGTAATTAAGCAATAGATGGCTAGGGGGCGCTTCTGAGACCATGTGATGAGTAGTTGAGCAAAGCATGGCTAGGGGGTGCTTCTGAGACCATATCATGAGTAGTGCCTCTGGTTGTATTGAGCACACAGACTCTAGGAGTGGAGAAATATAATACATTGCTATGGATAAGACCCTGGTATTTATACTCACATAATAGGTTATGGACTGCATATGTGTATATATATGTATATATTGATATATGTATATATTGATATTGAAATATATGTATATATTTTTATATATATTATTTACAGCCCATAATGAGTGAAACTCAGTATCCAGATCTGTCATGATCTATTTCAATCTTAGCATGTAACATTGTGAGTTGCTTGTTATCCATACATATGAATAGCAGTGTTCTGTGTGAAAGATATAACATGCATACATAGAATTGTGTGATGAAGTGCTTATCTTCCAATAGGGTAATGTAGGCTTAATTTGCAAAGACCCCTGAGAACTGTAGCTTTTATACAACAGGACCTCAATTGAGAACTGTGGGTGAAAAAATGCGCATTTGTTAACGATTTAGCTTCCTTACAGATATTATACATGATGTTGCTATGCAAATAAATGGTGTGCTTAAATAAAACGAAATGTACATATTGTTATTATTTAACTAATACATATCAAATTTCGCAGTGCCACCTTGTGGTTGGTTTGATTAGCCCAGCTGCTGGTTGGTGTTTCACATATAAACACATCCAATTATATTATACATGAGATAGGTAAGTATGAATACAGATCAATATGAAATTGCTATGAACAAATACACATCATCATCAGCATCGCCATCATCACACATCTTTCACATTCATATTTATACATATAATATAGCACCTGTTTATTAACCAAGAGAATAGCCAATGCACCAAGTGGTGGGTTTGATCATTTTGATTACACAATACAGGCTGAGTGAGCCGTCTTAGTATTATAGGGTCTTTGTACATATGAAGAGTTCAGGCACCTAACCATGTCAACGCCAATCCCAAATTGGAGATTATAAGCAAACCATTAAAAAGTTAATTTTTTTATATTCCTCCTCTTTTTTTTTTTCATTGCTCCGTAAACATGTCATCATATGAAAAATGGAATTAGCGGGAATTAAAATTATTTTCAGGTAAAGATCTTTTATTTAAACTACATTTTTGGAGTGGCGTTTACGTGGCTTTGCGCCTGAACTCTTCATGTAGAGATGTGACTTGCAAATGATATGGCCGTCCTAGCTGTTGCTATGACGTAAAAGAACTATAAATGATAGATAAGGAGAGAGTAATTATATGCCTTCCCTAATCAGGCCCACCTTAAAGCTGCATAGTCCGATAAAGCATCAAATTTTCAAAACCAAAATAATTATATAGATTTGACTCTACATATCTAACTTAGATATTGATGCACATATTAAGCATTTATTGCCACATAGATGGGAACACTGACACAATTTGATAGAACCTGTTACTGTTGAAGCCTATGGTGTCAGAGTTTTGGCATGCATGCCCAAACTAAGTTTACATGATTGAATTTCAAATATCTCAAAACTTATCCATTTAAAATAAAAGTTGGTTCAACCAATAAGGTAGATTATAACGATCACTTTAATATATTTATCGCAGAAAAATTACCAAAACGTCAAAACCATCGGACTATGCAACTTTAAAGCTGCAATAGTCCAAGGAAAGCATCAAATTTTCAAAACCAAAACATTGACATAGATTTGTGCCTACATATAGAACTTAGATATCGGTGCACTTACTAAGTATTTGTTGAGCCTTGAAGGGGATAGTAAGCCACTTTAATAGAAATTTACTACTGAAAGCCTATGGTTTCAGAATTTGGCAGTGCTTGCCAAAATGAATTTAGCATGTTTGCACTTCAAATATCTCCACAGTTGGCTGTTTCAAATAAACGATGCTTCAAACTAAAGTAATGAAGATAGTAGCGATTAATCTAATGTATTTATCTAAGAATATTTATATCCTTTTAAAACGATGAAAATGGCTGAACCATGTTCGCACTGATTATCACAATAAACATATTTACCAAAAAAAAAAAAAAAAAGAATATAACAGAAACTCAAAACCATCGTAATATGCAACTTTAATGATCACAAGGGTCAGCGCAGTGACCGGTGGTCAAATGAGTTGAGCATCCGCTTTCCAGGTGGCAGGTTCAAACCTAGATACAATATTCACCCCGTACTGCTGCAGTAGCCACAGGAGGGGTGCATACCAACCGTATGTAAAAGCTGGCGAAAAAACGGGTCAAAGAATTGAGAGCCTAATTTCACAAACTAAGAAGCAACAATTATTCTTTGCATCCATTTTATTATTTACCCGCTACCTTTGAGTTGAAAAATATAATATAATATCTAGTTTAATAAGATTTAAAAGTGAAATCGACGGCGTTCTGCGGCCGCCATCTTGTCTTTTTGCATTCTCGCCCATTTCACCAACTCTGTGCCTATAGAAGTATCCATTTGATACTGGAGCCACATACTGGAGCCTCACTTCCATACTGGAGCCTCACTTTCATACTAACGCTATTTTCGCCCGTATTTATATAAGGCTGGTCTTCACCCGTGTACTACAACGGGTGAATCTTTTATCTAGTTCAAACCTTGATTGAGTAAAACCAATAACTTAAAATGTTGTATTTGTTGCCATCTTGCAAGACACTCTGCATTACTTAGAAACGGTTGGTTGGTTGTTGGAGTTTTACGTGCTGGCAACATTTAAGTTCATATCAGGATGGGTACCGACTTGTGATAGTATGCACTCATGGTGACTTTATAATGCTTCCCCAATGGGAGACCAGCACCATGCTCGGTATCCCAGTCAGTCACATTATCCTGACACTGAGCCAAATTGATTGATTGGTGGTTGCTTTACGCCGTGTCGGCAGCATATGCCATATTCACGGTGAGAAATGTTTGTTTTTTGTTCAAACCATCGCTTTTACATGTAAAACCAGACAATCAATTTGCCCACCATCCCGAATTGTGGTTGATCCGGCGGGGGAAGCCCGGGACGCCCCCCCCACCCTCCTCCTCCTTGCCCCTTCCTCCCTTGACCTGCATTCGGGCCCCAGTGAGGATACAAACTGGTTCTTTCATTAATACACCCGTCTCCACCCACGTACTTCTGGATCTACCTATAGAATCGCAGGAGAGTTTAAGTTAAAAAGGCACCCACGTAAAAAGGAACATGCAGACATCACACGACTCAGAGAGGTAGGCCCGCGAAGCGATCGACGCGGAGACCGCCAACCTCACCACGAGCTGGCAGGAGCATCTCGGACGGCTCCCAAGATGGCGGCGCCGTAAGGCGGACCCCCACGCCGCCCACCCCGCCGGCGAGGCAGTCCGCCCGCCCAAAGAGGCCGTCAGCGAAGGCGAAACAGGCGGACGGCCTCGTCCGAATGCAGGCGTCGATCGACGCAATCGAAAAGAAGTGGACCGAGTTGGAGCGGCACGCCTCGACTCAGAGACAGGAGTTGGCGGCACAGAGAGAGGAAATGGCGGCGCAGTCTCGGGTGCTCGCGGAAGCCACAGCCGCTCTCACTGCGGCCACCACAAAGGCGAACCGGGAGGCGGAAGCCCCGTCACCCCCACGTGCCCGCCCCTCCCCACGCCGCCACAGGACTGATTCGACCCCAAGCATCCGCCATAGCAGGCCCCGGACCCTTTCACCGGCCTCTCCGAGCCCTGCCCCTGCGACTAGACGGGAGCGGGCCCTTGCTCCGGGACGTGACGGCCGATACAGAAGCCCGGCGAGCGACTGGTCCTCGCCCTCCCCGCCCCCGCGCCCCCGCAGCCCACAACACCACGACGGTGGCCCAGCCCGCCGCCACCGACTACCGACAACACGACCAGGACGCTTACGGAAGGGGCGCCCGGTCATCGGCCGAGGAGGCGGTGCGCCTCATAGTCGCGGCGGCGGATGGAAAGGCTACCAGTAGGAAAAAAGGTATTTCCTCAAAATATATCTTTCCTTATGATCTCGTAGAGAGGGGGGATGAGGGAAAAACAATTAAAAAAGGGGAGGCGACCCGGGAGGAGTATACCCTGGGCCTGAAGCGCCTCCAGTATCAACGTGCATTCCCGGCGTCGGCCCTGGAGGCCCTCTCACGCCACCAGGAGATGGTGGCCCAGGATAACTGCTCGCTCCCCTGGGCGGTGGTACGCCGATATTCCGAGGAGATCTTTACCAGGATCGCCGACGGCCGCCTCCCAGACTGCTGGCGGGACTCGGCGGCCATCAACGCCGCGAGGGTGGAGATAATCGCCATGGCGAGCCACCTCACCTCCGCCCCGGCTGCCTCGGGCGATCCCCAGCCGGGAAAAACCCACCAACAAAAGCCCGGACAGGACGGCCGCACCCCTTACGATCGCGCCAGCCGGGGCACCCCCTGCCAAGCCTGGAATAAGGATCCCCAGGCCTGCGACAAGGCGGCGAAGGGCGAATCGCATGGGGCCGGCTCACAAAAACTGGCACACATCTGCGGCTACTGTGCTAACGTCCGGAAAATTGTGACGAACCACTCCGAGGCGTCGTGCTACTCTAAAAAGGCGAGGGACAAGACCGGCAGGCGCCCCCAATCGGATTTTTAGACCCCCGGCGGGCACCCACGCCTCCGCGATCCCGCCGGAGCACTGTACTTGACCCCCCCGCACGCCCCCGGACTAACTCCTTTGTTGATATTCTGCTGAAGCTACTCGGCTTCCCTCCCGGGCTCCCCCCGCCGCCCGGCCCATGGGGTACCCCCGGAATGACGTCACGGACCGCGGCGACTGCCCCGGCTTCCCCGGCCTCGTTCCCCCGGGAACTCCCTCTGACGTCACTGTTGCCGCTGGTGGCCGGCCCGGCCTTCCGCTCGGCCGGCCCGTGGGCACGCCGGTACCGGCCCGCCCCCGCCCGGGGGATTCCCCCACGGCTCCCCCGAGTGACGTCATGGGCCGCGCTGGTGCCGGCCGGCTCGGCGCGGGCGAGGTAGCCCGCATGGACACCCCAAACACCCCAGGCTACCGCTCCTTTACGGGTTACGCCCACGCCGCCCAGAACACCTCGACACCGACCACGATCGGCCCGGCCCCCTGCGGCATCTGTGACGTGACCGAGGCGGGCCCCCGCGCCCCCCCCCGGGACGGCCGATCGGGGCGAGCCGGTCGGACAGGTCCTCGACCACACCCTGCAGCAATCATGGGCACCCGCGGCCGCCTGCGGCCCCACCCCGGCCGAATACAGACAGACTCTGGACGGCTTTTGGCCCATCCTCTCGGGGGAGGGTTGGGCCAGGTACCCGGGCTACGCGGCGGCTTACGCCGCCGCCCGGGCCTCGGGCCTCCCGAATTTTTTGGCTGCCCGAGTCCCGGTCGACTCCGACTTGAACATTGGAGCTTGGCGAGAGAAGCTCGCCCGGCACCCTGACACCACCCTGGCGGATCACCTGGAGTTTGGCTTCCCGGCCAACTACACCGCGCCGGCCCTCGCCCTCGAATCGGGCCGCGCCTCGGACCCGACCCTCGGCGCGTGCGCCCGAGAGCTATGGCTGGTCGCGGCCTTGGGTTCCTACACGATAGTCGTCCGCCACAAGCCGGGCGTCGAATTGATCCTGGCGGACGCACTCAGCCGGGCCCACTCCTCCCGGGCCGCCTTACAAATCGTACGGGATTATTGTCGAGATCTGGGTCTGGGTCGAGTAAGGGTAGTGCACTCCGCGGAGTTGCTTTCTAACGACCTCTAATTCTCTCCTGCAGACTACGACCCCAGGGACCACGAACACCTGATGACCCTTCACACGGCGGCCCTCGCCCCCGGGACTTGGAAGAATCGAACCCGGCACGCGAGGCGCTACCTCGAATTCATGCTGGAGCGGGGCGTCGACCACCTCCGCCCCCTCCCCTACGACGTGGGGCAGTTCATCGCCCACCTCCACCGCGAGCTTCCCTCCCCCGCCTCGGTGGCCAATGTGATCTCGGGCGCACGCGCCTGGCTCCGGGAGGCGGGGGGCGACCCCGCCCCCTTTGACGCCCCCTTTGTGGCCCGCGTCCGCCGAGGCGGAGAGAGGCTCTTCGCCGCCCCGGTCAGGAGGGCCCTCGCCATCACTCCCGACATGTTACCCATCATACACGCGCACCTGAGGTCCCTCGGGCATCTCGGGGTCGCACCTTGGGCCGCAGTCGTCCTGGCCTATTTCACATTCCTGAGGCAATCCAACCTCCTCTCGCCCTCCCACGCCCCCTGGGGCGGTCGCCACACCCTTCGCCGCGACGATGTCCGGCTCGCCCCCGGGGGCCTCAGGGTCCTGGTGGCTTCCTCGAAGACTATCCGCTCCGCCGCCCAGGCGGTCTCCCTGTTCGTGCCCGCCCTCCCCGGATCACCCTTGTGTCCGGTCCGGGCGTGGGACCGGGCGGTCACCCTCGTCCCGGCTGCCGGAGACGCACCGGCTTTCATGGCCCGCCACAACACGCCTCTCACTTCCAATGATATCACGCCCCTGCTCCGGGCCGCCCTCGGGGCGGCGGGGGTCCCGGACGCATCAAGATACACTCTCCACGGCCTACGCCGAGGCGCGGCCCAGGCCTGCGCTTCCAGAGGCGTGGACCTTTCGGCCATAATGGCCCAGGGGACCTGGGAGTCTGACGCCGTCCACGCCTACGTTCCAAGGCAGGTGACGGCGGTCGCCCCGAGAGCCTTAGCCTTGTGTTTTGGGTCGGCTCCCGGGCCTACCCCCGCAGGCTCCCAGGCCCCCTCTACACCCTCCTCAGACATTGACCAGGTTGACTAACCATTGCTCGACTCAGATGTTGGAATTTACTTGTACACCCTCCCTCAGAAATAAAAACCTTCCTTTCTTCCCACTCACGTCTCGGTCTTCCTCTGTCCGGATCGGCCCACCATCCCGAATTGTGGTTGATCCGGCGGGGGAAGCCCGGGACGCCCCCCCCCTCCTCCTCCTTGCCCCTTCCTCCCTTGACCTGCATTCGGGCCCCAGTGAGGATACAAACTGGTTCTTCCACGCCCACCCACCCTCTTTTTTATGTTCCCACTGCGTGGGGGTCGGCTCCCGGGCCTACCCCCGCAGGCTCCCAGGCCCCCTCTACACCCTCCTCAGACATTGACCAGGTTGACTAACCATTGCTCGACTCAGATGTTGGAATTTACTTGTACACCCTCCCTCAGAAATAAAAACCTTCCTTTCTTCCCACTCACGTCTCGGTCTTCCTCTGTCCGGATCGTAGCATTCGGAACTCTATGGAACTATAGTCACAATCATATATTTGTGGTCAAGGGAAACAAATTCCCATAGAAAAAGAAAAGTTTTATTAATAATTGATAGAATTTATTTAGTAAACTATATGAGGTGGTACAGTCCAGCTGCCCTCAAAAAGGCTAAAATGTTTGTTTTTTTTGTGTTTTTTTTGGTACATTAGTTGTTTAAGCAGGGGAAATTTCAGTCGCAGGCGATTGGTCTTCCTCATTCCACTGCTCCTTGCCCTATCCTAATAATGCCGAGCGCCTGGCTAGGAAGTGACAAGTATCAATTTTTATGTCATTGGTTTGACTCGACCAGGATTCGAACCCATGACCCCACGATCTACCACACTGGAGACGGACACTCTAACTCATTTGGCCATCCGGTCCGGTTGACGGGATGGCCAAATGAATGGTTTTACTGTCTGCCGCATAGAATTGTTGGCGCAGGGCAAAAAAATCAATGCAACTTAGTCAAATGTATTTGACTGTCAGCGGGGACTGACACTCAATACATTCAGGGGGAGGTTCCCCCATGAGCAGAAAAGCATGTGTAAACCACGAGTGGCCAATACGGCAGCGGCTAAGGACCACTTGGTCCCGCAGACCTCCCGCATGAGTCTGTGGTGGTTTTCCCACAGATGGTTCAATTTCTTTAAGTTTATTAATGTTTTCATCCCACTCATGTTGCCATTTGGATTTTATGTGGGTGGCTATTAGTGGTTTCAGATCAGAGTGAGGGATCAGACACGGTTCAAGATCACAGTTCAGTGCCTTCTTCGCAGCCCGATCAGCTCGTTCGTTTCCTTGTATGCCAGCATGGCCAGGCACCCAGCACAGGTGGATATCATACCCATCTGTTGTCAGTTGGTTCATTTTATAAATGACCGTTGCTAGAATAGGGTGATTCATTTTCAGTCCAGCAAAAGCCAGGAGGCAAGAGAACGAATCACTGTATATAACATAGTTAGTGTGGTTGGATACCTCGATACACTCCAACGTGAGAAAGGGTGCCCGCACTGAAAATTGAGCTCTGATCAGACAAGGACACGCCAAATATTTCCCGTCGGCAGACTGCCGCAGCAGCTACCCAGCTTTGGTCTTTCGAACCATCAGTGTATATGGAGAGGTGGTCTGCAAACTGGCCTTGAATCTCTGCATGCAGTCCTTGGTACTCGAGTGGATGTGTCCCAGACTTCCTCAGTTCAGTGAGTCGGAGGATAACCGATGGCTTCCTCAATGACCATGGGGGATGTTCTGGGACTTTGGCATCCTCCAACACGTCCAAATCCACGCCCAAGGCCTTTCAAATGAGGTTTCATTCGGAGCCTCAGTGGTCGGATGTAATTTGGCCTGGCATCATACCTGGATTTGTCATCTTGCTCGAATAGACAATCGTGTGCAGGATTCAATGCATTAGTTTATATCTTGACTACATATTGCATGGCCAGTTTGATTCTCCTGTTGTTAAGTGATGGTTCCATTGGCTTCAACGGCTGAGCCAAACAGTCCTTGCCCTATCCTAGTAATGCTGGGCACCTGACTGTGAAGCAACAAACATATACTTTTAGCTCATTGGTTTGACTCGACCGGGGTTTGAATCCCACAATCTACCAAAACGGGAGACCAATGCTCAACTCATTCGGCCATCCCATCTGGTGTCGAGCATACGACAAGGAGCAAGTAATTGAATGAGGAAGTCCAGTTTTCTGCGACTGAAATTTGCCCTGCTTAACCAACAGGTGTAATAATAATTAAAATGTAATTGTTCATGTCCGGATATCCCCTGGGTAATTGAAGGAACGGATCCACATAAACTGCCCGTAACTATGGACGCCTAAACGGGCGCCACCTGACAGCCAAATACTGCAACTACTCCGCTACTCAACGACTTCACCACCGACTGCGACGCCACCTAGCATCAAACTAAACTATTACTATATCTAGATTTTAATAGATAGAGTAATTAGTCAGGATAGATGTAAACGGAATTGTCAAATGTAGTGACAGGAATCCAATACACAGTAAAGCATTTATTAAACTGGCAAGGCATCGAAAGACTTCGGCTTTCTAAAAATGAGGCTTTAGATTTTGTATTAATTTTCTATTCTATTTTCCTGTAGTTTTCTTTGCTGGCTTCTATAGTGTTTGGTCCTCTCTAAAAGCCCAGTCAGACCTTACCGTACTGAGTACTGGACACCACCGGACAAAGAATTGTCTAGTCCGGTGTCGAACTGTTGCGATGGCCGCCGCACGAAACGAACGCTAAATGGACGCTAAACGGACGCTAAACGGACATTAACGAATAGTTAAACGGACGTCAAATGGATGGACCGGACACCAACCTGACACCTACCGGACTGCTCATGGACACGCCAAAAACCGACAGACCGAATTCCTGCAGCACCATCAACAGACTCTTTAGGATACAAAACGGACACCTAACGTATGAGTAACGGACATGAAATGGACCAAACGGACGAAACGGCCTTAAAACAGACACCAACCGTACACTTCAGTCCGGTGGTGTCCGGTACAAGTTTTGTGCATGTTCAAAACTTGTACCGGACACCGCCGGACACCACCAGACAGATAACGGACACGCTGGATGCCAACCATATATAAACCGTATATTGCCGTATTTCACCGGACAGTGTCCGTTTTCTATCCGGTTCCTCAATCTGGTGAGGTCTGACTGGGGTTTATTGCATTAAATAGTTCTCACAGTAGGAGTTCTTGTTATTGCTCTCAGAGAGTTGATTGGTGGTAAAGGAGTCTATGCATTTACTATTGTGGACATTTCAAAAGGAAGATTGGTCATGTTGCATTGGCAACATGGGTAATTCGGGAACGAGACAGGAGAGATAGTGTTGCCACCTTTCATTCAGTGAGACCCTGCTTAACCATTGAGACATCACATATACCATTACCCGGTAGGTGGCCAGAATTGCACTAGCTCCAGGTGGTGACACCGGAGTGCGCCCCAGCACCTGCTGCTTGTACCCGATGACCCACCCTCTAACATCACTTCTGCTCAGCATCGCCGCAACCATCAGCACTTCTTCACCAGACACCGGACCGACAACACCTCCCTCCTTTTCTGACCAGCCCACCCAATCCCACATATAAGACAGTTACATCGCACGGGTTGAGTGCCGGGTCGTGTGGGATTAAAACTTACCACCTTGACATTGATTCTTAGGACCTGATTCTCTTCATTGAAATTAGATTAAATAAAAGTCCCATACTATGTAGTCCCGTGTCGTGTCGTGAATTAAAAAAATTGCAAGGACAAAATAGTAACAGTCCGATAATGATATTTATTTGCCCTAATAAAAACAAACATTTACAAATAATCATATGGTATAAAATATGTACAGATGAACCTCGATCCAACGGACTAATAGGGGGGGAGGAGTTGTCTGTTAAAGCCGTTTGTCTGTTGCAGCGACTAAATTGCTTTATCTATAGGTGCCATCGTGATAATGTGGAAAACAGGGGACCAAACACGTAACCAACACGTCACAAGTGAGTACCCGTCCTAATATGACCTTAGATGTTGCTAGGACGTAAACGCTTACTCAAATAGCGGTCTCGGTTCGCTTCACCCAAGAGTTTTAAATGTTCAGACCAGATATTCACTCTAGCGGATTGTGTCCGTTGGATCCGGAATCAGTTGCATCGCTGTTTCGATAGGAGGAACGCCAGTTTGGTTTAAAGTATTACAAACTGAAAGGACGAGAAGTTGGCATGGTAACTTACTCCACAGATACGATTTGGTTAAAATAAACCGCCAGCTGTGGTGTGTATATTTTATTCAGTTTTATTCAGTTTTCAGATTAAACAAACAAAAAATACATATTACATATAGGGCGATTTATTTACACCTCCGGTTTAGACTGGAATGCTGGTGTATTATTACCATTAAGCCCACCCCTCATCTCCATCTCTCAGTCTCACGTAACATGGGAGTCACACAGGAAGCGCGGTTATATATGTGCATATATATATATATATATATATATATATATATATATATATATATATAAACATATAAACACATATAGGTATATATATACATACCTATATGTATATTTATGCGTGTGTATATATATATATATATATATATGTCCATATATACCTATATACAAGTGTATGTATGTGCACGTATGTACATATATATATATATGTATATGTATATATATATATATCTATATATAAGTATATATGTGGATATATGACTATATACACGTGCATATATGACTATATGCATGTGCATATATGACTATATACACGTGTATATATGACTATATGCATGTGCATAATTATATTTATATGATTATATATATATAGATATGTGTGTGTGAATGTATGTCTATGTATTTCTGAACTCTTTTTGGGGACTAGATCCATGTCCCTGCTGGACAAACTCTAGCAAACACCACAGACTTATCAAACACATATGCTATTTGCTATGTACTTCACTGTGCTTTTTCAAATGGCTCCAAGCCGTAGGCTGAGCCTTATTTCGAATCAATCTTCACACTCACCCACGAGCACTATTACGACGCATACAAGTAGGTTACAAATACACTTGTGTCTGTCATTATTTTATTACACATGTACCGGTCCATTCTGTCAATGAACTACATACATTCTGATGACGTCACATTCAACGTAAGCAAAAGGCACCGATGTGTCCCTGTAAAAACTGCGCAGTAAAGTGCTGAACTACTGCAACCACACCACCACTCTGATTGGACAGGTCACCCGTTGAAGCCGTCAATCTCCCAAATGGGAGATCTCCCCCCCCCCCCCCCCCCCATTTCCTTTGAGGAGACATTTGAAGAGTTCAGGCACACAAAAAATGACAAACGCCATCCAGGCCAAAATGAAACCATGACTACCGCATTTGAGCTGAAGCTGCCATCATTCGGATAATCAAATCTGTTCTTTCGCAGAAGCTGTCACTTTCCCGATATAACGCCCTACTCGGTATGTGAAATTAATAGACTAACTGGAAAGCATGACAATAAATCATATTTTACACATAATAAACTAGTTAATATGGATGTGTCAATTTTGTCACCTGAACCCTTCATTTGTACACCAAGACGATGTCATATCACTAATTTTCTTTTGAAAGGAATAAAAAGCCTTCATTTGTACACCAAGACGATATCATATCACTAATTTTCTTTTGAAAGGAATAAAAAGAAAATTCCGAATTACACATTTGTTTTATAATATTCTACAGATGGTTCGAACTTTGCTAAACTTCACTCGGGCTATTTTTTCCCCAGAGTCACCTGATAGGTTTCGATATAGATCCTGGTTGAGTTAATTTGCATTTATTGAGTAACTACTACACTGAACGAAAAGACAGTATTTGCCGTTTATTTACAAAAGCACTTGTCCATGTTGCACCTGTAAAGGCCCTGTCACACTACAACATAATGACGTCAGCATAGGGAGAACGTGAAAAACGTCAAACTTCTCGTCGTAGTATGCAAATTTGGGCACAAGTTGAACGTGGATGCAGTGTAGTTGACGAGAGCGTAACGTCGGTAAAGCGTAGTGATACCGTCATTCAAAGAGAGAGGACAACGTCATTATGCTCACGGAACGTTATGAACGTTATTCCATTGCCAGAACTACATTACGTGACGTTACATACGTCATGAGATGGTGGTGAAACGTTGAACATAAGTTGAACGTACATTGGACGTATGTTCGGCGTACGTTCTCCTGACGTTCCCATTACGCCACGTGGACGTTTCCACTGGGTTTAATGTGGGTCAACATAGTGGAACGTAGTGAGCAGCGTTTGACTAACATCCGTCTAACGTCATTGACGTTCACCGAACGTGTACAGAATGTACGGCAAACGTAAACCCTTACGTTCGAGTTATGTCAAAAGTTCTGAACAGGTTCAAAACTTTGACACGCACCAACGTAACACGACGTAACATGACGTAGCTCCACGTCAGTCTAACGTCATTCTGACGTCATCAAAACGTAACCCAAAGTATGTCAATGTAATGAGGAAACGTGAGCACGTCAGGCTTACGTTGGCTCGTTACATCGTAGTGTGACAGGGGTATCACATGAGTAATTCTGGCGCGGAGAGAGGACTACTTGTGCCGCCACCTATCGTATTGGATTAGAACTATATGCCCTAGCGACTACCTGATGAATTACACCCTCAAATGCGCCCTTCCGGCGCGTCTACAGCTAACAAGCCCTTACACTCAAGATGCCTTTCCGACAAGACGAGCTGACCTCCGATATAATTTTGCCACCCACCCACCCGCATTTAAGACAGACAGTGAAAGGGTTGAATGCCTGGGGAAATTGGATCAAACTAAAACTTGTGACTAGAACTGATTACTATGTGACTGATTGATTAGGCTACTTTCAAACTAGCCTAAACTTGTAAATTACAGTTATCATTTAAATAAAGGCCATATTATAGCAGTCCATCTCCGCGTCTTCAATTACAACAAAATCCCTTTAACTTTCACAAGGAACGAAATAATCTCTTCTCATAGCAAGAAATTTGATTTACATGGGAAAAAAAGGATTTCAGACATTCAAAAGAACCTTTAACCAAAAGATTCCAGCATGATCTCATAATATGTTGGACAATATTAAAATGCCAATGTCTTATGTGCAACATACATTTTCTACAGATTAAAAGCAGAATTAGTCACCAACGCTCGGTGTCTCAGGAGGAGGCGAAGTTGTAGGCGTTGTCAAGAACATGAAAGACATTGGCATGACTACATAATTATATATATCCTCCGAGCTACTGGAGGTCGAGGCTCCGCAAAGGAGGCAGATACTGAGAGAGGTGCATGCTGGTACCCACCCCGAACCCTGGGGAAGGAGGGTAGGGGGGGGGGGGGTTGAACCCACTCCAGATATTATTACATGCTATAATGTGTTGATCATTATCCATATTTATATATGAGACTGTCTCAAAAAGTGCTAAGCAATATGGGACAAAACTTTGTCCATAGTAACGATCAACACACTATCTACTTATGCATTTGCTCAGGATAAACTGATTTGTTTTTTACATGGTGTTTCATAATCCCAATAGAATACATATGGATTTGAATCAAATGTCCTTGTGTTTTCAGTGTAACCGTTTCTGTGCTGTTTTGTGTCAATCATTATTATGGACAAAAAAAACGAAGAGCTTGCACCTTTTGAGACAATCTCATATGTATATATATATATATATATATATATATATATATATATATATATGTATATACACACATACATAGGTTATATACACGCACTCATTGCAGATTTAGGAAGACAAACCCTACTTAGGAGTTACAATCATCTCCCCAGATATACACACGAGAGTTTCAAACACCCTACACCGATCAGAATGCACACTGGGTATTCTGGTCACGGCAGGTGTTCCAAAACAAACAAAAGCGGAACATCGCGCCTTGACCGAGACTCGAACCCACACTTGTGCCATTCCGGAAGTGAGTGCCTTAACCGTTAGTCTATCTAGGGATCCTTGATGTAATCGCCCTACCTGCAGTTACATGTGTATGTGGCATTTCACTTGGGAAGGCAAGTGATACCCACTACACTATTCATGATAATGGAAATTCAAGAATATTTCCCACTCCCACCGACCCCTAAATTGTAACAAGATCAATTTAGGCTTGTGGTGTTCTCTGTGGCGGAGTGGTTAGAGTGTCTGACTTTTTTCTAGGTCGGACTCCTAATCTGAAGGTCGGTGGTTCGATTCCCCGTGCCCACACCTCTGCCAATTTGGATTTCCACCGCTGTGTATAACTTACAGTGACATCAAAGGCCAGTTGCTCTCATACCATGTCTATGTGGTGTGGGAGGTTAAAAATCCCTTAGGTTGGTAAAAGTGTAGGCTCAGGCTTTCTATCGACAAACTGTCTAATGGTGAAAACAAGCCTATTCAGGCTTATCCATGATAGGCAGTATAAATCTTCAAGAAAAGGCTTAATCTCAATTATATCAAGATAAACACTAGGCCTACTATATTCATGAATTTCTCCCCCCCCCCCCCCCCCCCCCCCCCCCCCCCCCCGCCACGCTTTTCCAAATAGAAATATAGACGTCTGTGTTCCTTCTCCAAATATACTAATAACTTCGCTTCTCTCTCTCTCTGTCTATATCACTATATGGCGTGGCGCAACAGCTTGGGGGGGGGGGGGGGCACCACCAATGCACCAGAGAGGAATGGATATACACAGTATATGTTCCCCTTGCATTTATACTCGTATAATGTGTTATACATCATATACATTTCTTTATATTTCTCCCAGTCTCTTCCATCGCACTCGTTCTCATTGTTGGCGAAATTGACTGAGTACACTGTGTGTGTGTGTTGTGTGTGCGTGTTGTGTGTGTGTTGTGTGCTGGAATCTCCAGCGGCCTATTTCTTATAAGAATTCACTGTTATGGTCGGCAGACACTGTGCGACACAGAGTAATAGCACAAACAAAGCTGACAGTCATGGATTGATTCCATTGGAATCAAGTTGAGCACTGACATTCCACGGTAGAAGATTTTTTTTAAGCCCACAACAAAATATATACATACAATATCATACATATTTGAAGAAAAAAAACACATAAAAAGGTGGGTGTTTATTTGGCTGTTTAAAGGAGAGCAAACTGGTATAAAGAAAATCAGTGTTATCGAACGACATCTCTAATCTCGTTATGTTAGTGATATATAATATACATAGATATATATATACAAGCATATGCGTATATGCATGTGTGTCTATAATATATAAATGTATATGCATGTATGTATACGGATATATACATATACATAATTTGGACCTCACCAGAATTGTATATATATATATATATATATAATATATATATATATGTGTGTGTATGCATATATGTGAATATACATATGTATGTGTATGCATATATATATATATATATATATATATATATATATATATATATAGCTGTGGACCTCTCAACAAATATATATATGCACATATGTGCGTACATCTATATATATATATATGTATGAATTTATCCATATATGTACACATTGGTATATGTACATAGGTGTACATATATGCATTTACATAACTAGTTATACATATATACATGTGCATATGTATGTATACATGTATACCCATGAGTATATATAGGGATACATGCGTATATATAGGTACATTTCCAGTGTGCGAGTGACAGTATCTCACGCCACTGGTAGGGTTAGGTAGTGGTGGTGCCACCTGTCCCCAACAGAGAAAGGGCTTACCCATAAAGTGGTACACAACATATGGACGATAATATTAGAGACCATTCCCGTATGTGCCTTTATACTCGCATAATTCTTATACATCACATATAATTTGTGCATTATATCAATATGTCATGGGAGGTGGGACAATATGTTTATAGCGGAACTCAAACTCACATGTTGGCTATTCATAGGCGAGTATCCTAACCAGTAGGCTATCTAGGCTGCTTGGTGCAATCCACCCGCACCTCGTGATATATCTATATTGTCATATAAATCTAATTACATATGACTACATATATAGCTATTATATATGACTACATATAATTATATCTACATATGCATAGTCATGATTTAAAGGTGTCATTATGTACATAAAAGCCAACGTAGTTGAGGTTTCTTCCAAACAGGACATTGACCTATTAATGCTGGCACTAGAACATAACTTGGTATACAAGTAAACCAACCAGCTTGACTTGGGTCAGCTTTAAAATTATTTGCCTCCTATTTACAACAAAGCTCTTGTCTAATAGCATACCAATTAGCAAGCATTGTTACCATATATATATATATATATATATGTGTGTGTATGCCTTGGGTCGGTAAATGTGTAGGCTAGGTCGGTAAATGTGTAGGCTCGGGCTTTCTATCGACAAATTGTCTAATGGTGAAAACAAGCCTATTCAGGCTTATCCATGATAGGCAGTATAAATCTTCAAGAGAGATATATAGAAAAAGGGGCGGAGCCCAGATATTTTACAAATCTCTTATTAAGGGATCCAATATGTGGGTTACTCATCAAATATAATCAATCACGTGATAGGTAGATAGTAATACCTCATAGTGAATGTATTTAAGTGTGTCACGTAATATAATATGTTACATTCAAGCGCCAATATATCCTTCTTGATATATTACAGGGAAGTTTAGATATAAATGTAATAACTATTTTCAAAAGGGCGCTCTTTAAATATATGACAATTACCTTCACAAATCTGAATGTTACAGGCAACTTGAGATATAAACGGGAGTAAATATTTTCCAAAAGGTCCTCTTTAAATATATCTTCAGAAATCTGAATGTTACAATCAACTTGAGATATAAATGGTCGCAAACATGTGTCAAAATGTGCTCATTAAGTATATGAAAATTACATTAAGAAAGCTTAATATTACAGGCAACTTGAGATAAAAACGGGAGGAAATATTTTCAAAAAGGTCCTCTTTAAATATATGACAATTATCTTCAGAAATCTGAATGTTACAATCAACTTGAGATATAAATGGTCGCAAACATTTGTCAAAATGTGCTCATTAAGTATATGAAAATTACATTAAGAAAGCTTAATATTACAGGCAACTTGAGATATAAACGGGAGTAAATATTTTCCAAAAGGTTCTCTGTAAATACATAATTATGACAATTATCTTCAGAAATCTGAATACTACAGGCAACTTTAGATATAAATGGTAGTCAATACTTTTCAAATGCCATCTTTAACATATATGCCAATTATCTTCAGAAATGTGAATTCATGGCTACTTCCCCAGATATATCTGAAGATTTATATGAAAACCGTGCATTTAGTTACAACCAATTTCGTAGTTACCTACTGCTGCATTATTTTTGTCAAATTGCCAGACGAAAATAGAATAAATTCCGGTGTTTTATTTGTTTGTCAACATGGAGGTGGTCTGTAAGACTCGGTTTTATTTAGTTTGTCATATTCTGATCAAAAAGAATCTCCGGTGGACTGGACACCTCATGAGGATGTCATCAGACAGGCTACCAAAGCAGATCCTCTATTCTCAACAGTCTTCTGGTTACAGAAAGAGAGGGTGCCCTCGTCTCTGGTTCAAGGATACCATCAAGAGAAAGCTGAAGCTGAGAGACATTAAGACCGACTCATGGACATCACTTTAACAGCAGAGAACTAAATGGAGAGCGGCAGTCAAGTAATGAAAGCAGTCTTTGTTGCATCGCGACCGACAGCATGATGATGATGTCACACCTGGATCGATTTAACATCTAGATAGATAACGTGAGTATAAGATAAGTCCACTGTCGTTTTCTACTAGTTTTAGCTCGTGTAAAATACAGCATCTTCCAGGTCTCAGTGCTGCCTTTGTTTGGCCGTTTGAAGTTGGTTTTTAAGACTTGGTTTTATTTAGTTTTGAACACTTTGGTCCACTCTATGTCTAGATAAGTATAATTTCCACAAAAGTTATTTTAACAACCAATCCGATAATTGAATTACAGTAAAATCACTCTAAATCGACCGACCATGGGGCCGACTTTCAGTGGTCCATTTAGGGAAGTGGTCGGTTTAGAGAGTTATAATATCCTTATAATGGTATTGTTGGGACCCAAATAAAGCAATGGATATAGGGGAGTGGTCGATCTGTGGAGGGGTAGGTACAGAGAGGGTTTACTGTATATATATATATATATATATATATATATATATATATATATACATCTGTGTGTGTACATATGTGTGTTTTTAATTATTAATAAAACATTAAATTTCAGTCCCTCGCTTTTAAATGAAATAATTAATAGAAACGATTGATTATTAATTTATATGTGCAGATATATACTCTAGATACTTACATATATATATATACATATATATATATATATATATATATATAATTATATGTTCATATGTATGTATATATACATATAATGATATATGCGTCTATTATATATAGACATATGTGCATATATATATAGATATACTCACGCGCACACACATATATACGTATACATATAAAGAGTTTATGCAGATATTATTTAAATGGAACTCGGTGCTTTTGCCAATTTTGATATGGTGGCGGGAATTGTTCGTAGTGTCACGTTAGAGCAACCTGGGCTGCTAGTAATGTGGGTCAAGTATGAATTCGGGCTGCGCGTAGGTAATTCCAATATGACGTGTTGTTATATATGTGATATATAACGCAGTATGCTAGGATTAATGCATGGAATGTAATATTGACCTCATTTGATACTTTTCTATGCTAAACTGTACCGGTGGCACCACCATCGGCCCACATCATATCTACAGTTATATCTGCATCTTCCGGTGCGACTGACACTGGTCTACATCAGTGGAGCCGAGGAGGCCGTAGGTGGTGCCACCGGAACAGTGTTGGGTCTTATGGAGTATAACAATAATGATGATAAACGTATCGAATGAGCGTGAAAGCTCATTCGGGTTCATTGCTGGGCATAGCAGGCAACGAGGCTCACGCCTCTCCCCCACCCCTCCCCACGCCCCCCTGCCCACTTGGGGGGGGGGGGGCAGAGGCAGAAGGGGACGGGGGGCAGGGGGCGGGGAGGGGGGGGGGGGGGGGGGGGTTACAGCCCGGGCACTGCCGTCTCCCCCCCCCCCGCCTCTCTCGCCCTTCTGGCTGCCACACCACATCCAAACTGGTCAGTCCGCCTCAACCTGCCGAACTGACCACCTCCCAGCTCCAATTTTCTCATTAATGTTTACTTGTACTGTATATATGTTACTTCTTTCTTTTGCTCACTCAATGTTACCTTGTTCATCTGTCTCATCCTCCCTCATAACATTCTCATTCCCCGCCCGCTGCCCCCTCCCCCCTTCTTATTAGCAGGACGTTCGCTCGAGCGCTCCTCGCCCACCAGCCTCTCATGATTGTATAATGCCCCTGGTGGGCCGCGCCCGAATAAAGGGCGCATTCCATATACGCGTAATGCGTAATGCGAATGCGAATGCGAATGCGACAAAAAATCGAAATGCCTTGAAACCTATGGGGTACATTCCATACACGCGTAATGCATAATGCGAATGCGAATGCATCAGAAATTCATTATCCCGATCGCTCCATGTAGCGATCGGTGCGTAATGCGTTATGCGTCAAGCTGGATGTGAATAGAAACCTGAGTCTGATGTGTCCATTAGTTTAACACCAGGAGAGGCGACTGAGCATTATGGAACAGTCTCACAGAGGGGTGCTAATTGGAAACACATGGTGAGCTGGGCACCAGGGAGACATACGGTTAGGGGAAAGCTAAAAATGCTACCATATGCACAGAAATATGAATACTTATCTATAATTTGGTTATAATAAAGGTAGGAACCCCCATGTGACATACAAAAAGTTACATAGATATACATGCAATATTTGGTCACATACAGAGCAGTATGGAGAATAATTGTTTATTTTTATTTTTTAAATATAGCCAGTCGTGCGCCACATAACGCATAACGCATTACGCGTATATGGAATGCTGGCATTCGCATAACGCATAACGCGTAACGCATAACGCATTACGCGTATATGGAATGCGCCCTTTAGGGTCTTGTTTTACCCAACCCAGCCTCTGCATCAGCTGTGTCCGTGAGCAATGACTGTGTATCTGCATATATATATATATATTAATATTTATATATATATATATATATATATATTTATATACACAACTGGTGTTAACATCTAGTATTATTACAATTATTGAGTAAGTGGCAGGTATATTTGCTTCATCAAGATTACATCTTGGACATGGGACTATAAGCAATGCGTATTACCCCAGCTCACCGTCCCCAACGCACCATAATCGGCGCGTTGGCCGAATCGGTAGAGTGCAGGCTCCACATGCGGAAGCTCCGGAGTTCGAATCCCAACTGAGTCAAACTAATGCCTTACAAAATGGATATGTGTCGCTACCTAGCCTGGCGCTCAGCATTAATAGGGTAGGACAAGGACTGGTTTGTACAGTATCAGGATAATTTGACTGTGTGGGATATCGGTTCATGGTGCCAGCGCCATCTAGAAGAGTGTTGAGAAATTAAGAGTGGCGATTTATGCAGTGGCGTGCTAATAGGTGGCGTTGTGAATGGATTAAGGTAAACATAGAGTATTATTGGAAGCCCTGCTTCGTTATCACACTTATCCAATGCACCTTGGAATGCACAACCTCGCACACAACATACACCCATGGGTTCGAACCCTGGTCGAGTCAAACGAATGACTTAAAAATCTATACTTGTCACTTCCTAGCCAGGCTCTCAGCATTATTAGGATAGGACAAGGAGCAGTGGAATGAGGAAGACCTAATCGTCCGCTATTGAAATTTCTCCCGCTTAATCAACTAATGTACGCACAACAATCAGACAATAACCCCATCGCCCAAGTCTTATTCGAACACCGCACTTAAGTAGCATAATGCCGCAATTTGTTAAAAAGAGTGAAAGTTGTGTACATCTATCTAATCTGATCCTGGTTAACTTCATTCAACTTCGCCATTCCCCAGTCTTACAAGGGTCAAGTTCCCTTCATGTTAGTCGCCAATAAATTGTATAAATAACCTGTATAGAGGGGGGAAATAGACAAAAAAAACACCAAAATATAGCTGACACAACAGTGCCTTCATTCTGACAACGGGATATATATTCTGATCACTAAAAATATGTCTACCATTTAAAAAAAGGAATAATTCATGAAATGATTTACTATTTACTATTTGGTGTATTATCATTTATTTTATCTCGTTAGATTCTTTAAAAAAAAGTATTTCTAAAAACACGAAAAGAAATTATTGGCTAAATTCTTTTAATGTTTACTCTAATAAAACAAAATACTTAGACTCATTTTGTGAAATTAATTAAAAATATAATTCCTCCCCCCACCACACAATATTCTTTAAAACATTAGAATTTCGGGAGGAATAAACAAATAAACTACTCAATTAAATCTATAATATACTAAAAAAAATATAGACAACTCTAAAATGCAGTCTATCTTCAGAATACAATCAATGCCTTCTTTCTTACAACTAGAGACGAGTCCTGCCTCAAGAATACAATCCTGATATGTTCTTAGAATTAAAATGTAGTCCTGCCTCTAGAATACAATCCTGTTTTTTCTCTCTTAAAACAAGAATGCAGTCCTGCTGCGATAATAGAATCCTGCTTTTCTTTTCTCTTAGAACTGGAATACAGTCCTGCCTCAAGAATACAAGCCATTTCTGCCTCGAGAACAGAATACAATCCTCCCTTCTCTCTTTCTTAGAACACGAAAGCAGTCCTGCCTCGAGAATACAATCCTGCTTTTTTTTCTCTTAGAATTAAAATGCATTCCTGCATCATGAATACAATCTTGCCTTTTTTTTCTTTCTTAGAACTAGAAACCAGTTCTGCCTCTAGAGCAGAATACAAACCTCCTTTTTTTTTTCTCTTACTCTTAGAAGAAGAACACAGTCCTGCCTCAAGAATACAATCCTGATTTTTTCCTCTTAACACTAAACAGCAGTCTCGCCTCAAGAACAGAACACAATCCTCCTTTTTCACTGTGAATTAGAAACCAGTCCTGCTTCGAGAACAAAATACAATCCCGCCTTCTTTCTCAGAACTAGAACTAGAACGCTGTCCTGCCCTCCTCTATGGAGTCATAGGTGGGTTCCATGCCTCCGTTCTCGTAGGCTGGTACCCGGGCCGCCCCGCCGGTGGCGCCGCCCTTGTGACCGGCGTCGTAGTTCTTCCACAGGTCTCCCTGCGCACCGGCAAACTTCAAGTTCTGCGCATACTTGGCGGCATTCCTGTTCTGGTGGCGCCGCCTACAGGTAACGCAGCAAATCACTGCCAGGAGGAGCAGCGTGACGAGTGACAGCCACAGAATGAGGCCTAGCAGCAGGTAAGGGTTGAGCAGCCCGGCGCACCATGCACAGCCATCCAGGAGCTTGTCTGCCATTTAAGTCAAGGGAGGCAGGGGAACCTGGTTAGTTAGTTATTAACTCAGTAACGCGGAAAAACAAGGCGGGATGGCCGAATGAGTTGAGCGTCTGTCTCCCGTTTTGATAGGTGGTGGGATTCGAACCTATATCTATTACAGGGAAATTGCTTATATTTGTGTTATTAGATATGTATTCGAACCCATATCTGTTAAAGGGAAATTACTTATATTTGTGTTATTACATATGTATTTGAACCCATATGTTTTAAAGGTAAATTACTTATATTTGCGTTATTACATCTGTATTCGAACCCATATCTGTTAAAGGGAAATTACATATATCTGTGTTATTACATAGGTATTCGAACACATATCTGTTAAAGGTAAATTACTTATAGTTGTGTTATTACATATGTATTCGAACCCATATCTCTTAAAGGGAAATTACTTATATTTGTTTTATTACATATGTATTCGAACCCATATCTGTTAAAGGGAAATTACTTATATTTGTGTTATTACATATGTATTCGAACCCATATCTGTTAAAGGGAAATTACTTATATTTGTGTTATTACATATGTATTCGAACCCATATCTGTTAAAGGGAAATTACTTATATTTGTGGTATTACATATGTATTCGAACCCATATTTGTTAAAGGGAAATTACATATATTTTTGTTGTTACATATGTATTCGAACCCATATCTGTTAAAGGGAAATTACTTATAGTTGTGTTATTACATATGTATTCGAACCCATATCTCTTAAAGGGAAATTACTTATATTTGTGTTATTACATATGTATTCGAACCCATATCTGTTAAAGGGAAATTACTTATATTTGTGTTATTACATATGTATCCGAGCCCATATCTGTTAAAGGGAAATGACTTACATGTTTGGTTGTTACATATGTATTTGTTTTATATGTGCACTGCAAAGCATAAGAAATATAAAAGTAGTAGCCCTATATTATACCAATTTGCATTTATACTTTAATCAGGCTGAGCATGTTTTGGAGGCAGTGAGATAGCAGGAAACCATCCAGGTGGCGCCAGTAGTACAGACAGCCGGAACGGAGCAAGTAAAGTGAAATAGAATATAGTTGAGATACAATTATATATCCAGTAGTGGTAAATCAATATAGTAAAATACGCCATTACCTTTCCTATTTATATTCACATAACAACTTACATAGTACACATATATATAGTTGTTACTCACCAATGCTGTTGGCTGCCTTGACCTGATTGTTCACGCCGGGAGGCCCTGGAGGTCCTGGAGGTCCTGGAGGTCCGTCCGCCCCATCCTTCCCATTCTTTCCGGGCACACCACTGGTCCCATTTGAACCAGCTTCTCCGACCGGTCCCCCCAGTCCCTGCTGGCCCATAATCCCTATCGGTCCCCGCGGTCCTTCCGGTCCGGTTGCACCGGCATCTCCCTCCGCACCTGCAAGTCCCTTCGGTCCAGTTGCACCCTGCAGAATCAACGTCAAATATTGCATGAAGTTGCGCAATCCGGTGGTTTTGAATTTTTGACATATGTAACATATAAGATAAAATATAAAGTATAAAATATTAAAATATAGAATAGAAAATATAGAACATAAAATAGAAGATAGAAAATATATAAAATAAAGTATAAAAAAATTAATATAAAATATGAAATATAAAATCTACGTTGGCAGCAAAGGCCACATTAGCACCTCTTCGTTGGCGGCTGGGGGGGTGGAGATGGAGAGTTGAAAAAAGGTATAGATCTACTCTTTGTAAGTGCTAATGTAATGTTGATAATTGTCAGCTGAAATTTGAATTATATATTGTAAGTGCTAAGCAGAATGAGGGGATCATGTTTATTTGTTGGGGGATTCATGTATTAGTAACATCTTAGGACATGACTGGGCATGAAGGAAGCCATAAGAAAGCTGCACTCACCGTGGCACCGATTTGTCCGTTAGGGTCAATGGAACGCGGCGTCCCTGGTATCAGTAAGGTCTGGGGGCAGACGATGGGGAGGCTGAGGTTGTACGTGGACATATCTGTTAGAGGGAAATGATATATACAGCCATATAGCACAGTCTGGGGGCAGACTACAGGGAGGCTCAGGTTGTACGGGGACATATCTGTTAAAGGGAAATGATATATACAGCAATCTAGCACGGTATGGGGGCAGACGACAGGGAGGCTCAGGTTGTACGTGGACATATCTGTTAAAGGTAAATGATATATACAGCCATCTGGCATGGTCTGGGAGCAGACGACAGGGAGGCTCAGGTTGTACGTGGACATATCTGTTAAAGGGAAATGATATATACAGCCATCTAGCACGGTCTGGGAGCAGATGACAGGGAGGCCGAGGTTGTACGTGGACATATCTGTTTAAAGGGAAATGATATATACACCAATATATACATGTGTTAGTTATATATATATATATATATATATATATAAATGCTCACTGGTCCAGTTTTCTTTGGGGGCCAGCAGCAGTTGTGGGCTAAGGTGGGGTGGGTGGGTGAGGACAAAATCTTACCTGAGTCAATGTAGGCGGCAGCTGAGAAGCGGTAGGGGTAGGCGAGTGGGTCAAAGGGGATGGTGGTGTTGACTTCCGGCCTAGCGGCGCCCTGCTGCACGATGAAGCGCAGCGAGTCGGTGGCCGTTGAGTCGAACGTGTAGGAGACTGAGCCGGGAGCTTCCGGGAAGTAGAGGCCAAGCCGGTCATCACGCTTCACCACCACACACACCAGCCCCTGGCGGCTGTGGATGTAGAGCTGGAAGCGGGCCCAGTTCATACTCACATAAAGGCAGGTCATACATGATACATATATATGAGGAGTTCAGGCGCAAAACCCCATAAACGCCAATCCAAAAATTGAGATAAACATGGGAGTCAAAGCCTCAAAATGTTCATCTTTTACGTCCCTATTTTTTTTAGTCATTGCTCTATAGCATAACCTCTTCATCACAAGCAAAGTGGAATTAATGAGAATTAAAATTACCTTCATGTAAAAATCTGTTATTTTAATTACATTTTTGGATTGGCGTTTACAGGGTTTTGCACCTGAACTCTTAATGTATTTTGTTGTAGTGATGTGTCTACAATTATGATTCTTTCGCTTTATAGCTGGTTGCAAATTGGAAGAAACGTGATCGACTGAAAAGCAGACGACAATTGAGAGATGGTGAAGTGAGGACCCAGAAAGAACCCACAAAAATCCAGCCAAAACACGCGATACTCCAGCGAGAATGTGTGAAATCCCATCAAAACATGCGATACCCAGTTGGAAGAAACAATATACACTGAAAGCAGACGACAATTTAGGGATGGAAAAGAGAAAATCTAAGCAAAACCCCGCAAAATCCAGTCACAACACACAAGAACCAGTCACACCACACGATACTTGATCCAGAATACACGGAAATCCCATAAAAAACACGCGATCTCCAAGTCAAAGAAACACGATAGATTAAAAAGCAGACGACAATTGGCCACTCACATCCTCCTTGCCGCCGCTGAGGGCGGGGTTGAAGGGCCACTCGTGCACGAGCGTGTAGCGGCGTTCGGCCGCCAGGTCGGGCCGCCACAGTTGGAAGAAGACGGGGTTCAGGTTCCGGAAGTAGGCGGAGAAGGCGAACAGGACGCCGTCCTCCAGGGCGTTGTGGTGCAGCAGGAATGCCGTGTTGTCGAAGTTGGCGCCGCCCGTCCCCGCCTTGATCTCGTTCCCGACACGCCTCACGCGCCCTGCGAGAAAACACGAGATGGGAATGTCTACATGGCCGTATTCCATTAACACGACCCGGTGTTGCAGTTTCCGCGGCACACCAGTTTGCCAGGGACACATCCATTCAAATGCATTGTCAACGGCCGTGAGTAAATCTTCATACAGAAAAGGTCAAATATCTCTCAAATTACACCACCTAGAAACAAATCGCTTGGTACACATATAGAAAGCATCTTTACCATAAAGATTATATTAAATTTATAAGGTTAGGGTTCTTGATTTCTATTAATTTTGAATAAAACTAATGTTTTGCACTGCGCGTACCCTCAAACTCAAGGCATTGTCAATGGCCGTGAGCAATCTTCATACAGAAAATACAGAAAAAGTGAAATATCTCTCAAACCACACCACCTAGAAACAAATCGCTTGGTATACATATAGAAAACATCTTTACTAAAAACATTATATTAAATTTATAAGGTTAGTGATGATGCTGTTTGATTTTGATGCATGCGCAGAAGCAATGTGTCCCTGGCAAACTGGTGTGCCGCGGAAACTGCAACACCGGGCGACTCGGGTCACCCCAGTTGCTAGAATTTCAAATCGAACACCGCGAGTGCATGGAGTAGACAAATACAGGTGATGTGTGCAAAAAGTCCCGACCCCAGTAACCAACGTCTTGGATGTGGCTGGCTAGGAGCGATGATGTCACATTTGTGTTGGTACCTGTAAGATAACAGCTACCAGTGCAAGTCCTATGTCTTTTAATGCTTTTTGTTGTTGTAATAATGAAATGGAAATATAACTAAACTATGCAATAATAAAATACTTTAAATCCTATTTTACTGTAGTTATATCGGTTATTCCAACAACAACAAAAGAGTTTTGGATAAAGCCACCATTTTTTCCACCCCGAGCGTGTTCGTTTATGCAACCCGAGGTTGTAGGCACTGCGCATGCGTCATAAAGTGACTCGGGTGACCCGAGTTGTTTAATCGAATACGGCCCATGTGTATATAGTGTAGTGGTCTGCACTGACCTCTTAGGCAAGAAGCCGCATAGACAGTTAGACGTGGGTAGGGTGGTGACGTCAAGGAGCCTAGGTGGTGTGATGGTTAGCACACTGGCCCCGAATGCAAAGAGATGTGGGTTCGATTCCCGCTCTAGACACAATATTTCCCATTTTCATTACCTCCCACGAAAACAGTAAAACCTCTCTAAATCGATCGACCTTGTGACCGACTTTAAATGGTCCATTAAGGGAGGTGGTCGGTTTAAGGAGTTTTTTTCATTTCATTACAATGGTATTATCGTTTGGGACCCAAATATAGCGATTGATATTTTATGTTTCATTCAAATTTCACTTGATTTTCATTTAATTTTCCATTTTCCTTTATTAACCAACATGTACTGATTTACAGGGCATTTTAAATTAAGTTGTTTGTTGTTTTACATCCTAGTAACCTCTAAGGTCATATCAGGACGAGTACCGACTTGTGACAGAGCGCACTCATGGCAACTTTATAGTGCTGTCCCACTGGGAAACCAGGCCACCAGCACTATTACCTGGTATCCCACTCAGTCACATTATCCTGACACTGAGCCAACCAGTCCTTGTCCTGTCCTAATAATGCCGAGAGCCTGGCTAGGAAGCGACAAGTATCAATTTTTAAGTCATTGGTTTGACTCGACCGGGGTTTCGAACCCACGACCCCACGATCTACCTGCACGGGAGTCAGACGCTCTAACTCATTTGGCCATTCCGACTGGTTTCATTTTAAATGAAGGATGAAGTGGTTACATGTTGGATTACGCGCATTCTAATGCAACAATCAGGTATCCAGCAAAATGACTTATCGGGCACCCTACAGGTCCCAATGATGCCGGATTTGTCACGGTCAACCTGTACTTCCAAATAAAAAGACAGAAAATAAAACATCACTCACCTGCTTGCGACAGTTCCATGGTGAGGCAACCCAGGAACAAGGCGACAAATAGTGACGTCATGGTTTCTGCAAGGCAAATACTGCATAGTCACAAATTGGTCAAAAATATGTTAATTTTTTTTGTTTTCATTTTGTTTCACAACAAAATCTGGTAGGATGTTCTGATTGGCATCCCCCAGGGGGGGTGGCAATCTTCCTGGGCGTAATCGATTAATCAACTCGGGTCACCCGAGCCACTTTTTGGCGCATGCTCACATCCTACAGACTCGGGTTGAATAAACGAATACGCTCTGGGTGGACAAAACGTTGGCTTAATCTGAAACTTAATATTATTTTCCAATAACCGATAGAAATACGGTAAAATAGGATTTAAAGTATTTTATCATTGTAGAAGCTGAAAATCTGTGTTATTAAAAAAAAAGTATTAAAACAACATGGAGGAGTTGTACCATTATCATCGAATTCATTGAATAAAATATGTTATCAACGTTAGGGCAGTGGTCTTCCAACCATGTGGCAATGCATTGATTTATTAGTGTTTATCAAACATAGCATTATCATATGGACGCCTCTATTGCCACGGTACCGTGGCGACAGAAGAATATTCTAAAATCATGGTACCGTGACAGCAGTGCGGCAGTCTAGCATTACGGTACCGTTATTTTAGATCCGAAGTCGACAGACAATGCCTACCCAAAATAGCTAATCCTAACCCTGAACAGAAGCCTGATTGTTGGTTGTTGGAGTTTTACATCTTGGCAACATCTAAGTGTAAAATATTCCGATAATAAAGCATTGGTGGGGGAATGCAAATGTTCTATTGTGAAACAGGTATACATGGCCATAAATGTGTTTATGTAGTTGTGCATAAATGTGTTTATGTAGTTGCTGGTGGTGCTTGATTGATACTGATAGGTAAATAGACAGTGGTGCTGGCAGGACTGTGTGTAAGGGGCACTCAGAGCCTGACACACTACCCCCTCCCCCCTCTGCTAGTCAGGATCACCATGCTCAGGCTCAAGGCAGGTGATGGCCAGGGGAGCCACACAGCTTGGTGGTGGTGTGCATATCACTGGTAAACATGGGGACCAGGAATGCTGGATCTCTATTGGTAGAGCTAAGAATGCTTGTTTCTCATTGGGAGAATGGGGTGGGGTGATACACTATACTGAATCCATGTGCCATATAAATAATAAACCAGAGGGCTTGACTCTCTCTTCTTTCACACTTTATACTCTTCCTTTCTCTTTGCCTGTATTGATTTCACTATAGCCTGCCAAACAAACACAGATTCGAGCAGTAGACTTTACATACTGGTGACCACGACGAGTGGTAAAACTATTAGTTGGAGGAAGGATTCAACTTTACTTCATGGAGACCTAGTCTTTACATAACGTCATATCAGGACATGACAGTGCTCATTCATGGCGACTTCATAGTGCGGCCCCACTGGGAAATCAGGCCCCCCAGCACTGTGACCCAATTTCGCACTCAGTCACATTATCCTGACACTGAGCTAACAAGTCCTTGCCCTATCCTATTAATGCCAAGCACCAAGCTAGGAAGCAAAATGCATCAATTTTAAAGTCATTGGATTTACTCGACCAAGAAGAGAACTCCCGACCTTCCGCACGTGAGGAACAGGCTCTACAGATTAGGCCAATGACCCCGGTACCGTGATTGTAGAATAGTCTACTGTCGTCACGGTACTGCGACTATAGAATCTCGCGCTATGGACACGGTACCATGACAATAGTCACTCCGTTATCATATATATATTTATAGATTATAATAGACATATTCTCAGGCTTACTATACATGTATTGTCCACTTTCTTCTGACGCCGAGCAACGTGAATTGGATAGTTCAAGGACTGTTTGGCCTAGTGTCAAAATATTTTGATGGGCCCTTGTTGGCCGCTCGGAACTTGATCCTCAGGTAGTAGACCCCCCAAGCAAGGAGGAGGAACGAGTATTTTTGCTTTCACACATTTTCGTATCTGCTCACTGCACCGTCCATGATCAAGTGACCTGCTCTTGCCTTGCCAGGCCCCTCTTCGACTTTCTCGGGGGGAGGTTATGCTAGCCGCATGCAGTAGTAGATGGCAGCCCTGTCATGGCACTGCCCGGTGGCTACCGTACCACCACCTAACACAGTCAACTGCAACAGTGACGGAGCAGTCCTTGCTGCCACCGTATGGTAGTGGAGCTCATGCACAGACTACTACAATATAATAACTGAGTGGGATAACAAGGTCATGATTCCAGTAGCACAGCATCCCATTTGAGCAGCACTATTAAGCCTCCACGAGTGCCGACAGTCCTACAATTCAGTGCCCCACTTTTGTACGACTTCAGATGTTGCTAGGACGTAAACCACATCATCCGACATTGGCAGAGGCCCGGGTGGGAATGCACACACACCTGTCCCGTTGGTCACGTGTCCTATATTTGTTGTCTTTCAGTTTCACCTACATGGAACAATCCCATAGAAGCTGAAACATGCAATTGATCTAGCAGCCCTCCCACAGAATGCAGCTGACCTACTTCTACATACGACCAGACATATTAAGAATACGAGTTCTTTTCCTCAAAAGCGATAAGCACCAATCCAAAAAATGGGTTTGCAATGCCAATGCCAAGTTCATAGATCATGTTTTGGAAAAGAACTCTTCATATATATAAAGTGCTTTTCATGTATTTACATATGTGAAGAGCTGTTTTCCTAAATAGGATCTAGAAACTTGGCATTGGCATTACAAACTCCCTTTTTTGGATTGGTGCTTATCGCATTTTGGAAAAAAGCTCTTCATATCTTAGGTCATATCAGGACAGGTACTGACTTATGACAGGGCACACTCATGGCGACTTTATAGTGCTGAACCACTGGCAGACCAGGCCACCAGCACAATGACCTGATATCCCACTCAGTCACATTACCCTGACACTGAGCCAACCAATCATTGCCCTATCCTAATAATGCTGATCACCAGGCTAGGTAGCGACAAGTATCAAGTTTGTAAGTCATTGGTTTGACTCGACTTGGAATAGAAACGCCCGACATTCCGCATGGGAGGCCTGCGCTCTATCAATTCAGCCACCGCGTCCGGTCCTCCATAGTTCAGACTAGCATTGTGTATCATCAGTGCAACCTATCGACAAACTTATAACAACGGAACCCTGTTGGCAAGGAGCACCCTGGGCGTTGCTTCAGGTGAGTGAGTGTGGGCAAGTTCCCGGAAGTGTTCCTGGATGTCCATGGATACTGGCCACACTACCAAATATGGACATGGGCACAGGCAACAAAGCACCCCTCCTCCCCCCCCCCCCCAATCCCTGTGTGAGAAAGATGCACCTGTGTAGGGGTGTGGGGGGGGGGGAGCCTAGGTCGTGTAATGGTTAGCACACTGGCCCGGAAAGCAAAGAGATGTGGGTTCTAGTCCCGCTCTAGGCGCAATATTTCCCATTTTCATCACCCCCCACGACAATAGTAAAACCTGTTTACCCCCAATAGCCGATATCTACTTATGTGCTGGGGGCGGGGGGGGGGGGGGGGGGGTCGTTAAACAAACAGAAAAACAAACAAAAGGTGTGTGTGTGGAGGGAGATGGGGTGGGGGCGGTGATCTGGTGGGTGGGATGGGGAGGTATGCGGTTGCCATAGTAACCAAACAAGGACTGCAAACACAGTGAGGCTGTTTCAATATGCTACGTGTAAATACATTCATGTCGCGACAATGATTTATTCAATATCCTAGCTAATCTGCCATATTTGAACAATTCACATTTCCACTTTGAGTTTTAATCGAGGGAACCAGTTATTGCTAGATATGGAGTTTGAGGACTCTTTAGAGTTCCTTAAAACAAACTGTGCTATATCACCTCGTGTAATTTGGGTATTTTCTTGTGAGTTAGATTTCACTGTCAGTTGACGCAAGTCTAACCACTTCAACATTTATCAGGTGTCATTTTGGCTGTCATTTGACAAGGATCTGACCCTTTTAGAATTTCGTGTAAATTTCAATATAGACATGTGAATGTGATTGACAAAACAAACAGAATAGATACCACTAGCTCTGAAATAAAATTTAAAAATTGAATTGAATTGAATAGAATATACTGCCGTAGAAACTTGTTTATCCTCGTTTTGGCTGAGGAATTTCAAACATTTTTTGTTCACAATTTTAAATTCCAGTTGAATAATATCTTTCTTCCGCACTGAATATAACTTGAGATTCGCCTAATCGGGCAGAAACTGCTTAACACAGATTTGTACACATATATATACCAGGGCCTATATGTATGAGCCCGGGTTAGCGGTCGTAACCCGGCATCGTGCGGATTTCCCGGGTTAGCGGTGAAAACTGCGTATGTATGTGTCGGGGTTAAACTAACTCGGCGAGCATAAAGTCGCCTGCGCTAACCCCGGGCGAAACCAGGGTTAAAGGTGGGGTTAGGCGCCGATTATGGCCAAATCTATTCAATGCGATCATATTTAACAGAATTACATACGCAATAAGTGAAATTTTATCAATTTAACCCTAAATTCAAACCCTTCTTAAGGCTACCGCCGCATTGGCGGCGATATTAATAGTTATATTTTCGAATCGACGAATGTAAAGTAAACAAACCGCCGCCGCCACCAGTATGGAAAGCGACGTCGATGCGGCGGCGGCGGTGGCGATTTGTTTACTTTACGTTTGTCGATTCGAAAATATAAATATTAATATCACCGCCAATGCGGCGGTAGCCTTAAGGAGGGTTCGAATTTAGGGTTAAATTGATAAAATTTCACTTATTGCATATGTAATTCTGTTAAATATGATAGCATTTAATATATTTTAGCCTAATATATGGCAACAAACGCAGAGGGATTTCCCAAATCTATAAATAACTGAAACGTTAGCTAACTCGGGCGCGTTTTGGTCACATCCATCCCCCGTGACACATTTGGAACTCTGCGGTTAGCTAACACGGCACCCTCATTTAACCCCGGTCCAGTTAAAAATTGGCTCATACATATGGGCCCTGAACAGATAAACGTGGAGTACTTAGTAACACTGAGTGCCTACAGGTGGCGCCAGTGGTAGATGTCTGTATCACGTAGGTGGCTGAGACACAGAACCGTTAGACCTGTATATAGGACTGGCATTCATTATATATTGATATTCACATAATAGATTACATGTGAGGTACCGACGAGGGTGTGGGATCGGTAGAACGCAGGCCTCCCATGCGGAAGGTCGAGAGTTCAATTCCCGGTCGAGTCAAAGCAATGACTTACAAAATTGATACAGGTCAATTCCTAGCCTGGTGCTCAGAATTATTAGCATAGGACAATGACTAGTTGGCTCAGTGTCAGGATAATGTGACTGAATGGGATATCAGGTTATGGTGCTGGTGGTTTGGTCTCCCAGTGGGGCAGCACTATAAGGTCGCCATGAGTGCGCAGTGTCACAAGTATGAACTGAGATGTTGACAGGATGCAAAAGTCCAACAACCAAAAAACTATTATTATTAGATGTAGAAAGAGAAAACCCTGAATAACGGTTTGAATTAGATCAGCACCGTGACCTGATATCCCACTCAGTCACATTATCCTGACAGTGAGCCAACCAGTCCTTGCCCTATATTAATTATGCCAAAGCCTGGCTAGGAAGTGACAAGTATACATTTTTAACCCATTCGTTTGACTCAACCAGGGTTTGAGCCCATGAGTTTGAATCCCACGCTCTACCAAAGCAGGAGGCGGACGCTCACCCCATTCGGCCATCCCGTCTGATCAATATTAATAGTAATAATGACAATCTTTTTTGATAGAAAACGGCGTTATTTTTCGTGGGGTTGATAGGTGTGGTGACACCTGGTGGCGACTGGTGTAACTAACTCCCTGGGTGGGTTTCTTGTGCTAATGCCATCATAGTGTATAGTACCAACGGGTATTTCACCAACAAAAATATACCCCAAAGTAGGTAATAATTTCTTAGTGGTTGTGTGTGCAACAACTAAAGTGTCGTATGCTGCAACTCATTCACACAATAACCCCCCACCGCATCTACCCCCTTACCCCTTAAAATATTCATGGTAAATCAATGAGCAACTGATGAGATTTTATCACAGCAGACGACATTTACTTCGAACCGATATTATTTTCACCGGAAGAGACGACACATGTTTTGGGTATAAATATATTTTATTCATACGGATGTAATTTCTCAGCGCAATAGAACTGGTTGTTTTGGATCCCTACTCTCCTTCTGCATCCCGTCCTGATATGATCTTAGATGTTGCCGGGACGTAAAACTCCAACAACCAACCAACCTCCTTCCTCTCCTTATCCGCTTCAGAACAGACAACATTTAGTCAGAACAGGTGAGGTTCTATTCATTCGAACAGGTGGTGGCTTTGCAATTAATTGCTTTAAGATGAAATTAAATAAGAATTAGCCAGAACAAGGTCAGAACGTCGATAAAACGACAATTGGATAGAAAAGACATTTATTTTGAGCAGACGACATTTAGCCACACATTTTGCCATTTCTACCTCATTTCTGCCTCATTTCGACCAGGCGGGATGGACGAATGAGTTAGAGTGTCCGTCTCCCGTGCTGGTAGATCGTGACTTAAAAATGTATACTTGTCGCTTCCGAGCCTGCCGCTCGGCATTATTAGGATAGGACAAGGACTGGTTGGCTCAGTGTCAGGATAATGTAACTGAGTGGGATATTGGGTCATGGTGCCGACGGCCTGGTTTCTCAGTGGGATAGCACTATAAAGTCACCATGAGTGCAGACTGTCACAAGTTGGTGGCCATCCTGATATGACCTTAGATGTTGCTAGGACGTAAAACAACAACAACCACCATATTTCTACCACATTTCTACCACATTTCTACCACATTTCTACCTCATTTACCCACAGCAGTCAAGATCGACTGACACCAACAACAAATAAGATATTCGACCAACGCAGATGACAATTGCCAAGAGCGTACGGCAGTTGCCTACAATTTACGACAGATGACAAAAATTGGTTAAAACAAATACCATTTTATTAGAGCAGACAACATTTTACCAGAACAGAAAACATTTCACCATAACAGACGACATTTCACCAGAACAGACATTTCACAAGAGCAGACAACATTTCACCAAAACAGATGACATTTCACCAGAACAGACATTTCACCAGGACAGACAATTTACCAGAACAGACGAAATTTCACAAGATCAGACGACATTTCACAAGATCAGATGACATTTCACAAGAGCAGACGACATTTCACCAAAACAATGACATTTCACCAGGACAGACATTTTACCAGAACAGACATTTCACCAGGACATACATTTTACCAAAGCAGACGAAATTTCACAAGATCAGACGAAATTTCACAAGATCAGATGACATTTCACAAGATCAGACGACATTTCACAAGAGCAGCTGACATTTCACCAAAACAATGACATTTCACCAGGACAGACATTTTACCAGAACAGACATTTCACCAGGACAGACATTTTACCAAAACAGACGAAATTTCACAAGATCAGACGAAATTTCACAAGATCAGATGACATTTCGCAAGAGCAGACAACATTTCACCAGAACAGACAAAATTTCACAAAAGAGCAGATGCCATTTCACAAGAGCAGACGACAGTTCACCAGAACAGATGACATTTCACAAGAACAGACCGGCTATTCACCAAAACAGACAACATATTACAAGAGCAGACAACATTTCACCAAAACAGATGACATTTCAACAGAGCAGACGACAAGATGTAGTTATTGGCGAATGGATGTGCAGTGGTTTGCCGGGTCTCACCGGGTATCAGCGTGTATTATTTACACACCTGAACACTCACGGATTTACCCCATGGCAGGGAGAAGCGGGGGCGGGGAAGGTGGTTGGGTAAAAGGAATGAGGTGGAGGGTAAAGTGACACTCAAATCCTAACACGGTGAGTGTGATGAGATGAAAGAGGATTATCCTAACTTCAACTAAGCAGAGTAAAAGCCCTGCAATAGGCCAGAGTAGATAAAACTAGAAAGGGCAGGGGAAAACAAATAGGGAGGTTTATTAAATAGAAAAATACTTCTTTTGTTTTTACTAAAGTATACTGTAAATAAACTGTAGTTTATATATACATTCAAAATTTGCTTTCATCAACTATAATATCCCTCGGTTATAGCATGCGCTGTACGAACATGATTAGGGTTTTAGGTTCTACCAATATCTAAAGTCATACCAGGACAAGTAAGTCTATACCGGTACGCTTATATTGGCGTTATAGTGCTGCCTCACTGGGGTATGGTGTTCCCGGCACCGAGACACAATAGCCCATTCAGTCACATTATCCTGACACAGAGCCAACCCAATGTCATCTATTCTGACTGATTGTCTATATGTGTTCTGTCATGGTTCTGTAATGAAGCTATGGGAATATAAATCATATATAAACAATGGCTGATCAACGCCTCTACAATTACATCGCCATAGATACATTACAGAGTAAACCGGAAATGCACCGGAGAGCTGGTTTCCGACAGAGAGCCTTTTGTCAGCCTAGTTCCTGGCTCCATGCGCCTATTGACACTGGCTACAAACCACCCCCTGTGTCGGTCTGAGCAGTGAACAGAAGTTGACCGAATCGTGAAGGAATGAACTACAGCACAGAGTAAAGCCGATGTAAATTAGCACTTGAAATTAGCATTTTAAACCATGCACGCCTCAAGCAAGTCAAGAAGCATGAGGTAGTTTAGTTTGCATTCGGAGACCTTAACCTCCTAGCAACATCTGAGATCATACCAGGATGGGAACAGTGCACACTCACAGTGACTTCATAGTGTCTCCCCGCTGGGGTGTCAGGCCAGCAGCACCATGGCCTAATATCCGACTCAGGCATGGTATCCTGACACTGAACAAACCAGTCCTTGATCCATCCTATAGACTAGCACTGCTGAGCGTCAAGTAAATTATGTTTTCTGTACGTTTCTGGTTTGACTCGCTGGAGATTGAACTGACAACCTTATTAATCAACAATAAGAAAGGCATCATTACACAGAGATGAGGTAATAATTGTTCATTTTTGCTTTATGGTTGGTTGGTTGTCAAACCAATTACTTAAAGATTGATACTTGTCGCTTTCTAGCCTGGCGCTTGGCATTATTAGGATAGAGCAAGGACTGGTTGGCTCAGTGTCAGGATAATGTGACTTAGTGGGATATCAGGTCATGGTGCTGGTGGCCTGGTCTTCCAGTGGGACAGCACTATAAACTCGCCATGAGTGTGAACTGTCACAAGTCGCTACCCATCCTGATATGACCTTAGATGTTGCCAGGATTTAAACCTCTACCAATGCAATGGTTCCATCAGCGCTTCTGGTGAGCTTTGAGAGCGTGAATCATCAGGAAACACTCATTTTTCTTTCCAGTGACAGATCCATGGAACAATCTTCCAGACCAAGTGGTTAAAGCACCAACGTGGAAGCATTTGAGACAAGGCTGGATAGACAGACATTGGAGAGGACACACACAATTATATGACTTCAGGGCTCCGTCGACCTCCAAATGTGTGCAAAAAAATAGTTCTTTTTTACCATAACGAGCTGCCATTAAAGGCCCAATAGGGCCTAGATCAGCCAGAAGAGGATCTGTAAGTTAATCTGTAAATCGTCTTAAGGCAATATGTACACATGAACTCTGCAGCTCTTTAAAAGTTGCTGATTCCTAAAAGTATGAGTCACAAAGGTCACAGCAACGCTGGACTCTGAATTAGGAGCGACGTTGACGCGACCCTCCGTCGCTGAGGGCTATAGGTCTTTTCTTAATGGCACTGTTGTTTGCTTGGTGTCTTCTTGACACAGCTTTGTATATATCCTCCCTGTGGATGTGGTGTGTGTGTGTGTTTTATTTGTGTCACGTGATCAGTGGAATGTGCTTGAGACAACTGCCAGAGGGTAAAGGCACTGAATACAGATTTTTATTTTTGTTGTTGTAAATAAAGTTTATTCATTGAATAAAGTATTTGGTCAGCGCCGAGGCACCGGTCTTCTGGCCATGTGACAATACATATACGTTTGATATTGATTTTATAGAAATTGCGGAAAGCTGTTAAAATTAACTGTGTAACATCCAGCAATGACATCATTTTAACACACAACCATAACATCGTCTTAGCACACACAACAAATTCAAACAAGATTGTATTGATTACAGTTAAGTCAAAATGATTGGGTCCTACAAGAAAAAAAGTTTAAACAAAAGTTTGGGTTAGACGTATGCTGTCGATATGCAAATTTTCATATTTTCACTTTAGCGTATAGTGGATACCTTTTGTGGGATAGCTTAAATATATGTAGTATTGCTAAGATACCTAATACACCAAGTCAACAATAACTATTTGACCTGCTACACCCACCTGCCAAAAAAGGCAAAAATCATTAACAATGGAACGTAGAAACCACAAAATGTGATACACAGTTTCTGAATGACCCATATCTGTGGGAATGTGTGTGGTTGTGCGTCGGTTTTCCTACAAATCGGTACATGACCTACTAACACATCTAAGCACTTTTAAATACCTTACAATGTGATTTATTCATGTCTCAAACCCCCCCCCCCCTCCCCACCCACCCCATTACCGCCCGCGGCTAGAAGACACCCATACTCGCTCTCACATCCTTCATCACCCAGCTCAACAACAACTCCTGATGATGCACAATTCTAACTAAGCCGACCCAGGACGCGGTGGCCGAATCGGTAGAGCGTACACCTTCCGAGCGGGAGATCCCGAGTTTGATTCCTGGTCGAGTCAAACCAATGACTTACAAAATGTATACTTCCTAGCTTGACACTCAGCATTAATAGGATAGGGCAATGACTGGTTAGCTCAGTGTCAGGATAATGTGACTGAGTGTGATATCAGGTGGCGGCTAGTGGGATATCAGGTCATGGTGCTGGCGACCTGATTTCCCAGTGGGGCAGCACTATAAAGTTGCCATGAGTGTGCAAATAGTGGGTGGCAAATATCATAGAACCACACTTTCACACAGGATCAGTGCATATATGGCCCATCTTTGTGTCGTAGTATCTTTGTTGCACCTTTCACCCGCAAGGTGGCGCCAGGAGTAACAGCATCAGCTGCTGTGCACCTCCCTCTGCAGTTCCATATATACTTATGCATCGTTTATTGTACGGATACAACATTGTTAGGATGTAAAACCCCAACGAACAAACATCAAACGAATGCCACACCAAAGTTTTCTGTAAACCTTGTGCGTCTTCAAAATTCTGTGTTGTATGATTCTTAAAGCTCGCCCTACTCCCCCACCCGACCTCTCCGCGACACCCCCGCACCCCACCCCCATGATTCACACTTTTGTAGTGTCCAAAAATAGTGATGGCACATTCATCTGAGGTAGGTGATGACCCGCCATATCCATACCATGTTTATTTCATATCATCATCATCATCATGCTGTCGGTCGTGATGCGACAAAGACTGCTTTCATTACTTGACTGCCGCTCTCCATTTAGCTCTCTGCTGTGAGAGTTGTGTCCATGAGTCAGTCTTAATGTCTCTCAGCTTCAGGTTTCTCTTGATGGTATCCTTGAACCGGAGATGAGGGCGCCCTCTCTTTCTGTAGCCAGAAGACAGTTGAGAATAGAGGATCTGCTTTGGTAGCCTGTCTGATGACATCCTCATGAGGTGTCCAGTCCACCGGAGATTCTTTTTGATCATAAGATCTTCCATAGAGGGCAGCCCCATTTGTTTGAGTATTTACATTTCATGAAAGCTGCCTGCAAACGTGTTGAAGTGCTGCTGGCTTTTGCAAGTTACCAGCTGCACTCTCTCAGGGAGCAAATAGAGGTTTCACACCGGCAAGAACATGTCAAGACAGGCGCAAAACTATTTGTCCCTGCAGTGGCTGGTCGGGAGATGTTGGGAGTTCCATACATCAACCACCCTTAATGCTGCCACAGTGACATGGTTTTCTGTTAAGGGTTTGCTCCCTTAGCTTTCGGTTCTGTCAAGAACCTGTACCACAAGGCAGTGGTTTACAACTCTGCAAGGCAGGGGCGTCAAACTCCCTGAGGTATTGCTATACCTGCATACCTCATATATATATAATAAATTACATATCATATCTTACATACCTTATATATCGTATATATCCACATATCATATGTTTTACCTAATCATCTATATTATATATATATACTATTTATATTATATATATTATAATATATATCGACGACCATTCAAAGAAAATTAAGATCATACCAAGAAGAATTATGTCTAGATCTAATCATTGAATATATATGGTTCTTAATGGATGCTTTGGTGGAGAAGTTGACTATTGGAATCTGCATCGACAAATTCTCCTCCCTGAGGCCACATATACCGTAACCTTTATATCGGATAATACCTGCATAATATTCACCTTTATTTTCCTCCTGAAGCTTCAAGCTTTCAGCTCGAAGAAGACAATGGTCTCTCTCATTCTTGTCATTGCAGCCTGCTGCTTCTTATTTTTATTGATACTTTATTCGGCGATTAACATTATTTTTCAGCAGAGGGCTGAGGTAGGTTTTGTTGTGTATTGTTGTCTGTTTTTCGGTCGTGGAATTCGTTACTTTGCCACACACACAACCGCAGTCCATATTCAAATAGCTACTCAAAGCATGCAAGGGGTATTCGAAGAGCTCTCTTCCAAATTGCAATAAGCGCCAATACAAAAAAAAATGAGTTTGCAATGACAATACTGAGTTTGTAGATCGTGTTTTGGGAAAAGATCTCTTCATATAAATATAAAGAGCTCTTCAAATATATATATATATATATATATATATATATATATATATATATATGTAAGCAAGAGGAGGCGACGAACATAGTAATGAGATTCGTGATAATCAACTTAGCATCCTCAAATGCATAACAAGGATAAACAATGTAATTGGAATAATCGAAGCCTGATGAACAATCAGGATAATAGTAATATATCAAAGATGAACAATTATCATCGTAAAGTCTCACAATTAGCATCATCAGCGTTAATAGGGTGATGATGCTAAAAACCCAACCAACAACCAAGCCTGAGCAGTCGCTTCAAGCGCAGCTGGAACCCGAATGAACCGCTTGGTGCATTGGGGAACCGACCGGGGTGACAGTGGCGCTGCAAGCTGACCTGGTGTCGAACCCGGGAACCAATAGTGTCAACGGGGTAGAGAGTGTAGCCGGATCCCTCCTTGCTTTACAGGTGCATACAGGCATGTATACGGGCTATATATATATGAAGAGCTCTTTTCCAAATCATGATCCAGAAACTTGGCATTGGCATTGGCAAGCTCATTTCTTGGATTGGTGCTTATCGCATTTGGAAAAGAGCTCTTCAAGTATTGCAAACAATATAGTAGTGATATAAGTATCTGTCTTCAAAGGTCTACTCTCTATCCAGGCCAATATTGTCCTGATATAGCAGGTGTAGTACCTGTCTTAAAAGGTTTTATTTGTTTGTTGTTTGACATCCTAGCAACAACTGAGGTCATATCTGGACAGTTACCGACTTTTGACAGTGCACACTCATGGTGACTTTATAGCGCTGCCCCACTGGGAGACCAGGCTGCCAGCATCATGACTCAATATCCCACACAGTCACATTATCCTGATACTGTGCTAACCAGTCACTGTCCTATCCTATTAATACCGAGCGCCAGGCTAGGAAACAACAAGTATCAATTTCATAAGGCGACTCGGCAGCTCCATGTTCAGCCTTGTGTGAGTGTTTAATCGCATCATGCACATAGAGTGGTGGCATTCACGTTGTGACGTGACTCTAACCGTGACGTAATTTAGCGTGAGATGGGTGGGGGGGAGTCAACTGTGACGAGACTGTGACGAAACCAGTCTGCATCCACAGTCACAGGGGCGGCTTGTACCTTTTAAAGGTTCATAGTCCGATCGGTTTTCGGGGGGGGGGGGGGTTGTGATGGTTTATTTACCCTGTCCATAATTGGACAACGACACAGCATATCAGTTTAAAGTTTGATTTATTTTAAGCACCAGCAGTGTAAGTTTTTGTTCAATACAAAGTTCAATTTCAAAAACAAGTTCAATTACAGTGAGGTCAAGAAGCTTTAACCCTCGCCCTCAACAATGTCACGTAGGGGTGGGTGGGTGGCAATTTGTTTAGACTAGTCAGGGTCCTCCTTGTGCCTGTGTCGATGTGAGCTCACTGCTGCAGGACCTGGCTTTATATAGGCTTGTAAGGTTACTTAGTCCAGTAATATGACTGCAGATGGCAGTTCGATAGCATTCAGTTAGGGTAATCAGGTTTCGTATCTCGAAAGTGAAGATAGGCGGCGCTGGCACACAAAGCATATACTAATACAACCGTTCTTCAATAGGTGGCAGCATAAGGCCTTTCTTAGTTACCATGAGGCCATGTCAAATTACCCATGTTGCCGAGCATCACAGACAATGAGTAAGTCACTTCGCACCTTGTTTTCATTGCTGAACAGTAATAGTCTGAATTTGATAGTTGCCTTGTCATCTTAGCTGTTAGTAATTATGTTAGGTTTTTTTGTGTGCCATATTTGCGACATTATGGTATATACCTACCCAGTGTTACTAGGGGTACTCAGTTTGTGTTGTAACTTTGTGTGGTATGGGTATGAGGTCATTTGAAGAATTGTTAGGAGTTAAGTCTTGAATAGCCGTCCTGAGTGCAAACATAATTTTCAGCTTCAGTCTGAGATAAATACAGTAGGTTGATTGTTATAATCTACAACTCTTTAGTTTTAGTGACTGACTTGAAGGTTGTACGCCATGTCGGCAGCTATGGCCATATTCATAACCTTTAGTTTGAAGTAACTATGAAGAATAGTATTGTGGGGAATACTACTCTATGATCTAAAATCACTAACTTCGAAAATATCTGAAGTGTAAGCATTTAGTTCATTCTGGCATGCTTACCAAAACTCTGATTCCATAGACTTCAACAGAAGTAGGTTCTATTAAATATACATCGATGCCCTTCTATCTAGTAACACATACTTAATAAATGAACCAGTATCTAAATTGGACATGTAGGTTTAAATATAGATAAGTATATTGCTTTTGAAAATCTACTGGGAGATCGTCTGGTTGTGTGTGGGGAGGGGGGGGGGGGATTGGAAGCTGTCTGGGAGGGGTGGCGCCCAAGAGAGGGCACCCATGGCAGGTGGTGTCCATAATGTATGCAAAATGGCTGGGTGTGCCTACCCAGTGGTCCTGTGGTAACAAGTAGTTGTCATACAGTTACATTAAACAATAATACATGTCTCGCTCCATCTGCATTCTTCCTGGTGCATGGAGGGAACATTCCTGTAATTAGTAACCGTATCTTAATAACCGGACATCATACCGCAATCCCGGTCGCCGTGCGTCATAACATTTACACATAGTTATTTCCATGTCACACAGCGATTGGGCACACATTGCATCACTATTACATAACAATGGTCCCCAACTCCGTCGCCCGAGATATTGATATGATTCCAAGCTCGGCTATCACGACCGAAAGACCGTATATTTTTACACCCTGAAAGCACACACTTTTTCTAAACCAAAACACTGACCTAGATTTGATCCCATTAAACCATTTATTGCTGCTGAGTACTACATCAACTTGATAGAAGTTAGACCCTCTTACTGATGCATCAACCATCCAGACAGACCGGGGACCAGTCGAGGCCGAGGCAATGGGGGCATTCGACTGGGCCTTTTCTATCCGCAAGATTTGCGGATGGAACGGATGGAGCCACATACACACATCCGAATCATCGGTATATGAACCCACTTTCGGTCCCAGTTGAATAGGAATTTGTTCGGAAATATTTTGATATTCGGATAGAGAGGCCCAGTCGAATGCCCCAAATGAAACCGGACGGACGGGTCCCCGTGCAGACGGGTCCCTGACTGCAGTGAGCAGTTTCTTATCCTGGTTCATGGGTCCCTGATACCCCAGTCACACTACTGCTTGCGACCACACAAATCATAGGGGTGGTCGGAAACTGGTCCTCAGTGGTCGCCGACAGAAAACAATGACAAAGGTAAATTATTTAGTGTTTATTGGTACGATGCCCACTTCCCACACTGAAGGGCATGGGTTCAATGCTCGGCAGAGTCAAACAAAAGGCTCATAAAACTGATAGGCCTACTTGTCGCCATCTTGACTGGAGCTTGGCATTACTAGGATAGTCATAGAGCAATGACTGTTTGGCTCAGCCTAAAGCTAGGATTCCTTACACACGGCATGCGGCATGCGGCGTGCGGCGTGATTACGGGATGGGTCCTTTCACCCACACCCACACCCACACCCACACCCACACACAGTGTCAGGTTTCCTCACACGTTCTCTATGGCAAACGCAGCAGCATTCGCATTGCATGCCGCACCGATCGGTAATGGACCGATTCAGTATTCCCGCATGCCGCATGCCGCATACCGCGTGTAAGGAATCACCCCCATTGACTTAGATGCTTTTCGATTTTTTGCCGCATTCGCATTCGCATTCGCATACCGCATACCGCGTGTAAGGAATCCTAGCTTTAGGGTAAGGTGTGACTTGCCCTGTGTGTCTCACCAGACCGGTTGGCCGAATGAGTTGAGCATCCGTCTCCGGTTTTGGTAGATCGTGGGATTCAAACACGTTCGAACCCTGGTTGAGTCAAACCAATGACTTAAGAATTTATATTTTTCACGTCCTAGCCAGGCGCTCGGCATTATTAGGACAGGGCTAGGACTGGTTGGCTCAGTGTCAGGATAATGTTACTGAGTGGGATATCAGGTCATGATGCTGGTGGCTTGATCTCCCAGTGGGACAACACTATAAAGTCACCATGAGTGCGCACTGTGACAGATGCGCCTTGTGATTCCAGGAGGCGGAGTGTTGCTTTTAATAAGTTTTTATCACATCTGCAATCATCTGTCACCATCCCAAGTGAAATTTGACATCCACAGAGAAGCATCGGTGGGTTGATTTCATCAGGGAGTTTAGATATGCAAATGGTAAGGAGGCTCGCCCCGAAATGGCAGGAATGTGGGTTCGAGTCCCGTTGCAGGCAAAGTGTTCTGCTTGTTGGAACACCGACGACGACGCCTGTGTTGTTGTTTTTTTTTGTTTGTTTTTTTCTTGAGGATTTATACTGCCTATTATGGATAAGCCTGAATAGACTCGTTTTCACCATTAGACAGTTTATCGATAGAAAGCCCGAGCCTACACTTTTACCGACCCAAGGGATTTTTAACCTTCCACACCAGATAGACATGGTATGAGAGCAACTGGCCTTTGATGACACTGTAAGTTATCCATCATCATCATCATCATCATGCTGTCGGTCGCGATGCGACAAAGACTGCTTTCATTACTTGACTGCCGCTCTCCATTTTTTGTGCGGTTGTACATTTCATGAAAGCTGCCTGCAAAAGTGTTGAAGTGCTGCTGGCTTTTGTAAGTTACCAGCGGCATTCTCTCGGGGAGCAAATAGAGGTTTCACACCGGCAAGAACATGTCAAGACAGGCGCAAAACTATTTGTCCCTGCAGTGGCTGGTCGGGAGATGTTGCGAGTTCCATACATCAACCGCCCTTAATGCTGCCACAGTGACATGGTTTTCTGTTTAGGGTTTGCTCCCTTTGCCTTCGGTTCTGTCAAGAACCTGTACCACAAGGCAGTGGTTTACAACTCTGCAAGGCAGGGGCCTCAAACTCCCTGAGGTATTTCTATACCTGCAATCCACACCGGTGGAAATCCAAATTGGCAGAGGTGGGGGAAGGGGAATCGAACCACCGACCTTCAGATTAGGAGTCCGACCTAGAAAAAAGTCAGACACTCTAACCACTCCGCCACAGAGAACAGTGTGTGTGGCTTGCTTGTCTGTGTTCCTAGAAATAGGCGACTGTTTGTGTTAGGCTCAGAAGCTTAGAGAAAGAAAGTAAGAAAGTAAGACAGAATGACAGAAAGAGGGAGAGGGGGGTGTGATTGTTCCGCCACCATGCAGGGTAGGCGGCCCCCGCTCATGTATCTTAGTTGCCAAGACAACCCGCACCCAGACGCCCCAAAGGTTGCACCCCACCAATCCCTCCAGGTGGCGCCCCAGACTAACTTCTCATGGCCTCTTTCCGAGACCTATTGCTACCTATGCCTGCATTACACCTGCTGACATTGGCAATCCAAGTGCTTCATCAGCCTCTTTCCGAGACCTATAACTACCAATGCCTGCCTTAGACTTGCCGACATTGGCAATCCAGGTACTTCGTAAGCCTCTTTCCGAGACCTAATGCTACCAATGCCAGCCTTACACCTGCCGATATTGGCAATCCAAATGTTTCATAAGCCTCTTTCCGAGACCGATAACTACCATTAGTACCAATGCCTGCCTTACACCTGCCGACATTGGCAACCCAGTAACAGCTTCTATTAGATTGGCTCAGTATTCTCGTCTATGTGTCGACAAATGCTTAATAAGCGCATCAGTATCTAAGTTAAATATGTAGAATCAAATCTAGATATTTGTTCTACTTTTGACAAATTTATGCTTCGTGGGACTATGCAGCTTTAATACAGAAATATTGGAAGCTCACATTTAATTGTAAAACGGTACAAATGTGAGCCTCCATTGCAAAAGGTCCATCCGGGCTACGATCCTGCGGGTGTGCGCATGCTCCCCCACCCTACTACCCCCTCCCCCTTCCGGTAATCACTAGGGAGTCGCTGAAGGTCATGTTGGGTCAAGGGCGCAGCGTCTGGGAATCAACATTCTTGGGATAAAAGAACAGACTCTTTGTATGGTATGAATTTCAGGACAGGAGCTGGCTATTACTAGCAGAGGGGTATGTGTGTTTGTGTGTATGTATCTGTATATGTATCTATGTGTGTATGTATGTCTGCATGTATGTGTATGTGTGTATGCATGTATCGATGTGTATGTCTGTGAGTATGTGTGCATGTATGTGTGTATGTGTGTATATATGTGTGCATATATGTGTTATACATGTGTGTATATATGTATATATAGGTGTGCATGTGTATCTGAGTGTATCGCTGTGTATATCTGTGTGTACTTACACTTGTGTGTATGTGTGTATTTGTGTGTTCGTCTATTTCTGTGTATGTGTATTTGAATGTATCTATATATATATATGTGTATATGCATCTACATATATGCATGTGTATCTGAGTGTATATGTGTGTATATATGTGTACTTGCATTTGTGTCTACCTGTGTATGTGTGTCTGAGCGTATATGTGTATCTGTGTGTATGTGTGTCTGAGTGCATACGTGTATATGTGTGTATCTGTGTGTATGCATGTCTCAGTGTATATGTATATCTGTGTGTATCTGTATGTATGTGTGTCTGAGTGCATATGCGTGTATGTGTGTATGTGTGTGAGTGTATATGTCTATGTGTGTGTATGTGTGTCTGAGTGCATATGTGTATATGTGTGTATCTGTATGTATGTGTGTCTGAGTGTATATTCTATATGTGTGTATCTGTGTGTATAAGTGGATATGTGTGTATATGTGTCTATGCATGTCTGAGTGTATATGTATGTCTGTGTATATCTGTATGTATGTGTGTCTGAGTGTATATGTCTATCTGTGTATATCTGTGTGTATGTCTGTCTGAGCATATATGTGTATCTGTGTGTATGCGTGTCTGAGTGTATATGTATGGCTCTGTGTATATGTATGTGTGTCTGAGTGTATATGTGCATCTGTGTATATCTGTGTGTATGTCTGTCTGAGTGTATATGTGTATATGTGTGTATGCGTGTCTGAGTGTATATGGGTGTATCTGTGACAGGTGTATGTATGTGTGTGTTGGTACATGTGCGTAGATGTGTATATTTCATACCGGGCGCGGTGGTCTAATCGGTAGAGCGTGGGTCTCACCTGTTGGAGATCGGGAGTTCGGTTCCCGGTCAAGACAAACCAATGACTTATCAAATTGATACTTATCACTTCCTAGCTTGGCACTCGGCATTAATAGCATAGAGCAATGACTGGTTAGCTCAGTGTCAGGATAATGTGACTGAGTGGGATATTAGTTATTGATGCAAGCACCCTGGTCTCCCAATGGGGTAGCACTATAAAGTCACCATGAGTGCGTACTGTCACAAGTCGGTTCCCATCCTGATATGACCAGAGATGTTGCCAGGACGCAAAACTCCAACAACCAACCAATTATAAGTCATTGGTTTGACTCGGCTGGGATTCGAACTCCCGACGTTCCACACGGGAAGTCTGTGCTCTATCGATTAGGCCATCGCGTCCGGTCAGAAATAAGTGGAGGGGAAAAAAAGCTTGTTTTATTTAATGACGCCTCTAGAGCGCATTGATTTTTATCATCGGCTAATGGACGTCAAACATATGGTCATTCTGACATTTCTTTAGAGGAAACCTGCTGCTGCCACATAGGCTACTCTTTCCGATGAGCAGCAAGGGGTCTTTTATATGCACTTTCCAACAGACAGGACAGCACATACCACAGCCTTTGATGAACCAGTTGTGGACCCCTGGTTGAAACGGAAAAAAAAAAACAAACAGCAAATGGGTCAACTGAGCAGGATCGATTGGATGACCAACAGCTTCACAGGTGGACACTCTACCGCCAAGCTACGTCCCGCTCCCCCAAATAAGTGGAGGAGTGTGCGAACTGCAGCCAGAGGTGAGCAGTGCAATCACCTGGAGCGTGGGAAAACGTCGAGCTGCATGCAGACCACGGACTGCACACCGTCATGAGCGAATCGAGGAGTAATTACCAATGCCTGATTGATTGCTCGAGGTTTACCTTCCTAGCAATATGTAGGGTGTAGGGGGTCACCTCAGGGAAGCTGTCTACTTATGACAGTGGGCGACTTATGACAGTGGGCGACCTTTAATAGTAGGCGTGGGGGGGGCGGACGAGGAGGGAGGGAGGGGAGGAGGGGGGGGGGAATGAGGGAGAAGGAGGGGATGGAGAAAGGGAGGGGGAGAAGGGGGGGGGGGAGAAGAAGGGGGGGGGAGGAGCAGGACGGGAGGGAGAGGGGAGGAAGGAGGGGAGGACAGGGGCGGATGGGGAGGGGGGCAGGGGGAGGGAAGGGCAGGGGCGCAGGAGGGGGGGGGGAGGTGCGGGGAGGGGGAGTGGCCGGGGGCGGGGGAGTGGGAAGCGGAGGGGAGGGAGAGGGAGAGGGGGGAGAGGAGAGGGGGGAGGAGGGAGGGGGGAGAGGAGAGGGGGAGGAGGGAGAGGGGAGGGGGGCTTCCCTCCTCTCCTTAGAGAATGTCAAAGTGGCCAGGATATTCACGTTTTAAACGTAAAGCTGCAGTCCGATGAAGGCATCACATTTACAAAACCAAAACACTTATGTAGATTTGATTCTAGATACTAATGCACTTAGTAAGGATTTGTTGTGGCATAGAGGGGATATACTCAGCTAATTTAATGCACCATGTTACTGCTGGAGCCTATGGTATAATAATCTCGATATGCATACCAAAGTTAATGTTGCATAGTTTCACTTAAAATATCTTCAATGACAGCTATTCATAGGAAAAGGTTTCTTCAAACTAAAGGAATGCAGGTTATGATGATTAATATATATATTTTGTTTTTAATTCCGCAAACTCAAACCCCTCGGACTAATTTATTTGATGTTATCACCTTTCTTCGATTGCGTACTGGTGGGTGTGGTGGTGCAAGGATGGATGAGGAGTGGAGTGTGGGGAAAAAAAAAAACACCACAAAAAAAAAAAAAAACAACAACAAACACACCCCCACAAACCACCACCCCCAACACAACACCAACCACCACACCACCCCCCCCCCCCAACAAAGGGGGGGGGGGAGGGGAGTCTAGCTGTTGCCAATATCAAATCTCCAAACTCATTCTGATATTGGCACAGTTATATCCGATTTAAAACCCATACCCGTAATTAGCTATTAATATATGATGATCTAATCTGATAATCTCTTTTATTTATAATCTTCTTTACATTAGTTTCATCAAACTTTTATTTTAATTGTAGAGATATTTGAAATGAAAATATGCAAATTTAATATTATCAAGCCCACTGAAATATCGGACACGATAGACTTCAGTAGTAACTGATTCCTTTAAATTGATATAATATACCGTCTATACACAGTAAGTGTATCCTGTGTATTGGTTGGTTTGTTGTTGTTTAGATCCTAGCAACATCTAAGGTCATATGAGGACGGTTACCGACTTGTGACAGTGTGCATTCAAGGCCACTTTATAGTACTGCCCCACTGGGAGACCAGGCGACCAGCACCATCACCCGATATCCCACCCAGTCACATTATACTGATACTGTGCTAACCAGTCATTGCCCTATCCTATTAATGCCGAATACCAGGCCAGGTAGCGGAAAGTGTCAATCTTATAAGTCATCGGTTTGACTCGGCTGGGATTCGAACTCCGGACCTTCCGCACGGGAAGATGGCGCTCTACCGATTCCGCTACCGCGTCCGGTGAGTGCATTGGTATCCATGTATAAAATATCCAAATACAGTATAAACCCATTAAACCAAACTTGAAGGGACCCTAGAAATGTGTTGGATTAACCGATCATTGGTTTAACCAAGCTTTGGTTTCGACTTTGACTTGGCTTTGGCAAAAACGCCGGTGCATTATGAATGCAATATACAATATATATGTGGACAATTTGATTATTGTTTATTTTATGTATATACAGTATAACCCAGTGAAACCAAGCTCAGTTAAACCAAGCGATCAGTTAATCCAAACTTTATATGGCGGTCCGGCAAAATACTACCATTTATCATATAAAAAAGTCTCAGATGACCTTATAACGAGATGAAAGTTTGGTTTAACCATACCGGAAGTGGCCTGCGGTCCGACAATTTTGTTTGGATTAACCGATAGTTTGGATTACCGACTTTGGTTTAACCAACTATTTTCATATGATAAATGATAGTATTTTGCCGGGTCGCCGAAAAAAGTTTGAATTAACCGATCGTTTGGTTTAACCGAGCGTGGTTTAACGGGGTTGTACTGTATACCTAAGTGCATTGCTGCCTACATGTTGCTGCTTTCATCGGATTATACACCGTATATATATACATATACAGTAAAACCTCTCTAAATTGACCGACCATGGGACCGACTTTAAGTGGTCCATTTAGAGAGGTGGTCCATTTAGGGAGTTAGAATATCCTTGCAATGGTATTGTTGGGACTCAAATAAAGCGATCGATACAGGGGAGTGGTCGATCTGTGAAGGTGGTCGGTTAGAGAGGTTTCGCTGTAGTTTGTTTTTGGGGCTTTACATCCTGGCAACATTTAAGACCATGCATATATATGTTTTTTAATGTTTGTTTGTTTGTTTAACGATCCCCCAACACAAAAGTAGACATCGGATATTGGGGGTCGCATATATCTGTATATGTACACAGATATACTTGCATATGCATATATATTTAACCGTCGGGTTATTCCACCCCCGCTTAAGGTGAGCCTACATGTTAATAAATAATTGTTTCCATGTGAATTTCCGGGCCTGCCGCCGGGCCGCTGTCGCCTCTCGTCCCACCGCCGGTTGACCGCCTTCACGCTAACTTGACCCGGGCTAGAAAGGTGGCTACTATATCCCCGGAGGTGAGCAGTTCGACTCCATACAGTCCGTGGGGTGGAAGGCCCTTAATTAAATACCTTTATAGAACAATCAAATACCAATATCAAGTTGACCATAGCGGTTAATAATATAAGACTGGAGAATAGTAAAGAGTGCAAGGAACGTTCCAATTATTTCTTAGGAGCTCACGGCTTTATTCTTACCCTAACTAACAATATAAGTTTAGCAATATGATGGATATGAACAAGTAGATCCCCTCCCATATAATTAGGTTAAATAAGTTTGGAATTTTGACAATAAAAGCCTAAATCTCATCTAAAACATCAGAGGATGCAACAACACGTCTGATGGGTCTGGGCCCGAACGCCTGACCTCCCCCATTGCTAGGAAAGTCACAATTGACGTATCCGAGCAATGCTTTACATCAGGGAACCCGGCCCCGAAAATAGTGGCAAATGCGAGTCTGGTGAGTAGCCCGCATTTCAGAATGCGAGCTAATCAGCCCTGCCCGCATTTCCATCGGTCGAGTAGTCTCGCCCACTTCATATACTTATATAGACATACATATGCGTATATATATATATATATATATATATATATATATATATCCATATACATCTGTCGCGGGGTGATGAAAATAGGAAATATTGCGCCTAGCGCGGGACTCGAACCCACATCTCTTTGCATTCCGGGCCACTGTGATAACCATGACACCACCTAGGATCCCTGATGTCACCAAACTACCCACGCCTACCTGTCTATGCGGCTCCTTGCCTGAGAGGTCAGTGCAGACCACGACACATATACATACACCAGGCGTGGTGCCCTAATCGGCAGAGCGTGGGCCTCGCGTGCGGAAGGTCGGGAGTTTGGTTCTAGGTTGAGTCAAACCGATGAATTTAAAATCGATATTGTCACTTCATAGCCTGGCACTCAGCATTAATAGGATAGTGCAAGGACTGGTTAGCTCAGTGTCAGGAAAATGTGACTGGGTGGGATATCGGGTCATGGCGCTGATGATCTGATTTCCGAGTGGGGCAGCACTATAAAGTCACCATGAGTGCGCACTGTCTCAAGTTGGTACCCATCATGATATGACCCTAGATGTTGCCAGGATGTAAATCTCCAATAGACAACCATGTATATACATACAGAAATATATGTGTACATAATATAAAAAAAAAGTTTGTTTTATTCAAGGACGACTCTGGAGCACATTGATTTTTATCATCGCCGATTGGATGTCAAACATATAGTCATTCTGACATATTTCTTTGGAGGAAACCCGCTGCCCCAATAGGCTACTCTTTCCAATAAGCAGCAAGGGGTCTTTTATATGCACTTCCCTACAGACAGGACAGCACATGCCACAGCCTTTGATGAACCAGTTCTGGACCGCTGGTTGGAATGGAAAATAGCCCAAACTGCAAATGGGTCCACTGAGAAGGATTTATCGGATGACCCACACCTCCATAGGTGGACACTCTACCGCCTGAGCTACGTCCCGCTGCCGTGTACATAGTAGGTCCACATAGATATGTGTACACAGTAGTGCTGGTAGGATTGCCTTCATGGTGGAATGCATGTCATGTCCTACAGTCTTCCAGCTACCAGCGTGTGTGACTCAGGTGGGTGGTATGCATGTGGGTTATATTGTAATTCCCTCAATCCCCGCTGAATGCTTTGTTCTGACAAATCCCAGGCGTGGGACCCGCAGTGACGGCCCTGAAAGGACTTGAAAACTCCAGGTACCAGCGCATGTTGTGACCTATATATACACAGCTCTAGCAGCAATCCCCGCAATACACTAATCGACATTCTGATATATGCCGGCAATAACTGTTTATACTTTATAATTTTACACCACCAACACAAATGCCAGCAATACACTAACCGAAATGTTTCTTTGCCAGCATTAACTGTTACTGATATACAATGTTATGCCATCACAAAAATGCCCACCATACACTAACCGATATGTTGCTATGCCAGCATTAACTGTTACTAATATAAAATGTTATGCCATAACAAAAATGCCCACAATACTCTAACCGATATGTTGCTATGCCAGCATTAACTGTTAGTAATATACAATGTTATGCCATAACAAAAATTTCCACAATACAGTAACCGAGATGTTGCTATGCCAGCATTAACTGTTACTAATAGGTGACTGTTTGTGTTAGGCGACTGTTTGTTATGGCATAACAAAAATGCCCATAATACACTAACCGATATGTTGCTATGCCAGCATTAACTGTTATTAATATACAATGTTATGCCATAAAAAAATGCCCACAATACACTAATCAATATGTTGCTATGCCAGCATTAACTGTTACTGATATACTATGTTATGCCATCACAAAAATGCCCACTATACACTAACCGATATGTTCATATGCCAGCTAATTTAGAATTAACCATTAATTGTTGTTGTATCTATTTATATATGACCGAATGTGTTGAGCGCCCGCTTCCCACTTTGGTAGGTCGTGGGATTTGAACCAGAACCCCCCGTGGTTCAAATCCTGGCCGAGTCAAACCAATGACTTAAAGATTAATACTAGTCACTACATAGTCTGGTATTTGGCATTAAGCATTACTAGAATAGGGCAAGGAGCAGTGCATTCAGGAGGACATATTGTCTGCGTACTATGCGCACTCATGGCAACTTCATAGTGCTGCTCCACTGGGAAATCAGGCCGCCAGCACCATGACCCGATATCCCACTCAGTCACATTATCCTGACACTGAGCTAACCAGTCCTTGCCATATCCTATTAATGGCGAGTGCCAGGCTAGGAAGCGACAAATGTCAATTTTGTAAGTCATTGGTTTGACACGACCGTGAAACGAACTCCCGATCTCCCACACGCGAGGTCCGCGCTTTATCGATTCGGGGACCGCACCCGATTTGGACCTTTGGGGCGCATTCGATTAATCAACTCAGGTCACCCGAGCCAATTCTTGGCGCATGTGCAGACTCTACATCCTCTGGTTGCATAATCGAACAGGGTGGCTTAATCCCAAACTCTTTTTTGTTGTTGGAATAACCGATATAACTACAGCAAAATAGGATTTAAAATATTTTATGTTATATTTCCATTTCATAATTACAACAAAATAAAGCATTAAAAAACACGTAGGACTTCCACGGGTAGCTTTTATCCTACAGGAACCAGCACAAATGTGACGTCATCACTCCTAGCCAACCAACCCCAGCCAAGAGGTGGGTTACAGGGGTCGGGTCGTTTTGCACATGGCACGTGTATTCGTCGACTCCACTGGCATTGTTCGATTTGAAATTCTAGCAACTCGGGCGACCAGAGTCGCCCGGGTCGGGTTAATCGAATACGGCCATGGTGAAGGATAGTGCTGGTAGGGACAGTCTCCCCACTTCCGGGTATGTAAACACGCCAGGTCACAGCTTCAGTCTCTACCCAGGGACCAGTCCATTGTTTTCATTTCAATTTCACCGATCATACTTCCAGTGACCCACAACCTGTGGAAGTTATGAAACTAGTAATTAAACAAACAGAAACTAGGACCTTTGTGTTATTTATATAAAAACAAAGATAAATAATACACGAGATTAAAGCTGCATAGTCCGAGGAAAGCATCAAATTTGTTAAACCAAAACACTTATCTAGATGTTATCTAGATACAAGATTCACCCCGTACTGCTGCAGTAGGGGTGCAAACCATCCCTATGTAAAAGCTGTCGAAAAAACGGGTCAATGAAATGAGAGCCTAATTTCACAATCTAAGAAGCAACATTTATTCTTTACATATGTCTTATTGATAGCCCGCTACCTTTGAGTTGAAAAATATAATATAATATCTAGTTTAATAAGATTTAAAAGTGAAATCGACGGCGTTCTACGGCCGCCATCTTGTCTTTTTGCATTCTCTCCCATTTCACCAACTCTGTGCCTATATAAATATCCATTTGATACTGGAGGCAGACATTCTACTCCCTGTTCCATACTAAAGCTATTTTCGCCCGTATTTAGACTACGTTGTCGTTCACCCGTGTACTACAAGAACATTTGTCATCACATATAAGGGGATACTGAGTCAATTAATAGAACCTGCAGAAGCCTATGGTGTTAGAGATTTGGCAACCTTGCCAAAATTAATTTAGCATGTTTCCATTTCAAATATCTCAAAAGTTAGCGATTTAAAATAAAGGTTACTTCAAACTAAAGTAAGGTAGATTATAAGGAATAACCTAATATGTTTATCTCAGAAAATGTCAGAAACTCAAAAGCATCGGACTATGCAGCTTTAAGCATTTGTTGCTGTATAGAAAGTAAAGGGCCAGCTGAAGGTTCCGGCAACTCGGACAGTCGCCTGGGGTGCCATACGCCATGGGGCGCCACGTTAGTGTAAAATTTGTTGTATTATTACATTATATGTGTATGGGCGACACAGTTCAGTTTGCCCAGGGCACCACCAACCCTAGGCCCGGGTATGTGAATAAATTACCATACTAAGGCTATTTAATCAAACATGTTATTGTCGAAGCCTAGTATGTGAGACTTTCAACGCGCATGCCAAAATTAATTGTTCATGTTTTCAATTCAAATATCTCCAAAAATAACCATTTATAATCAAAGAAGTTACTTAAAAATAAAGTCAGGAATATATTCAAACAATCGACCTAATATATCTGTCTCGAAAAGAAATGGGAGAAACACAAAAGCATCAGTCTATACAACTCTTAATCTGAAAACAAATAATTAAATTATTTTTGTGAAATTAAGTTTAGAGCTGCATATTCTCATAAAAGTATCAAATTTTCGAAATTAAAACAATTAGCTAGATTTGATTCTACATATCTAACTAGATACCAGTGCACTTAGTAAGCATTTCTTGCTACAGAGAAGGGAATACCGAGTCAACTTATACCCCACTCACACGAGAGCCTGCGTCCGCCGCCAACCTCCTTACGCACAAAAGGTCACCAACCACCCAGTGTCCCACTCAATACATTGATTCAAAAAGGTGGTTGGCGCCAGGGCGGTGGTAGGTCGGTGGCGGGGTCAGCGCCAAGCCATCACCCGGATGGCACCGCATTAGCGCCGGATCTGCGCTGGGTTGGCACCGTAGCCGACCACATGGTGAGCGAGGCATTGCATATTTTGGTGCCGCCAGGTCGGCGTCAACTCGCCAACCAAGGGGTCCGTTAGCTGGTGGTGCCAGGTTGCCAACCACTTTTTAATGGCGCCGACCGAACCGGTCGCAAGGAGGTTGCAAGTGCAGCAGCTGCAACCTCCTTGTGTCCAAAATTTCCGAAATGGTCATGCGGAGGTCGGCGACCTTGCATCCCCAGTGCATATGGAGGGCGCAAGGAAGTCGTAAGGAGGACATATGGATGTCGCAAATCGATCGTAAGCAAAGGCATCTCTCGTGTGACTGGGGTATTAGTAGAACCTGTTATTACATCAGAAAATGTTGTCACAGTTTTGATCTACTTGCCAAAAATAATGTACTATTATTGCGCTGCTAATATCTCAAAAGGTAGCCATTAAGAAATGAGTTTCTATAATCTTTCACTGTCACTCTTGTTCCTTGTGTGCTCTCTATGTCTCGATTCCCATTGCTCTCTCACTCTCACTCTTGATTCCTCGTGTGCTGTCTATATATCTCTTAAACTATTTCACTCTCTTAAATTCTCCTGCTGTTGATATACTTTCGCTGCTCTCTTTCTATATCTAGCTTCCTCTCTTGTCCTTGCCCGTCCTGATATGACCATAGATGTTGCTAGGACGTAAACCCCCAAACAATCAACCAAGTCTTTTCCTTTCGCTCTCACTCTCTCTCTCCGATCCCTTCGTGACCTTTGAAAATCTTCCCACATATACTGGGTTCAGTTTAAAGTAGTGCGTGACCTTGTGTCGTCTGCCTCTTTGGAACGTCTCAGGCGTGACGTCACTGTCCTCGCCCGGCCTCACCGTGCGGCCCCACGTTACTAACGAAGCCAGCGATGGACTTCGCGAGTAAAAAAAAAAACGATTTTATTACGAGACCGCTAAATTTGCGGTTGTGTTTAAGAAAAGAGTAGTTGTTTTGATTTCCTGAATGCAGCTGTTTTAGACATAAGTCAATAGGGTTCAGGTGAAAAGATGTGGAGCTAATTATATAATTAAGCTCTCTTGAACACATAGGCTCCATGTAAGCCTATTTCACTGAGTAAGTACTAAGTATTTATGATCGACTATGTAGTAGTACGAACACTGGAAGGTAGGTGGCGCTACCGTTATACATGTATGTGTGTATGTATGTATGCGTGTATGTGTGTACGTGTGTATGTGTGTATGTGAGCATGTGTGTATGTATTTATATGTGTATGTGTGTATGTGTGTATGTGTCTATGTGAGTATGTGTGTATGTGTGTATGTGTGTATGTGTTGGTGTGTGCATGTGTGTGTTTATATATTTATGCATTCATGCATTTATGTAGTTATGTATTTGTGTATGTGTGTGTATTTATGTATGTATGTATTGCATATGTATGTGTGTATGTATTGTATATGTGTGTATGTATGTATGTATGTATGTGTGTATGTATGTATGTGTGTATGTATGTGTGTATGTATGTATGTGTGTATGTATTGTATATGTATGTGTGTATGTATGTATGTATGCATGTATGTATGTATTGTATATGTATGTATGTGTGCATGCATGTGTGTACTTAGGCCTATGCATGTGTGTATGCAGTTATATATTTATATATGTCTGTATATAATTTTATGAGGTACGTGTGCATATGTGCATACATGTATACGTGCATGTATACATTTGATTTTGTTACGTTGTTTTGTCCAATCAACATCCAAGGTCATACCAGCTCGGTTACCGACTTGTAACAATGTACGCTCAAGCGATTTTGTAGTGCTGCCCCCTTAATTGACCGGCCATGGCACCAGTCAGTCACATTATCCTGTCACTGAACACACCAGTCCTTACCCTATCCTAGTAAAGTTGAGCGCCAGGCTAGTATACTTTTACTTTTGTAAGTAATTGACTTAAATCAGTGACTATTACTTTTGTCGGTCATTCAGTTGACTCAGCTTGGATTCAAACCCACTACCTTCCGATTGGAAGGTAGTGGGTTTCGAAGGCAATTTATCAGTACCTTCCTAGCATGTTATCCCGATACTGAGCCAAGTGGTCATTGGTCTATCTCAGTTTGTTGGTTTGTTGTTGGAGTTTTACATCCTGACAACATCTAAGGTCATATCAGGATGGGTACTGACTTGTGACAGTGCACACTCCTGGTAACTTTATAGTGCTGTTTCACTGGGAAATCAGGCCACCAGCACCCAATATCCCACTCAATCACATTATCCTGACACTGAGCTAACAAGTCATTTCCCTATCCTGAGCGCCAAGCTAGGAAGTGACAAGTATCAATGTTGTAAGTCATTGGTTTAACTCGACCAGGTATCGAACTCCCGATCTACCAATTTGGCCACTGCGCCAGTTAACAAGATGAAGGCATTCAGGGCAAGTAACTATAGGTAACCAAACAACGAACCAATTGTAGAACCACCAAACTCACAGAGCGTTGGTTTTTTGTGTGTTTGTGATTTTACGTCCTAGCAACATCTAAGGTCATATCAGGACGGGTACCGACTTGTGACAGTGCGCAATCATGGCGACTTTATAGTGCTGCCCCACTGGAAGACCAGGCTGCCAGCACCATGACCTGATATCCCACTCAGTCACATTATCCTGACACTAAGCCAACCAGTCATAGTCCTATCCTAATAATGCCGAGCGCCAGGCTAGGAAGTGACAAGTATCAATTTTTAAGTCATCCTTTTGACTCGACCAGGGTTCGAACCCACGACCTACCAACATGGGAGATGGACACTCTAACTCATTCGGCCACCCCGTCTGGTTCACAGAGCGTGGGGAGACGAGGGAGAACACTTACAAACGGAGAAAGAATGCAGAATACATGCAGTAGATACCGATCTACACAATAATTGAAAGTGACAAAACAAGCGGAACCATGAGACGATTATGTATATACATATATATGAGTCAGGATCACGAAAAGAGGCCAATTGGGGGAAGTTGTCGGCATCGATCATTGGATGTCGGCGTTCATCAGCATACTTATAGTTTAGCATTGACAGAGGTGTTGCAAAGTCCTTAAATTTATCCTGAATGTAAAGGTAGAGAAAATACAACAAACTTATTTGTTTCTAGGATAATTTAATATAAAACAAAGGAATGCATTACACTTTAAGAATTGTGACGCCAACATCTTAAATAAACCACCAATTGGCCCATTTTCGTGAGGCTGACTCATATGTATAAATGTTCTCAAATGCACTACACAGCCCTGCAGGCTGATCCCCTTCCCACCGCTACCCAACCCCTACTACACCTTCTTTCAAAACCTATTACCTAACATTTTCCTTGAGATTGACATAACACTTGTGACGGGATTACAAAATTAGCAGGTTTCGCGCATTTGGTATTGGAATATCCACTGATTTGCATATTTACAATATAATATATATATGTGTATTGGAGATATGTTATATCTTTTTGAAAAAAAAGAAGAGAGAAAGACAAAGGAACAAAGAAATGCTTAAAGACAATTCTAAAATCATGCAATACCATGTGATGCATACTCACCAAGTGCATAATACATATGTTGAACTGGAATTGTATGCAGTTACTATTACAACTAATAGTCCATTTATATTATGCTTTATTATCAAACAGGATTTTCATGTGGTTATTATTGCACCTGATATTGTCATTTATGTACCAACAAATTGTACTGAACGGCCAGAAGATCAGTGCACTGGCACTGACAAAAGACATTATTCGCTGAATAAAATACATTTAGTAAAAAAGAATTACTGTCTAGCAGCAAAAACAAGTCATGAGACTTACCCGTTATAGGCAACATAAATATACCGTCACACAACAAATGACTTTAATTTTGTTTTTTGTTTGTTGTTTTATGTCCTAGCAACATCTAAGGTCATATCAAGACGTGTACCGACTTGTGACAGTGCGCACTAATGGCGACTTTATAGTGCTGCCCCACTGAAAGACCAGGCTACCAGCACCATGACCTGATATCCCACTCAGTCACATTATCCTGACACTGAGCCAACCAGTCCTTGCCCTATCCTAATAATGCCGAGCACCAAGCTAGGAAGCGACAAGTATCAATTTTGTAAGTCATTGGTTTGATTCGATCAGGGTTCGAACCCACGACCCCACGATCTACCAACAGCAAATGACTTTAATAATAAGGGTATCTAACATGGATATGTAGGATGACATCTAGATTAAGTATTTTGGTTTTGATATTGGTGCTTTTATTCGGAATCATGCGGCTTTAACGGTTGTGCAAGAATTGCGTGTGTTGACGACTTCTAGCGGCGTCATTGCGCAGTGCCTGACAGTGTGTAATCGGGCAGAGTCACCGCCCAGCCCGGGCACTGAGGGCGCACTCACCGACAACAATCCGGCGTGAAAAGTCACTGCAAGCACATCTACATCCACCTGACACAGTGTAACGGGCAGAGTCACCGCCCAGCCCGGGCACTGAGGGCGCACTCACCGACAACAACCCGGCGTGAAAAGTCACTGCAAGCACGTCTACATCCACCTGACACAGTGTAATCGGGCAGAGTCACCGCCCAGCCCGGGCACTGAGGGCGCACTCACCGACAACAACCTGGCATGAAAAGTCACTGCAAGCACGTCTACATCCACCTGACACAGTGTAATCGGGCAGAGTCACCGCCCAGCCCGCGCACTGAGGGCGCACTCACCGACAACAATCCGGCGTGAAAAGTCACTGCAAGCACGTCTACATCCACCTGACACAGTGTAATCGGGCAGAGTCACGGCCCAGCCCAGGCACTGAGGGCGCACTCACCGACAACAACCTGGCGTGAAAAGTCACTGCAAGCACGTCTACATCCATAATGCACTTCACCCACGGAGCATGCCCAGTGAGCTGCTACCCGCAACATTAGTTATTGTTACTGCACCCCACAACTTTAGTTCTTGCCACTGCCACCCGACTTGCTATCCGGACCACACTTCGTTCACACCTCTCTCTATCTCCTCTCTGCTGGCCTTGCTCCTCCTTGATAATGTCTGAAAAGAGTTCCAGGATGGCGAGCCAGCCAGCATTTCACTTTCTAATCTTACTCCGTCCGTGTATCTGGCTCACTGGCTGTTCACCATAGAGCAAAGAGACATGGCCCTTTGACTCAACTCTCCTCATTTCTCTTTCCTATACTCTACCTTTTTTTTTCTCCCTGGCTTATTTCTCCCGCTGATCAAGGGAGTTGTTTGCTTGTGCGGGCCCCTGTACCTTATCGCTCTCTCACTTTGTTCTTGTTGCTGGAACCTGCTGGAATCTGCTGAACCCGCCGTTAGACGTTCCTTCCTCTTGAACCCTTGTTGCTGTTACTGGATATGAATGCTCTGCTACCGCCGGACCGGAGAGTTTTGGGGCGCCCCAACAATTCATCGTTTCATTGTTGTAAAGACTTCCCCAGCTTCTATAACCATCCAACCTGAAGATTAATCTTCAACCAAAGATCGGACCAATTTATCAATGCCTTTCTATATTTCTGCAGTTCTGCAGTGGGTAACCGTTGTAAGGTTTCAAACACCCCATAAGCTAAGCACTGGCACCCACAACTACCGGACGCGGTGGTCGAATGGGTAGAGTGCAGGCCTCCCATGCGGGAAATCGGGAGTTCGATTCCCAGTCCAGTCAAAGAAATTACTTAAAAAATTTATACTTGTCGCTTCCTAGCTTGGCGCTCAGCATTAATTAGGATAGGGCGAGGACTGGTTAGGTCAGTGTAATGATAATGTGACTGAGTGAGATATCCAATTATGGTGCTGGCGGGCTGATTTATCAGTGGGCAGCACTATAAAGTTGCCATGAGCATGCACTATCACAAGTCGGTACCCATCCTGATATGACCTTAGATGTTGCCAGGACTCCAATAACTCCAATAACCAACCAAGCCATCCACAGCATCAGTTCAAAATTATCTAGAAGCTCTTTTCCATCAATATATAAGGCCTTTTCCACAAAGCTTGCACAATGAGCTAATAGTAATACTATAGTAATAGTGATACCCGCAACATTAGTCCTTGTCACTGCAATCAGATTTTGGGTTGATGGTGGAAATAATCAATAAGACCTTTCCCACGGTGTTGACTGCATTGTGAGCCTCTACCCACAATATTGGTTCTTGCCAGTTCTAACAGAGGGCGTATTTCTGGTGATGGAAATCATCTTAAGGGCTATTCAACAGGCGGATGCTGCACAGTCAACTGCTAGCCACAACATATGTTCTTGTCACTGCCCACTAACATTAGAGGGCAGGTTGGTGGTGGAAATCCTCTATAATATAAGACCTTTTCCAAAGAGCATACTGTATAATGAGCTGTTACCCATAACATTAGTGCTTCCACTGCCATCAGATAACAAGTTGTTGGTGATAATCGCCTATAAGACCTTTTCCACACAGCATGTTGCACAATGAGTGGCTACGTACAATAGTTCCTGTTACGGCCGTCAGAGGGTGGGCCGGCGGTAGAAATCTTATTTAAGACCTTTTCCACAGAGAATACCGCACAGAGAATTCCTACCAATATTAGTTCTTCTCAATGCCGCCAGAGGGTAGGGTTTGGTCGGGTAGCAGTGGATGGATAGGAATGGCAATGACTGTGGGTTCGAATCCCGATTTAGACGCAATGGCCTCTTTGTTTGCATCACCCCCCCCCCCCTCAGCCCTCACGAAACTTTCGTGGTGTAGTAAAGTGTTTATTTATAGTCTTCTATAATTAGTGACCTATTTGCATAACACTTTTTTACTAAATGTTCACTGACCAAGATTTGGTGGTTGGAGATTTGCATCCTGTCAACCCCTAAGGTCATATCAGGACAGGTGCCGACTTGTGAGGTGCCGACTTGTGACAGTGTGCACTCATGGTGACTTTATGGTGGTGTCCCACTGGGAAATCATGCCACTGGCACCATGACCCAATATCCCACTCAGTCACATTACCCTGACACTGAGCTAACCAGTCCTTGCCCTATCCTATTAATGCCGAGTGCCAGGCTAGGAAGCGACAAGAATCAATTTGATAAATCATTGGTTTGACTCGACCGGGAACCGAACTCCGGATCTCCCACACGCTAGGCCTGCGCTCTACCGATTCGGCCACAGTGTCCGGTCCTGGCCATGATTGAAGTTGCTTCTGTTTATTCAACGGCTTTAACCACAACAAACAAAGGACAAGAAAAAACCTGATAAGTAGCATTATTGCGGACTACCAGAGTACAATTTCCAATCGCCTTTCTGGTTAAAGCTGCATAATCCGATCATAGCATACACTTTCTGAAACCAATATACCCATGCCTAGATTTGATCCTACATATCCAACCCAGATACATAATTCACTTAAACACTTATTGTTGCACAGAAGAAATACGACGTCAATTAGATTTTTGTCTTAATCTCTCATCTTGCCATTCATGCAAGCATATTATGTTTAGCATTTTGATTTGCACATTAAAGTAATTTTGCACATGTTAATTTCAAATGTTTGCAAAGTCAAACATTTATAACTAGAGTTACTGCAAACTAAATTGAAGTAGATTATAGCGATTAAGATGATATATGTTTTATTAGTTTTAAATGACAGAAACTCAAAACCATTAGATTATGTCAGATTAAAAACCTCTTTGGCAGATAACAGGGTATTAAACAATGTTTGCATCTTCAGAAATACAAAGTATCCAAATTGAAACAGCTTAGTTTGGTTTAATATATATATATACATATATATTTGGGCGGTATATATAAAAGGGCTGTATATATATATATATACTGCCCTCATATATATGTATAAATTTAGGCTACGGTAAGGCAAAAGAGTGGCCCGGGGTGAATATACAGTGAAGAATAAATAAGAAATAATTAATTAAAGAAGAGAAGGGGGGAAACTCTGCCTCCTTTATATATATATAATAAATTATATTCTACAATATTTATATACACTTCCCATATATATATTTATATATATCTGAAGGTACCCGAACACTTGAAGTATTGTTTATCCACTGCCATATGCATCTTCACCTCAAAGACCCTATAATACTAAGACGGCTCACTCAACCTGTTCTGTGTAATCAAAATGATCAAACCCACCACTTGGTGCGCTGGCTGTTTTCTTGGTTAAACAGTTGCTATATTATTTGTATAAATGTGAAAGATGTGTGATAATGGCGATGCTGCTGATGATGCTGCTGATGATGTGTATTTGTTCATAGCAATTTCATATTGATGTGTATTTATACTTACCTATTTCATGTATAATATAATTGTATGTGTTTACATGTGAAACAGCAACCAGCAGCTGGGCTGATCAAACCCATCACAAGGTCTCACTGCGAAATTTATATTACCATGGGAGAGATAGGGAGTGAGCCGTCTTAGTGTTATCGGGTCTTTGTTCACCTCCAATAAAAAAGACCCTCTTTTTTTCCATTTTAAAGCCAGCTCCCGCGTACGCCAACAACCAGCAGTCACGACGGCAGACATGCACGTGACCGTCACGTGATCGACCCGACGGTCAGACACAAGCATGCATTGACTTTAATGGCCGCAGACCTTATAATTAAGGCGTTGTTATGCAGTGTCACATAATAAAATGCCGCCTACACAGGCGTTCATTGACCTGCTCTGTTGCTTACTAATAACTGCCATGTCATGCCGCCATCTTGTTTATCTCGTCTGATGTTTTGAGCAGTTGGCAAGGGAAGGATAGTTTGAGCATTACAACATGAGGCATATTGAATTATGTGTATATAAAACATTCACATATATGTTGTAATTATGTATTATATGTAAAAGGATGCAGAAATCAAGGTGGTCCCTAGATACAAGATTCACCCCGTACTGCTGCAGTAGGGGTGCAAACCAACCCTATGTAAAAGCTGTCGAAAATGCGGGTCAAAGAATTGAGAGCCTAATTTCACAATCTAAGAAGCAACAATTATTCTTTACATATATCTTATTGATAGCCCGCTACCTTTGAGTTGAAATATATAATATAATATCTAGTTTAATAAGATTTAAAAGTGAAATCGACGGCGTTCTGGCGCCGCCATCTTGTCTTTTTGCATTCTCTCCCATTTCACCAAATCTGTGCTGATATAAGTAGCCATTTGATATTGGAGCCACAGTTTCTAGTTCATGTTCCATACTAATCCTATTTTCGCCAGTATTTAGACTACATTGTCCTTCACCCGTGTACTACAAGTACCGGGTGAATCTTTTATCTAGGTGGTCCCCAGCTAACCCATAACTTTAACTAACATCAGGATAACGTTAATATTTGGCTATGGTAATTATAATGTTATACTGATATTATAGCATATTGTAATGCTTTGAGGTCTATTGTGACTGAGACAGAGGGCAGCCATCTTGGAACAGAATGTAAATACATGTAAAGTATACCCAGACATAATCCAACTTAATCTAGTTGATATTGGTGCGATCTTCATTACAAATTTGACAATGAGGACGGGATGATCTGGGCAAACCATCTTCTGACCATTTAATGGGAAACTAACGTGCATTTAAGTGACATTTAAGAAAAGTGAGTGAACCAGTTTACACATAAGAAAGGGCCACTGCAAGGCAACCAAAATCAAGGATCACAGCAAGTACCCATTAAAAACATTGTTTAGCATTGTATACCTGGTACTCAGGGCAACATGGCTATCCATTATCATTTAACATACAATGTTGCATGAAAATGTCATAATGACATTAGCAAACGCCTCTAGAATGTTATAAAATAACGTTATATAACATGTTTTACATGTCAAAATAATGTTTATATGACGTTTTTTTAATAACGTTATTGTGACATTCTATAACGTTATCCTGACGTCACTATGACGTTTTATTGTTAGCTGAGTCAGAAGAAAAGGTTCAACCTGGGAAATAGTGGCATACTTCATGGCATACTTCTATTTGTAAAGGCACAACATAGATTGAAACTAATCGTATATCTCAATCTAAACAAAAGCGTCAGCATAGAAAAGATTGTCTCCTTCATCTACCAGACTTTCTGACAGCAGCTACACACACATTTCCAACATGCCGCCACACATTTCGAGCACAAATTGGACTCATTGGTCATAAAAATAGAAATAGCGAATGGTAGACAGGAAGTGTGAATACTTATTTGTCTCTCATTTTTGCTTGAGTGCAAGTAAATAAGCAACACAAGGAATAATTAGTAGCATGTGGTGAATAAGGGGTCAAATTTCCCTGGATCATCAGCCCATGCTTTTTCTAATCTGTTCTTGAATGAATTTATTGACTCAGCATCAATAACATTTTGTGGGAGACTGTTCCATATATTTATGATCCTGTTTGAGAAACTGTTGCCTTAACTTTGAAATGGCTCTGGGTTTTACTAGTTTGAGAGTATGGCCCCGACTGCCTTCTCTTTTATTCAAGGTGAAAAATTGGTTCATATCTATTTTATCAAAACCCTTCATAATTTTAAATACTTCAATTATGTCACTTCTTTTCCTTCTGTAGGAAAGGGTAGGAAGTTTCAATTCCCTAAGCCTTTGTTCATAGGGTAAGTCCTTTATAACTGCACCTAATTTTGTTGCATGTCTCTGAACCTTTTCGATCTCCAGAATATCTTTCCGAAAAATTGGGCTCCAAATTTGTGGACAGTGTACCAAAATTGGCCTAACAAGAGACTTAAATAGAATGAGAAAATTGTTCTTGTTGAGGGGATGGAAAGTTCTTTTAATTATTCCTACTCTCTGGTTAGCATTTGAGACGAGTTCACAACAAATGATGAGTTGTTGTCGGCGTTGCCACCGATGGACAACCAAGAGAGAGAGACTATATATACCGGACGCCGTGGTCGAATATATACACATGCATACACAGTAAAACATCTCTAACCGACCACCTCCACAGATCAACCACGCCCCTATATCGATCGCTTTATTTGGGTAAAAAAAAAGATTTCCCATACAATACCATTTTAACAATAAAAACTCACTAAACCGACGACCCCCTTAAATGGACCATTTAAAGTCGGTCCCACGGCGGTCGATTTAGAGAGTTTTTACTGTATATAATGAGTCTGTCTCAAAAGGTGCTAAGCAATATGGGACAAAACTTTGTCCATTGTAATGATCAACATACTATCTGGTTATGCATTTGCTCAGGATAAACTGATTTGTTTTTTACATGGTGTTTCATTAATCCCAATAGAATACATATTGATTTGAAGCAAATGTCCTTGTGTTTTCAGTGTAACCGTTTCTGTGCTGTTTTGTGTCAATTGTTACAATGGACAACAACAAAAAGAGTTATCACCTTTTGAGACAGGCTCATATACATATATATATATGATGATGAATTATTCATCTACACTTCTCTGTATTAAACATAGCTTACTCAGAATTCTGTCCAGGTGTCATTTGCACAGTTATTAGTTATATTTACATAAATCAAATTCTGAACTGACCGCTAGAGTCACTAGGTTCTGGTTAAATGCATTCACACATGTACAGTTACCGAGGTCTAGTCTTGGTTACAAACAAATGGAACGCCGAGTGTCACAAAGAAAACTTCCGATGTGGCAGGTTGAGAGATTGTGAATCCATGGGATTCAAAAGTGGCCACGTCAAACCAATGACGTAAAGATTTATACTTGTCGCGACCTGCCCTGGCATTCAGAATTACTACCAACATTAGGATAGGGCAAAAAACAGCAGAATGAGGAAGACCAATTATATATGATTGAAATTTCTCCTGGTTAATCGTTGAATGTAATAATAATAATAATAATAATAATTGTAAAACTCCCTGGCCTGTATTTATAACTCATTCATCATGGGAGAGCAATCAAGTTATAATTTCTTAGCTCCCCTGGATTTCCTGTCACTACCGCCTCCTGACGTTTTCTTTAACCCTTCATGTTGAAAGTGAGAGAAGCACCCCCCCCCCCCCCCCACACACACACACATTCCCCCACTGCTGACTAAGTATATATGGGTCACTCTCCTGAAAACTGGTCAGCATGGGATGGGATTTTAAAACATCAATACAAAAGATTCCTACTTATTTTTTTCCTTATACTTTTCATATTCATGTTCAAATTTGATGTAAAAAATAAAGGAAATGAAATAAACTGTGTGCAACTTTGGTCCTTTTAGTTATGAAGTGCTTTTGTACCAACAAAAACATTTTACAGTCAGCCATTTGTAACATGACACATGGGACATGGTTAGATCCTGACTAACATCTTGTATTGCATTGATATATCAAACAAAACAGTTCCCAAATCAAAAAGGAAGTATTTATTAACGTGTATTCATGCTTAAATTAAAAATAAAAAAGTATTTGATATCTTCAGAAATAACATTACAAATTTCCGTCACAGATGTAACCAGTGGTGTCTGGATGCCACACAAATATTGTACACTAACTATTCAGTGAATAAAGCATGGCTGAGAATTACTTTTATTTTTTATCAATATAAGCGCTACATATTATGTATATTATGCCATGATTAATATGCTTCTGAGCATGAAATTATTTAATTCTGCTTAGATTTTTATTAAGCAGACTGTGGTGTCCTAAACATGTGTTACATCTGAGCAACACATGTTATACTGCCATAAGACATAGCTTAATCATGGACTACACCTTTATTTTTTATCTCATCAATTTATATTGTATATGGGTCGTTCTCAGAAGTTGTGTACCAATAGTGTGACATCAGTACCGCAAAATCAAAACGCTGCCAAAGTCCTATAAACAAGTTTCCTCAATGTGTATGTCCTTTTGTATCTGAATAATGTAATTTTCTATGTATTTAGCTACATCCATCCCAATAAGATACATAATACACAATATTAACATTTACTTTTGATCTAAAATATCTCCCACATTATTGGGCTAAATGATGAAATCTAAATATTGACACTCCAATAATGGGTTTCTTTGAAATATGCATTTCAAGTAGACTACCTCAAGTGGTACACAGTTTCTGAGAACGACCCATATAGATGTAAAGGGGAGATTCCCAGCTTTCATTGCCAACCAAAAATGTTAAAAATGCAAATATTCGATTTTAACTCTCCATGTGACACTTCTGGCCAGTATTCAGGAGAGTGACCCATATATGTAAAACAATCTAATTGTCATTTCCTTTTCCACAGAGCGTTCACACACAGATCTGGTTATCACCACCCCTGCCACCAGAGGGCGTGTCGGCATGGCAGTCCGCTATAAGACCTTTTCCACAGAGCATGCTGCACAATGAGCACTGCCACCCACAATGCTAGTTCCTGCCACTGCCAACAGAGGGCAGGTTGGTGGTAGAAATCCTCTATAAGTATAAGCCCCTTTCCACAGAGCATACCACACAGAAAGCTACCAGTTATAACCTTAGTTCCTGTAACTGCCATCAGAGGGCCGGTTGATTGTAGAAATCCTCTATTAAAACATGCAGTGAGTTGCTAACCATATTGTAACCTTTGTTCATGCCGTTGCCATCAGAGGGCAGGTTTGTGGTGGAAATCCACTATAAGGCATTTTCCATAAAGCACACTTCACAGTAGGCTACCAGCCATACCCTTACTTCCTGTCACTGCCACTAGAGGGCGGGACGGTGTTGGAAATCGTCTATTGTTAGCTAATCCTACTTAGTTTGAAGTTCAGAACTTGGGAGTACTTTATACCCTGCCTGTATGAACACGAATACTGGACTGGACAAGGGTGGTTGAAACGGTATGACGTCCCTTACCCATACAGAAGGTCGTGGGATCGATCCCGGCCGAGTTAAATCAAGGACGACTTACAGAATGGGACACTGATCGCAACATTGTCTGGTGATTGGTATAACTAGGATAGGCAAAGGACTGGTTGGCTCAGCGTCGGGATAATGTGACTGAGTGGGATGGTGTGTCATGGTGCTGGAGGAATGGTATCCCAGTTCGGCCACACTGTGAAGCCACTATGGGCGTGCAGAGTGTGCGGTGCCTGCCCTGATATGACCTCTCATGTTATATTCATTCAAAATCATGGGCGGATTGAAACCGTATTATAATCTGACCTATGTATTTAGTTGTTTGTTGTTTTACGTCCTTACAACATCTAGGTCATATCAGGACGAGTACCGACTTGTGACTGTGCGCACTCATGGCAACTTTATAGTGCTGCCCCACTGGAAGACCAGGCCACCAGCACCATGACCTGATATCCCACTCAGTCACATTATCCTGACTGTACCCATCCTGATATGACCTTAGCTGTTGCTAGGAAGTAATACTCCAACAACCAACCAACCACAGTTGGATAGGCTATTTCCATGAAAATCAAACTGAAACATAAGTAGCCTCATGACTCATGGGTCACAAATCATAGAGGGCTATAATTATAAACAAGCAGTTCACTGGGATAGAAGCCCACTACTAGCACTAATAGTTTGCTCTTTGTTAGGGTTCTATGTCCTAGCAACATCTAAGGTCACATCAGGGCGGGTACCGACTTGTGACAGTATGCACCCATGGCGACTTAATAGTGCTGCCCGACTAGGAGACCAGACCGCTGCCACCATGCCCCGATATCCCACTCAGTCACATTATCCTGATACTGAGCAAACCAGTCCTTGCTCTAACCTAGTAATGCTGAGCGCCAGGCTAGGTAGTGGTAAGCATAAATTGTGTAACTCATTGGTTTGACTCGGCCGGGTTTTGGCCTCCCTCCCAGCCGAATTTGAAGATCTTTGACTATGCCTTATAACTTATGTTATTCAACATTTCCCATTCCTTGTCTGACGTCCTAGAATGGGATGGGTGGGTTCGAATCCAGTCGAGATTCATCCATGGCTTTTCTCAGTAATTCCAAATGCAATGCAGAGGCTCTTTCTAGAATATGAATAACTTGCTAAGAGACAAGGAATATTCCTTTAAAGAATACATGTTAAAATCAAGTGACCAACATTTTAAGGTACCCGTCATGAGTGCGCACTGTCACAAGTCGGTATTCGTCCTGATATGACATTAGATGTTGCTAGGACGTAAAACAACAACAAACAAATAATCTTCCGTGATGCGTACAAAAATCCTGTGTGTTAATTATTACAGGTCAATAAACAGGACGTATATTTCTATGAATTAACTACTCACCCTTTACTTATTTATATTAATTTCGCCCCCCCCCCCCTAAAATGGTGTGCGATTGGCTAATCGGTAGAGCGCGGGCCCTGGGGCCTCGCGTGCGGAGATTTGGAGTTCGGTTCCCGGTCGAGTCAAACCAATGACTTATACAATTGACACTTGTCTCTTCCTAGCCTGGCCTCGGCATTAATGAAATAGGACAAGGACTGGTTCGCTCAGTGTCAGGATATTGTGACTGAGTGGGATAATGGGTCATGGTGCCAGTCACAACTGGTGACCTGATTTCCCAGTGGGGCAGCACTATAAAGTTGTCATGAATGTGCACTGTCACAAGTTGGTACCCATCCTGATATGACCTTAGATGTTGCAAGGACGTAAAACTCCTAAACCAACCTGCCAAAATATGGCGTTATAGTATTTCAATCCCCTTACCCACCCATCGACTGCACTGCTGGTACCATGGCCTCCATTTTTGTTAATTCCATTTCCTGCTGAGGTCTCACACATTCCATTCTGTTATTATAATGGTTTGACTGACATGTGCATTTACTTATTAGGTATTGATATGCAAATGTTGGTGCAATTGATTAATGGTTGACTGACGTAATACATATCGTAGTAGTCTGTGCTGACCACTCAGGCAAGGAGCCACGCGTATGGTTCCCCGGAACGGAAGGTTCGGCGAAATAGGAAATAACTATCACCTTTGTTATTTATATTCACATAATTCATTTTATATCATACATATATATATATATATATAAATATACAGACATATATAAATGATTATAAATATATATATAAATACAGTATAACCCCGTTAAACCAAGCTCGGTTAAACTAAACGATCGGTTAATCCAAACTTTTTTCGGCGGCCCGGCAAAATACTACTATTTATCATATAAAAAAGTTGGTTAAACCAAAGTCGGTTAATCCAAACTATCGGTTAATCCAAACAAACTTTTTGGACCTCAGGCAACTCCGGTATGGTTAAACTAATCTTTCATGTGGTTATAAGGTTATCTGAGACCCCACCGACTTTTTTATATGATAAATGGTAGTATTTTGCTGGGCCGCCGAAAAACGTTTGGATTAACCGATCGTTTGGGTTAACCAAGCTTGGTTTAACGGGGTTATACTGTATATACATTTAAAAAAACACTAATCAAAGTGTCAACACATATTGCATATTACACTCATAATGCACCTGCGATTTTGCCAAAGCCAAGTCAAAGTCGAAGCCAAAGCTCGAATAAACCAATGATCGGTTAATCCCAACAAATTTCTAGGGTCCCTTCAAGTTTGGTTATATACAGTTTGGTTATATACATACGCATATATATGTACATATATATGTCTGCATATATATGTACATATATTCAACGCATTGCAGAAAGCTTAGGGATCCCATACTAGAGCGCGATAGCATTGCCGCCATTGCACGAATACCTTTAGTTAGTAAAGCTTAGCCTTGTTGATCATTAGACACCTTTTCACCACTTGTGTACACCATATAAGAAGATAAAGGGATTACTGAGACTGATATTGGAGGTGATATTGGACCGGGCCAGTCCGAATATCAGTTTTATCACAGTTGGCAGGTCGCAAGTGATTGCAATGGATGTGCTACCAACACTATTTAGCCATTATATAAGTCCTATATATATATTTATATATATATGTACACACATATGCACAACATATATGTACATATAAATGTAACTATTTGCGTATATATGTACTTATATTATATATATATATGTAGATGTACTACATGTAAGTATGTATGTATAATGTACCTATACACATATATACATATATATGTAATATACATACATATATACGTAAATATATATGTACGGATATGTGTAAATATATATGAAAATATATATTTGCATATATATGTACATATATATTTAAATATATGTGTACATATATATGCAAATATATATTAAAGCATGTATCACCGGAGTTTAGCATGGCGTGGGAAGAGAGTAATAAAATCACCTCAATGCCAGACTCAGTGTCAGGATAATGCGACTGAGTGGGATATCAGGTCATGGTGCTGGTGGCCTGGTCTTCCAGTGGGGCAGCACTATAAAGTCGCCATGAGTGTACACTGTCCTAAGTCGGTACCCGTCCTGATATAACCTTAGATGTTGCTAGGATGTAAAACAACAACAAACAAACAAGCCTCAATGCCAAAATTAGTCATCTACCTTATACTACACAACTTTGACCGGAGCATACCAAACACTGTCATACGCCAACCGGCAAGGAAACAGGTGTTGAAGTTAAACTTGACTTACCTGCGTGTGATGTGGCAGTGTCTGTGAGACAGAAGAATACTCCAGTAGCCACGGGTTAGGTAGCTTATTTCCACAGTCACAGTACCAGGAACACGAGTGGTAATGGACGATTTGTATCATACACTTTACATTCCTTAACTTAAGGAAACATTGGAATATTGATGCCAAGTTCAGATTGCTTTTCCTTCCCTTCTGGTGTAAATCGATTAAATGTCACGATTAAAATAGCTCAACTTGTGCTATTTGTATATGTATGTCTGTCTATTCCTGTCTGTCTCTTCCTGTATATCTACTCTCTCTAGCTGTTTCTATTTCTATCTGCTTCTCCTCTTTCCCCCTCTCTGTCTTAGTATTTCTGTCTCTCACTCTGTCTTTCTCACGTTGTTTCTGTCTCAGGAGTTATGTCTCTCTCAGGTTCTCTGTACTTTTTCCTGTCTTTCTCTCTCTCTGTCAATATGTCTGTATTCCTGTTTGTTCTCTTCCCTATCCTCTTCCCAGTCTTATTGTGTATGTCTCTCGCGTTTTCTTTCTTTCTCTGTCTTTCAGTATGTCTCCCTTCCCTGTAGGCTACTAGTGTGTATGTCTCTATTTTCTGTTCTCTGTATCAATGTGTCTGTCTCCCTTCGCTATCCCTCTCTCCTCTCCCTTTTCTGTGTCAGTATGGTTGTCTCTCTCCTCTCCCTCTCTTCCCTTCACTGTGTCAGTATGTTTGTCTCTCTCCTCTCCCTTCTCTGTATCAGTGTTTGTCTCTCTCCCCTCCCTCTCTTCCCTTCACTGTGTCAGTATGTTTGTCTCTCTCTCTTCCCTTCTCTGTGTTATTGTTAGTAATTATGTCTGTCCCTCTCCCTCTCTGTATAAGTATGTATGTCTCCCTTCTCTCTCCCTTCTCTCTCTCAGTATGTATGTCTCCCTCCCCCTCTCCCTGTCTGCATGCCTTTCTGTCTGGCAGACCGGTGCTTGTAACTAATGTAAGTTGTAGAGACTCAGCTGCGTCCCACCTCGCCTACCTGCCTGCCTGCCTGGTCACACCTGGTCTGACACACCTGGTGTCCTCCCACTCCTGCAGCGCACTCTCGACTGACGCTTACTCACCTGCCGGACGCTTGCCGGAACGCTGCTCCCCCCCCCCCCTCCCACAGCGAAATTGGGTCAGGTGGCACGGTCCGCCAACCATCTAGGTCATACCGCTCCTTATATGGGCGGCGCGACCCGTGATTGATGGCCGATGGAGTCGTCTGCTCCCATGTCAGGTCATTGGAACGCTACGTATGTACTGATGTAGTAAAGGAGGACATTAGGCCACGCCCCCTTTCTTTGACTCTCGCACAGGCTGGTATGACGTCATTAGAACGGAAGAACTCCCCTTCCTGTAAGTGTCTTGCGTTGCCGTGAGTAAGGATTTCCCTGAGATGCACTTGGCTTGAGCATCCAGAAGCCGACTGTCATTTCAGACACAACCGGAAGTCGATGGGTGAGGCTTTTATTGGTTACGTTCTATTTACATTGTATAGGTGTGGTATATATTACATACATGCATATATATATATATATATATATATATATATATATATAGCAGTTTACATATCGGATTACATATGATATATATGATTACAATAGGCCTGAATATGTCCCAATAGACGCGCACTGTGCAAGTGCAGACACATGGATGCGTGTTTATTCAAAGTTAAAGAATTTCATGGATTTGTTTTTGTCGTGCACCTGAAATAAAGTAGGATTGTCTTATTTTACGTGCATTCAGTCTGAATATGATCGTAAATGTATGTGTGCTTTCAATCTTGAAATGGGTGTGTGCTTCTATTGGGTAGCGTGCTTCTATTGGGATATATACGGTAAATACACATCAAACTAGATTTGTCACTACCTTACTTGGCACTCAACATTATTAGGATATGATAAGCACTGATTGTGTTGCTCAGTGCTAGGATAATTTATTAGTGGAATAATAGTCGGGCATGGTGGTGTTACGTTAGTGTTGGCATGGTATCCAAATGGGGAAGCACTATAAAGTGGTCATCAGTTTTCGCACTGTCACAAGTCACTATCCATCCTGATATGCCCCTAAATGGTGCTAGGAGGCAACACCTCAAATAAACCAAAGCCAGAGTAAGCTGCGTATAGCATTGTCGGTGCGTACAGTCAATGGTGCCACCTGACACAGGGTTCACGCTCCACTGCACACCCTTCGTTTCCTCCCAGCTGGAGCAGAAGAACGGCGCAAACAACAAGGAAGGGTGAGTCAGTGTACAGTCAGTGCACAGTCAGTGTACAGTCAGTGCACAGTCAGCTACAGTCAGTGTACAGTCAGTGTACAGTCAGCGCACAGTCAGCGCACAGTCAGTGTACAGTCAGCGCACAGTCAGCGCACTGTCAGTGTACAGTCAGTGTACAGTCAGTGCACAGTCAGTGCACAGTCAGTGTACAGTCAGTGTACAGTCAATGTACAGTACAGTCAGTGCACAGTCAGCGCACAGTCAGTGCACAGTCAGTGTACATTCAGTGCACAGTCAGTGTACAATCAGCGTACAGTCAGTGCACAGTCAGCATACAGTTAGCACACAGTCAGTGTACAGTCAGCATACAGTCAGTGCACAGTGAGTGTACAGTGAGTGTACAGTCAGCATATAGTTAGTGTCCAGTCAGGGCACAGTCAGCGTACAGTCAGTGTACAGTCTGTGTGCAGTCAGTGTACAATCAGTGTACAGTCAGTACACAGTCAGTGTACACTGAGTATACAGTGAGTGTACAGTGAGTGTACAGTCAATGCACAATCAGTGTATGGTTAATGTGCAGTGAGTGCACAGTGAGTGTACAGTCAGTGTACAGTCAGCACACAGTCAGTGTACGGTGAGTGTGCAGTGAGTGTACAATCAGCACACAGTCAGTGTACAGTGAGTGTAGAGTGAGTGGACAGTGAGTGTACAGTCAGTTTACAGTGAGTGTACAGTCAGTGTAAGTTATCATACAGTCAGTGTACAGTCAGTGCACAGTGAGTGTGCAGTGAGTATACAATCAGCACACAGTCAGCAAACAGTGCACGTCCTGGTATGGCCTAGGGTCTTACTGGGGCGTAAAACTACACCAACCACCCAGCCTCCCCGAGCCCTCTGTGGTTGGGCTCTTAAGCTGCCTTTCCCCCCCTCCCCCCCCACCCCCAATTTCTCTGACCACTACCCAACTCCCGGCCACATGGGACCGCTTTCAGCGGTGCCCATTCAGTGCTGCAGATTTGCAGCCTTCAGTGCACCAATGCGACTGAAAACTCCCCCAAAACAAACAAGACTCGGCCTCTACACTCTCACAGCACCCCCACCCCATACAAACTGGATATATGCTTGGAGTTATGCCATACTGAATTACACAAACAGAACTGATGCTTGGATTTATCCCATACTGGATTACATCGACGGAACCGATTGTACCAACAGACTCTTATTTCAGGTGTTTCCCCAACCTGTGAAAGTTACGGATTGCCCGGTGTTTTGTGTTTTGTTTATTCCAAGCATGTGCTGTCATGGCCAGTACATTTCTCTCATAGACTTTTGTGTTACTCATTTCCGTTAGTAGTATTGGGAGCCACCATATGCCTAGTGTCCCTGCGGGGTGGGTTACTGTGTAACCTGATTTTGTGGTGTATTGCTGTGCTTGTATTTGCAGGTGTGTCTCCCTTCTAGTTGTTAATAGAGAGTGTACAGTGAGTGTACAGTGAGTGTACAGTGAATGTCCGGTCGGTGAGTGCGCAGTGAGTGTACAGTCAGTGTACGGTGAATGTGCAGTGAGTGTACAGTCAGCACACAGTGAGTTTATAGTGAGAATAGTGAGTGTACAGTCAGTGTACGGTGAATTTGCAGTGAGTGTACAGTCAGCACACATTGAGTCTATAGTGAGAGTACAGTGAGTGTACAGTCAGTGTACGGTGAATTTGCAGTGAGTGTACAGTCAGCACACAGTGAGTCGATAGTGAGAGTACAGTGAGTGTACAGTCAGTGTATGGTGAATGTGCAGTCAGTCTACAGTCAGCACACATTGAGTCTATGGTGAGAGTACAGTCAGTGTACAGTCAGTGTACAGGTGAATGTGCAGTGAGTATACAGTCAGCACACAGTGAGTCTATAGTGAGAGTACAGTCAGTGTACAGTCAGTGTACGGTGAATTTGCAGTGAGTGTACAGTCAGCACACATTGAGTCTATAGTGAGAGTACAGTCAGTGTACAGTCAGTGTACGGTGAATTTGCAGTGAGTGTACAGTCAGCACACAGTGAGTCGATAGTGAGAGTACAGTGAGTGTACAGTCAGTGTATGTGAATGTGCAGTCATCTACAGTCAGCACACATTGAGTCTATGGTGAGAGTACAGTAGTGTACAGTCAGTGTACAGGTGATGTGCAGTGAGTATACAGTCAGCACACAGTGAGTCTATAGTGGAGTACAGTCAGTGTACGTCAGTGTACGGTGATTTGCAGTGAGTGTACAGTCAGCACACATTAGTCATAGTGAGAGTACAGTCAGTGTACAGTAGTGTACGGTGAATTTGCAGTGAGTGTACAGTCAGCACACAGTGAGTCGATAGTGAGAGTACAGTGAGTGTACAGTCAGTGTATGGTGAATGTGCAGTCAGTCTACAGTCAGCACACATTGAGTCTATGGTGAGAGTACAGTCAGTGTACAGGTGAATGGGCAGTGAGTATACAGTCAGCACACAGTGAGTCTATAGTGAGAGTAGAGTCAGTGTACAGTCAGTGTACGGTGAATTTGCAGTGAGTCTACAGTCAGCACACATTGAGTGTATAGTGAGAGTACAGTGAGTGCTCAGGCATAGTCAGTGGCATAGTCAGTGTGTAGTAGACAGTGAGTGTACAGTCATTGAACAGTGGTGACCAGTAATGGCCCTGTCACACTACGATGTATCTCGCCGGCGTGCCGCAAACGGGCAAAATCACTTTTAATCGTCGAGACACATCAAAACTTTTCGGTGTCAGCACAACGTATTGGTAGCGTGTGGCCGACGTTGTGGTAATGTATATCGACGTGTGAGAAAAAAAAAAAAAGGTTTAGCGCAACGTGTGGGAACGAGTCTCACGCGCGGGTGGCATGTGCCTAGCGTTCGCATAACGTTATTCCAGCGCATCTAACGTATCTCGACGTGCCCCTAATGTCACCATAATGTTGGCACCAGGATGTTGTCACATGTCGAAAGTTTTGTGCAAGCACAAAACTTCACCGACCCCCTGACGCACGCCGCCGACTGTCGCCGTAGCTCAACGTATACCAACGCGTGCCTAATGCATGCGTAACGCTTCCTGATGTATCCCGACGTAGCGGCAAAAAATCACAAACGTCAACGCGCATTGGCGAGAAGCGTCGTAATGTGCCAGCACCATTTGTGTAAATATGTGTAATTTCTATACCGTGTAGTCATTCATTATTTTATATGTTATCACTTCAAAATAGCTCCAAAGTTAGCCATGTGTAATCCCCGCTACTGTATGGCTGTCAAGGAGCTCATGACAAGCAAGTAAGATATTTATTTTTCAAATATGGCAGGAACTCGAAATCATCGGATTCCGCACCTTTAACTGCCAATAACTATAACTGTAAATCCACTGCCACGCACTGTTAGAAGTCACTAACATGTTGCTAGGCTGTAAAACTCCACCGACCCCATAATCAACGCGCAGAAACAACTTAAACAAAATGAGCCCAACGTGCTAACAATCCATAACTGTCATGAATTAATTATTCACGGCTGATTTGGCTCGGGTAGCTTTCACACATTTTGACCTAGATTCAGTGAGCACTAATTAGGTCACGGTTGAGCTAATTGCACGTGACTCACGGGGCATGCGTGTTCATCTGTCTATGGGTATCGCAGCGTAAAACCGGCATTCCATTGATTGGCAAAGTTGGTTGGTTGTTGGAGTTTTACTTTTACGTCCTGGCAACATCAAAGGTCATATCAGGATGGGTACCAACTTGCGACAGTACACACTCATGGTGACTTTATAGTGCTGTCCCAATGGGAGACCAGGCTGCTGCACCATGACCTGATATCCCACTCAGTCACATTATCCTGACACTGAGCCGACCAGTCCTTGCCCTATCCTAATAATGCCGCATACCTGGGGCTACAAAGCGACAAGTATCAATTTTTAAGTCATTGGTTTGACTCAACCAGGTTTCGAACACGTGGGTTCGAATCCCACGATCTACCAAAACGGGAGACGGACGGTCTGCTCATTCAGCCACGCCACCTGGTGAATGTGTAAAGTATGTTGTCCTTGTCTTCAGCGATGTGACGTCAGAGAGGGAGTGGGGGGGGGGGGGTTCAAAGCAAACTTCTTTTTTTTTTCTTCTTGAAGATTTATACTGCATATCATGGTTAAGTCTGAATAGACTTGTTTTCACCATTAGACAGTTTGTTGATGGAAAGCCCAAGCCTACATTTGTACCGACCCAAGGGATGTTTTACCTCCCACACCACATAGACATGGTATGAGAATTGAGAGCAACTGGCCTTTGATGACGCTGTAAGTTATACACAGTGGTGGAAATCCAAATTGGCAGAGTTGCATATGGGGAATTATCACCGACCTTCAGATTAGGAGTCTGACCTAGAAAAAAAGTCAAACACTCTAACCACTCCACTACAGAGAACTTTCCAGAATAAAACATTCCCATTCACCTACAGAGTTAGTGAACGAATGGGGTTTTACAACCTAGCCACACAACCATATAAGCTGACAGGACGCAATTGCCAAATCGGCAAGAATGCTGGGTGGCTTCCTGTGTTGGATATCCTGCGTTTGAATCCCTGGCCGATTCAAACCAATGACTTACAAAATTGATACTTCTCGCTGTACTACCTAGCCTGGCACTCGGCATTAAAAGGACTGGTTTTACTCCGTATCAGGATAATGCAACTGAGTGGGATGTCAGACCATGGTGCTGGTTGCCTGGTCTCCCAGTAGGGCAGCACTATATAGTCATCAAGAGTGTGCACTGTCACAAGGCGGTACCCATCATATGACCTTAGATGTTGCCAGGAAGTAAAACTCCAATAACCAACCAACCAATGTCGTTGGTGCAGTGTCAATGCTGAACAGATGCGTTGAACCGTTTAGAGGGGCCACTGTAATTTAGGTTTTCAATGAACTTTTAATTAGGTCAATTAACACCCACCCCGGTTGTGTGTCTAGCCTGGGACGCGCCTTTGGTGCGAAAATAACGGTGTTTTACCGCCGAGGTAATTAATTAACCCACTTAGCGACCAACCAGCCATATGTACACCGCATATATTTATATGTTCATATATGTATATATATATTTTACCTCGGTATACAGCCTCAGGCTAGCCTCAGGCTAGGGAGAAGGAAGCACATCCGGGTCCAGCAATTAGCATAAACAACTCACGATTGGAATTACGTTTCGTTGAGTTGCTCCCGCAAATTTAGTCTACACACAAGCAAATACGCAGTAAGTATAAAAAAACTGTGGTTAGCTTAATTATGATGCATTATAGCATCGTTATAGAAAGTTCAGAACTTTCTTTGGTCCTTTTTGGACTAGTTTCATCGTTTATAAAAAACCAAGGATAGAACGCTCTAGATTCCTTCTCGAAGGAACGAAACCGATTCTTAGCGGTTCTGTCAACACCCGTGTGAACATGGGTAGAGATGTGGGCTTTGCCTCATCTCCTGTGGAAATTCTCTCGGACTCTAATAGAGAGTGATGTTGGAGATGCTCCTGGGTTTCTTTTATAGACTCCCCACAATATTTTCAGGCGTTTCTCCGAGTTTCGTAGCATTTTCTCCAACCTGCTGGCGTAGTAGTCGCAGGGGGAGATGTGTGCGGAACAGAGAGATGGGCGAGCCGATACACTGGTCCCGACCCCGCGTAAGATTTGGGCTTGACCCACAATCCACGCACAAATTTAGCTTATTACGCCTGTGTTATAACGGTCTAAACACGTTCTCTAACACCACTAGATGTCCAATTATGTTTTAAACAACAAAATTGTGACATTTATAAATACCGAGACTGACCAACATGTTTGGTTTCAGATCCCGATGGCCACGAAGCGGAGTAAGCGCGTTGCAGCAGCAGCCGAGGGACGTGCTCCCAGGGCCTCGGACGAGGAGTACGACTCCTCGCCGGTGTTGTCGGCAATGCCCTCACCACAGCCCGGGGCGCATATACTCTCCGAGCCGGAGGAAGAGACAGTGCCTGATGGCCCCACAGTTCCTGACTGGGAGGCTCGGTGGACGGCTATGGAGAGTCATATCCTGTCTCTCAAACCACCGCCGTCTCTTAAACGGCATAGGCCGGGGTTCCAAGACGAGTCGGACTGGGAAGACTTCTCAGAGACAGACTCGGCGATCGAGCCGAGGGCTCCTCCTCCTCCTCCTAAACGGAGTAAGAAGAAGAAACACGTTACTTCTTCTGGTGATGACTTCACCAAAGAACGTAACAAGACCGGGCTTCGCAAGAAGCGAAAGACCAAGTCCAAGAAGAAGAAGAAGAAGAGGAAAGATTCTTCTTCTTCTGATTCCTCCACAGATTCTACTTCCACGGAATCAGACTCAGACACACAATATGAAGGTGTCTATGCTGCCATTGGTGGCAAAGTGTCTAAGAAGGTGGAGAAGCCGAAAGCTAAGCGAGTTAAAACTACCATGCTTATGCGCGAGACCATAAATGGTCATTTCCGTACCTTCAAACCGGCGGAAATCATCTCCAAGCTAGGAGATGAATTGACGGGCATTAAAGGTGTCCCCAACTCCATCATTAAAGAGATGGATCGAGATGTCAACATGATGGAAGACCGTAAGAAATTTGAGAGCGTGTTACACATAGCGCATAAGGCGGTGCTCGGTACGTTAACGGCCATCACTCCGGTGGCAAATCGAATGCAAAGAGAAAACAAGTTCTCATCCTTGGCAAAAACCATGGTCAAAGGCATTGCACTGTTAACAGCGGCAGGTAATTACTTGTCCTACCGAAGATATGAGAATGTCTTTAAGTCGGTTTGCACAGACGCTGGCAAAGAGGTGGCCCGCTCAAAGAAGGTCATGGACAATGATGGGAAAGAGTATACGCTCTTTCTGGCCCCAGAGCCGATCAAAGGGAAGCCTTTGGACAAAACCAAAATGTTTGGCGGCCAACTACAATACCTCTATAAAGAGGTAGAAACCGCAGCGAAAAGTGGCAAAAATATGGATGGCAAAAAAAAGCAGGAAGCCCCACGCTTCAAAAGGTCACGAGGGGATTTTCGCCCACGACGGCTCGGCAGAGGTTCCAGACCGGGCTCACACTTCAGCCAGTCTTTCCGGGGCCGGGGCGCCCGCCCAGGCTGGACCGACAACACCGCACGGCCACTGGGCCGCGGCTTCAACTCCCCGAGACCCTTCCAAAGGGGCGGGTCCAAGTAGAGGCCCAAACACAGACTTTACAAGTCCCCGCCGCCTCTAAAACCACACAAACTGTAAGCAACTTTGTGGCTGGGAATATTCATAATCATATTTCTGAATGGGACAAAATTACCAGTGACCAGGATATTTTACAAATAGTTAAAGGTGTTCAAATTCCCTTCATACAAATACCCGTACAAGGGAGAGTTCCGTTTCCCTATCAAATTGAACAAATTGAACGAGAGGCACTAACTGAACAGGTACAAAAAAATTTTGACAAAGGCATTATCCAAAAGGTTACACACTGCCCTGGAGAGTTTATTTCAAACATCTTCTCGAGACCCAAACCTAATGGAGACGTTCGAATGATTCTGGATTTAACAACCCTTAATAAAATGATAGAATATCGACATTTTAAAATGTTTTCACTAGATACGGCACGAGACCTCATTACACCAAATGCGTGGATGGCTAGTGTTGACTTACAAGATGCATATTACACAGTTCCCATAGCGGAACGACATCGGAAATTTCTCCGTTTTCTTTGGGATAACCAACTCTATGAGTTTACCTGTATGCCGAATGGCTTAGCTTGTGCCCCTCGTTTATTCACTAAACTGCTTAAACCTGTTTTCTCACTTATGGCATGGAATGGTCACATAATGTTTCCTTACATAGATGATTCCTTTATAATGGCGTCAACACACATTGGTTGTGTAAATGCCGTTTTGGATTTATGTGCATTACTCACTAAATTGGGGTTTTATGTACATCCGCATAAGTCAGTGCTTCACCAACAAAACAACTCAAATGTTTAGGGTTTATTCTTGATACACAGTCCCTCACAGTGTCGATAACAGAACAGAAATTAACTAAGTTTATGACCACAGCGACCCAGCTTCTTAAGTTACCGAAACCTAAGATTAGACAGGTCGCAGTTCTTATCGGGATAATGATATCATATGCACCCGCTATTCTATATGGGAAAGCCCATATTAAATCTCTAGAAATAGATAAAAATTTAGGATTAGCACGCACTAAAGGTAATTTTGAACGAAAGATGTTTATTTCTGAAGAAGGGTTACAGGACATTCAATGGTGGATGCAACATATCGCAAATTCACCCAATCCAATCCGCATGGCGGAACCAAATACAGTAATTACCACTGATGCTTCGTTAGAAGGGTGGGGAGCCCATCGTGATGGGCTAGTAACAGGAGGTAGATGGCTACATGATGAAGAGTCAGATCACATTAATGCGCTCGAGTTGCGTGCTATTTATTTGGGTCTACGTAGCTTAGTAAAGATACCTAAATCACAAGTTAGAATACTAACTGATAACACTACAGCTATGGCATATATCCGTAACATGGGTGGAACCAAATCAAAGCCTTGCAATCAGTTATCTAAACTGATTTGGAACTGGGCACAGGCTCAACAAGTCTGGCTGACTGTAGCGCATATTCCAGGGTCACAAAATACACTTGCAGACCATAAGAGTAGAAAATTTGACGACCATTTAGAATGGTCCCTGTCAACACGTTTGTTTAAGTTCATTTGTGCAAAATGGGGACACCTAAAGTTGACTTGTTTGCATCACGAAATAATAATAAGTTACCCTGTTATGTTTCTTGGCATCCCGAACCGGATGCTTGGAAAGTTGATGCATTTACTATTACCTGGGAAAAAAAAAATTTCTATGTTTTCCCACCGTTTAGCGTTATCAGCCGAGTAGTGAGAAAAATCAGCATGGAGGGGACACACGCCATACTGATTGTGCCCGATTTGGACACGCAACCTTGGCTGCCAGCAGTTACACAAGTGGCAAAAGAACATATACGATTCCCAAGAAAACCCGGGAACCTAACGCACCACGGACCGCTAGTGGTTCACGGCGACGTGTCAGCGACACCCCTATTGGCATTCCTTTTCTAAGAAAACAGCTGCAGCAATTTGGGTTAGACAAAATTATGGAAGACAGGATAGTAGCTGATGCATGGAGGCCAGGAACTGTTAAAATGTACACAACTTATTTAAAGAAATGGGGTGTACATTGTTTGCTAATGAAAGTTAAGCCAACAAATCCAACAATTGCACAAGTAGCTCGTTTTCTTCGTTCTCTAGAGGATGAGGGACTAGGATTTGGGGCGGTCAATGCGGCAAGATGCGCATTATCAATTATATTACCTAGAATTGACGGCGAAACAATTGGTAAACATTATGTCCTTCATTATTTACTTCGGTCAATTTATCAAAGGAATCCTCCAAAACCAAAGTATAGTCGCTTTTGGGATGTTTCTATAGTATTTAAGTTGTTCCAGGCTTGGCCTCACAACTCTTGGTTAGTTGTAAAACAATTAGGTTTTAAGGTCGCGGTCTTGTTACTATTAGTAACGGGACACAGAGGACAGACGATTGTTGCTTTATCCTTAACGGGATTAGAAATAGACAAGAAACAAGCTACGTTTGATTTAGCACAATTGCTCAAATCAAACACGCTGGGTGACCCTTTATCTACGGTCCACTTAGACTACTTCCCAAATGATCGTAAATTATGTGTTGTGTCAGCCATACGGCTTATATATCCAAGACAAAGGACTTACGTGCATCACAACAACTATTAGTGAGCTTCATAAAGCCACATAATGCAATTTCAAGAGACACCCTTGCCAGATGGACAATCAGGGTGTTGAAATTGGCTGGAGTGGATACGGGCAAATACTCTTCCCACTCAACCAGAGGTGCCATGGTTTCCAAGGCATGGTTGCTCGGTATTTCTGTAAAAAGAATACTAGCGCACGCAGGCTGGAAGACAGCTAAGTCGTTTGCAAAACATTACAACAAACGACTAGAAAAGCCTACCGGCATTGCAAAGCGCCTGCTCACCAACTAACAAGAATAGGTGAGAACAAAAACTTTGAATGATACAATTACTAATACAATGACACATAGACATGTTATAATAAGAATGAATGATATTAAGGATAAAAATGAATTATGTAAAAGTCTCCCTAGCCTGAGGCTAGCCTGAGGCTGTATACCGAGGTAAAATAGTATAGTTATACGAGTCTTACCTGGGTATAGATGATGGATAACTGCTGTTTTCCCGAGGTATAAGCCTCGGGTAGACGTGGGCTAGGGCCCGCCCACCACACCCTACCACGTCTATTCCCTTGGTGTACCATTAGGGGAAAATCATAGTATCCAATGTATTGAAAGATCATTTTTATCCTGAATAAGTAGGTAAAGATTGCTGGACCCCGATGTGCTTCCTTCTCCCTAGCCCACGTCTACCCGAGGCTTATACCTCGGGAAAACAACAGTTATCCATCATCTATACCCAGGTAAGACTCGTATAACTATACTATATATAAATATGTGAATTATTATGCATATATAAAAAAAAATACATATATATTAACAGAGCATATATAAGTGTATATATATATATATATATATGTTGTTGTTAGGATAGGGCAATTACTGGTTAGCTCAGTGTCAGGATGTGACTGAGTGGGATATCGGGTCATGGTGTCGGCAACCTGATTTCCCAGTGGGGCAGCACCATAAAGTCGCCATGAGTGCGCACTGGCACAAGTCAGTACCCACCCTGATGACCTTAGATGTTGCCAGGACGTAAAACTCCAACAACCAATCAACCATAATTGGATAAGTAGGGTCAAATATGGGCAAGTGCTTGGGCTTATAAAAATGGTATGGTTTCATCAGATTAATAATATTATACAATTTAATCTTTAAAATAAAAATAAAAATTAAGTAGGCATGAACATCGCAATTATTATTCAAACACAATGTGACTGAATCTGAGAGTTGATATGTGTTTATTAATTGCATGACATAACTAGCAGTAGTACATTTGCTGAGATTACAACACATTTATCAGTTAAATTCTTTAATTTATCTAAATATTGTAGCGCATGAGGATCCTTTCCCCTGAAAAGTAAATCTTCAACAGATCAAAACTAACTTGCGATTATAAAATCTGCAAATGACATCCACATGTCCGCATCACATCGTGAATTCAATTATTATAGTATTTTCCTGTTTAATATGAATGCCTTTAAATATGAATGCCTTTTTGGGGTCATGGAAACCATCACCCAAATATTCACCATACACCAAAATACATATGTTATTTTGGTTTTGTGATACAGATTATTCATATATATTATTTGCTAGGTTTTACTATTTTTTCTAGTTTAAAAATATAAAGGAGTCTATCACAGTCTTTGTTGCCTAGTCCGATGGTTTTAAATTTCTGCTATGTTTGTTTTTAGAAAACTATATTACGTCCATCATTATATTCTACTTTATTTTGAAGTAATCTTTATTTTACAAAGACTAACTTTAGGAATATATCAAGTGAAGACATGCTTTATTGTGACATGCTTTATTGTGACATGCTTTCATCGGACTATACAGCTTTAAAGCAATTATAAAATTCTTATTGTCCTCAGTATCTTGAGTAAGATGTATACATACAGTGTGTTCTGCAATAGTTTATATATATATAGTATAGTTATGCGAGTCTTACCGTGTACGGATGACTGATAACTGGTGTTTACCGAGGTAATAAAGCCTCGGATAGATGTGGGCTAGGGAGAGGTAAGCACGGTCCGGTACCAGCAATCTTAACCTACTTATTGGGAGGATAAAAATACTTTCAAACATGGATATATTATTTTACGAAAAGGTAGACACCACCGAATAGATGTGGCAGGGGTGTTTGGGGTGAGGGCCCTAGCCCCACATCTATCCGAGGCGTATCCTCGGTAAAACAACAGTATCCATCATCTGTACCAAGGTAAGACTCGTATAACTATACTATTTTACCTCGGTAAACAAGCCTCAGGCTAGCCTAGGCTAGGGGAGACCTTTACATAATTCATTTTTTATCCTTAATCTCATTCTTTCTTATCCTTATTACATTTCTAAATTTTTGTTCCTCACCTATTCTTGTTAGTCTGGCAAGAAGACGCTTTTGCAACGCCGGTACGGTCCTTTTCTAGTCGTTTATTATATTGTTTTGCAAGACGGACTTAGCCGTCTTCCAGCCTGCATGCGCTAGTATTCTTTTCACGAAATACCAAGCCCCCGTGCCCTTGGAAGGACCATTGGCTTCGCTAGTTGAGTGGGAAACGAGTATTTATCGTATCCACTCCAGCCAATTTCAACACCGTTAATTTTCCATCTGCAGTGTGTCTCGTGTGAAATCGCTTATGTGCTTTATTAAAGCTCACTAATAGTTGTTGTGATGACGGTAAATCCTTTGTTTGTATATATAAGCCGTATGGCGACACAACAATTAATTTCGTCATTCGGAAGAACAGTCTAAGTGAACCGTCTTGATAAAAGGGTCACCTAACGTGTTCGATTTAAGCCAATTTTTCTAAATCAAACGTAGCTTTGTTTGCTTGTCTCCCCCATTTCTAATCCGTTAAGGGATATAAAGCAACAATCGTCAGTCCTCTGTGTCGGTTCCTAACAATTACAGGAACCGACGGACTTAAAACCTAAACTGTTTTTATTATTACACGAGTTGTGGAGGCCAAGCTGAAACAACTTAATATTGCTATAGAAAAATCCCAAAACCGACATACTTTGAGTTTTGGAGGATTCCTTTGATTAAATTGATACGAAGTAAATAACAAATAACATGATGTTTTCCAACTGTTTCGCCATCAATTCTAGGTAATATAATTGATAACGGCACACCTCGAGCCGCATTACATAAATCGATCAAAGGAAAGCCTTCATCCTCTAGAGAACGGAAGAAGAAGGAAACCGAGCTACTTGTGAAACTTTGGATTTGTTGGCTTAACTTTCATTAACCAAAACAATGTCACCCATTTCTTTAACATAGGTTGTATACATTTTGGACTGTTCTGGCCCTCAGGCATCGATACTATCCTATCCTCAGTAATTCTGTCCAAATCCAAAATTGCTGTAGCTGCGTCCTTAGAAAAAAGGAATGCCAATAGGGGGGTCGTTGACACGTCGCCTGTGAACCACTAGCGGGTCCGTGGGTGCGCAGATTCCCGATATTCTTGGGAATCGTATACGTTCTTTTGCCAGTTGTGAAACTAGCTGGCAGCGCTCAAGGGTGCGTGTCCCCAATCGGGCACCCACCAGTATCGCATGTGTCCCTTCCAAGCCGATTTTTTCTCATACTCGGTTTATAATGCTAAATGGTGGGAGAAAATATAAAAATAATTATTTTCCCAGGTAATTAGCAAACGCATCTACTTTCCAAGCATCCGGTTCAGGATTGCAAGACACATAACAGGGTAACTTGTTATTATTTCGTGATGCAAAAATAAGTCAAACTTCAGGTGTTACCCCATTTTTCACAAACGAAGTTAAACAAAATGTGTAGAGAGAGGACCACTCTAAATGGTCATGGAAATTTCTACTTTTCTAATCTGCAAGTAGTATTTTGTGACCCGGAATATGCGCTACAGTCGCCAGGACTTGTTGAGCCTGAGCCCAGTTTCCATATCAGTTTAGATAATGATTGCAGACTTTGATTTGGTTCCACCCATGTTACGAATATATGCCATGGCAGTAGTATTATCAAGTTAGTATTCTAACCTGTGGATTTATTTAACTTTACTAAACTCGTAAGCCCAGATACAGAGCACGCAATTCTAGTGCATTAATTTAGTCTGATGATTTTTCATCATCAAAGCATTTTACCTCCTGTTGTGACCCATCTCGATGAGCTCCCCAACCTTCTAACGAAGCATCAGTTTAGTAATTACGTATAGGTTCCTCCATGCGGATTGGATTTGGTGAACTTGCTATATGTTGCATCCACCATCCAATATCCTGTAACCCTTCTTGCGAAAATAAACATCTTTCGCTTCAAAATTGCCTTTAGTTCGTGTTAACGCTAAATTTTTATCTATTTCTAGCGACTAATATGGCCTTCCCATATAACACGCAGGGTGGCCATTTTTAATTTTTTTGAGGGCATATGCCAATTAAGACAGCAGCCTGTCTAATTTTTGGCTTTGATAACTTAATACGCTGAGTCGCTGTTAGTCATAAAATTATTAGTTTTTTGTTCTGTTATCGACCACTTGTAGGGACTGTGTATCCAGAATAAACCCTAGCATTTGAGTTGTTTTGTTGGTTTAAACACTGACTTTTGTTGATGTACATAAAACCCCCCAATTTAGTGAGTAATGCCAATAATCCAAAACCGCATTCAACAAACAAATTTGTGTTGATGCTATAATAAAAGAATCATCTCATGTATGGAAACAATTATATGACCTTCCTCGCCATTACCGAAAAACAGGTTTAAGCCAATTTAGTAAATAAACGTGGTGCACAAGCTAAGCCCTTCGGCATACAGGTCAACTCACTAGAGTTGGTTATCCCAAAAATAATCGAAGAAATTTTCGGTGTTGTTCCATTATGGGAAGCGTTTAATATGCATCCTGATAAATCAACACTCGCCATCCACGCATCTGCGTGTAAATCAGGATCCCGTGCCGGATCTAGAGAGGAACATTTTAAAATGTCGATATTTCACCCTTTATTAAGGATTGTTAAATCCGGATCATTCGAACCTCACCATAGTCTCGGTCTCGAGAAAATGTTGAAATAAACTGTCCTGGAACAGTGTGTCACTTTTGATATTAATTCCTTTCTCAAGAAAGAATTTATGGACTGTTTAGTTTAGTGCGTCTCGTTCAACTGGTTGAATGTGATATGGAAAAGGTTATTATACTTTTTGTACAGGAATTTGTGTAAACGGGAATTTGAAACCCCTAACTATTCTATAATTCTTGGTCACTAGTAATTTTGTTGCCACTCAGAAATATGATTACTAATTTACCTGCCACAAAGTTGCTTCTTAAAGTTTGTGTGTTTTTTTAGAGGCTGCAGGGACTTGTAAAGTTTGTGTTTTGGACCTCTACTTGGACCGCCTGGGGAAAGGTCTCGTCGAGTTGATAACACTCGACCTATTGGCCGTTGCGGTTTGGGTCCAGCTGGGGCGAGCGCCCGGCCCCGCAAACCCTTGCCGAAGTTTGAACTCGGTTTGGTTTCCTCTGGTGATCGGTAGTGGACCGAAAATCCCCTCGTGACTTTTTGAAACGAGGAACTTCCTGCTTTCCTTCTTGCCATCCATGTTTTTGCACCTCTTGGCTGCAGTCTCTACCTCTTTATCGAGGTATTGTATTGACCGCCAAAACATCTTGGTATTATCTAAAGGTTTCCCTTTAATCGGCTTCTGGAGCAAGGATAGAGCGTAACACCTCCTTCCTCATTATCCGTTACAACCTTCTTTCTTAGAGCGAGCCACTTCTTTGCCAGCATCTGTGCAAAACTGACTTGAAGAATTTTCATATCTTCGAAACGCAGGTAATTACCTGCCGCCGCTAGCACTGCAATAGCCTTTGTCCATTGTCTTAGCCAAAGACGAGAAACTTATTTTCACTCTGCATCCTATTAGCACAGGACTCCAATAGCTGTTAGGGTAGCCAACACTGCCTATGCACTTTCCGTTGCAAAGCACATCCTCAAACTTCTTACGGCTCCATCCGTCATATTGACATCCCGATCCATTTCCTTTAATGATGGAGTTTGGGAACACCTCTTATGCTGATAAACTCTATCTCCTAACTTGGAGATAACCTCCGCCGGTTTGAACGTGCGAAATTGAATCTCACGGTCCTCGCGCTAAGGATAAGTGGTTTTAACCCGCTTAGCCTTGGCTTCTCCACCTTTTAGCCACTTTAGTGCCATTGTCCGCCTAGACCCCTTCATATACGTTGTTCTGAGGTCTGATTCCGGAGAAGTAGGGACTCCGTGGACGACTCAGAGAAGAAGAATTTTCCTCTTCCTCTTCTTCTTTTTGGACTTACGTCTTCCGCTTTTGCGCCAAACCAGACTCTGCCCGCTCCTGGTGAAATTCATCACCGAAGAAATCACCTGTTTCTTCTTCTCCTTCCGTGTAGAGCAGGAGGAGGAGGAGCCTTACGCTCCACGCTGAGTCTGTGTCCAAGAAATCCTCAAATTGCAATCCTCTTGGACATTCGGCCCTACTACGCCGCCTTCCGAGACACAGGCGATTTGGCAAGTAAGTGTGGCTTTCCAATCTTGCAAAGCGAGCCTCCCCATCTGGAGGCGATCAGGCACAATCATGGCACTGCGTCTTCGTCGGGTCGGAGAGGATCTGCGCCGGGGCTGTGTCGCGGCCCTGCGACAACACGGGTGAGGAGTGTACTCCTCGTCCACTCCACTCGGAACACGCCCCTCAGCTGCTGCTGCCACCGGCGCTTACTCCGCTTCGTGGCCATCGGGAACTGAAACAAACATTTTTGATCAGTCCCGGGTATAAATATATGTCACAATTGTGTTTCATTCAAAAACTCATGTGGACATCTATTGGTGTTTAAAGAAGTGTTTTTACCGTTATTAACACAGGCGTTAATAAGTAAATTTGTGCGTGGGTTGGGGGTCAAGCCCCAACCTAGGCGGGGGTCGGGAACCAGTGTTCGGCCCGCCCATCCCTCTGTTCCGCACACTTCTCCACTGTGCCTACTACGTCAAACAAGTTGGAGAAAATGCTACGAAACTCGGAGAATCGCCTGAAAAAGTTTTGTTAGGGGAGTCTATAAAAGAAACCCAGGAGCATCTCCAACCATTACTCCTCTATTAGAGTACGAGAGAATTTCCACATGAGATAGGGCGGAAACACATCTCTTACCCATAGTCACACGGTGACCGGGGTTGTTGACACATAAACCGTAATGACCGGTTTGGTTCCTTCGCGAAACCACTCGAGTGTTCTATCCTTGGTTGTTTTTTAATAACCAAATAACTCGTCCAAATTGGACCAACGAAAGTCTAAACTTTCCATATTGATGCTCTAATGCATTCATAATTAAGCTAACACAGTTTTTATTCTTACTTACTGCGTATTGGCTTGTTTGTAGACTAATTTGCCGGAGCAACCCAACGGACACGTTATCCAGTCGTGAGTTGTATATGGCTAATTGCTGGTACCGGACGTGCTTACCTCTCCCTAGCCTGAGGCTAGCCTGAGGCTGTTTACCGAGGTAAAATATATATATATATATACGTATAGAGAAAGAGAGAGACAGAACGAGTGTTTAGATTATAATAACTCTATTCTAGATGGATATTGAATATAAAATTAGTTAATTTAATTTATATATTTCTTATTTTACATACCTCAGCGATGGTAATTTAATATATAATTAATTCATGTAATATATATATGGAGAGAGAGAGTGTGAATCTCTAGATTTTAATAACACCATTCCAGATGGATATTGAATATAAAATTAGTTAATTTAATTTATATATTTGTTATTTTACATACCTCACCGATGGTAATTTAATATATAATTAATTTATGTAATATATATATAGAGAGAGAGAGTGAATCTCTAGATTATAATAACATCATTCCAGTTGGATATTGAGTATACAACTAATTAATATAACATTTGTATACAAAAGAAAATTCCAGTGCACGAGTCAGTGTTCGCACCACTGGTGATGATTTGGGCCGGTGGTGGCGCCACCGGTCTCAAAGGATTGATGCTGGGGGGGGGGGGGGCACCCATAGAGGAGTACACAGCAGAGCAGTGGTTAATAATAGTAGGAACATCTCTTATGTCCATTAATAATCCCATCATTCTTATACATCACACATAGAAGGAGTCTAGATTATAGCACTATTCGAAATGGGTGGATACTAAATGATTAGTCAATGTAATATGTAGATTATAATAGCACTATTCCAAATGGGTCTTGAATACATAATTATATATTACTGGCGGTACAGTGAGGCTATGAGCAGATAACGAGTGGTGGGAGGTGGTGCCACCATCGGAGCTGAGGTTGAGAAGGTTGGAGCAGTAGATGACTAGCTCCAGGCTCCATCACCAGGTCATTGGCGGGTGGAGCTGAGGAGCAGGTATGGAATTCCGGGTTATTTTACTCTTATAATTCTTATCCAGCATATATATATGCCAGTGCGCGAGTGACAGTATTCGCGGCACTGGGGGGGGGGGGGGGGGGGGGGGTGGCGCCAGCTGTCCCACCCAGGGGAGCGGCCACCCATAAAGTAGTGCACAGAATCAGGGTGGCCAGTAGGGGATATTCCCTTACGCGCCTTTATACTCGCATAAGTTTTATACATCACATATATATATATATATATATATAAATAACTGCGGACATATGAGAGAAAGACAAAGATCCTCCGGTGCGATTGACAATGTCGACCAGGAGGAGGGAGGATGAGCGCAGGCGGCGCCACCTGTCAAGTGCGGAGTCTTACTGAGAATAACAATGGTATCAAGTAATATAATAATATAGATATAATAAGGAAACAATTCCCTTCATATTTTTATACTTGCATAATACGTTATACACCACATATAGAGAGAGGGGGAGGGAGAGAAAGAGTCCAGATAATAGCCCCATTCCAGATGGGTTTTTAATATATAATTAGTCAAAGTAATATATATAGAGAGAAAATATTCTCTAGATTATAATAACAACATTCCAGATGTTTAATTTTAACGGTTTGAATCACTAATAGTTGGAATGAATAATGTATTAGGCTCTGAATTTAGAGCTTGAACCAATAGAGCCTGATCATTTCTTGTATGAACCTCCATTGTACTAACTTATTATCAGCTTAATTATATATGACATCTGTGAACGAATAACTCATTATGCTGTGAACTGTTGTGCAATAAATGCCTAAATTATCAGAATATGATCATTTCTTTCCTGAACCTGCATTGTAGCTGACAATTATTTGGTTAACTATTCTGCCTGAAGGTGACTTTCCTGTCGTCTGTCACTGGTGCAGTTATCGCGTTCAGTGCTCTGTCCATGCTACTTTCTCTTTTCCGCCATCATCGCACTTGGCTTTAAAGATGGCCAGCCATGTGCTTGCTTCCGGTACTTGAATCCTCCATGAGTTCCTGGAAGTCAATTGTTGTTCTCCAAGGCGCCGCAAACTTTGCCACAGCCAAAGCATTTTCAGAGACCTGCTGCCTCATGAACCAGTTATCGGCTGCTGATGGCTTCCTCTCATTGGATGGCTCCTGCTGGTTGACCTTTGACCTGTGACATGCTTTCCCCAAATAGGCATGCCTGTTGTCCTCCACTGTCCTGCCATACTCAAGCATCGGATGGCTGCATATGTCTGGTGTCACATCTAAATTAGAACACACTTTAATAGTGAAGATTGCAGTCCATCATTTCAAATCAGTATGTTCAGGTTATAATTATGCATAATTATGCACAAATGTAAAGGTAAATTCGAACTCTTAATAGGCAGGAAATAACATGGAAATCAAGAATATATCCAGAAGATGATATTAACATATGCAACAAAGTCAAACATGATTTGATTGATTACAGCTAAGCAAACAAGATTACATGTAGCAAGAAAAAAGTTGGAAAAAAGTTGGAAAGGTGTCAATGTGTGAAATTGATAGATTGTGTGCGATAGATTAAACACATCTAGCATTGGTAATGGTGCTCTCACATTACAACGTTTCTCGCCAACGCGAGTCGACGTGTGTCACTTTTTGGTGAAATGTCGGTAGACGTTTCGAAGCGTTACACATGCGTTAGGCGCGCGTTGGTAATCGTTGATGGACGGGGACGGTCGGCGGTGCATGCCAGGGTATCAGCGAAGTTTTGTGCTTGCAACAACGCGCGGATGCCAATATTATGGCGACGTCAGAAGCACGTCAACATCGCTGGAATAATGTAATGCGAACACCAAGCACACGTCGTGCACGCGTTAGGGTCATGCCCACATGTTTCACCAAAATGTTGTTTTATGTCCTAGCTACATCTAAGGTCATATCAGGACGGCGTGCCAAAACATTTTTGTTTTTTTTCGCACGCATCGATATACATTACCACAACGTCGGCCACACGCTACCAATACGTTGCGCTGACGCCGAAAAGTGTGACGTTTCTCGATGATTAAAAGTGATTTTGCACGTTGGCAGCACGCCGGCAAGATACATCATAGTGTGACAGGGCTATAACATACTTAACACACCAATGCAACAATAATTATTCGGCTTGCTACAAAAAATGAAATAATTAATTATTGTAATGTGGAAACCAAAAGTGTGGTACCAATGCTCTATTATTAATAATATGATAGGAGTTTTTCTTACAGACTTTCCTCCTGGTGCTGAAGTAGGCATGTAGGACGATCAGGGTGATGATAACCACCAGCAGGATGACCAAGCATGAGACGACGATACCCAGAACTGCCTCATTTGACAACCCGGCCCCTGAGCCAACCTGAAACACAAAGTAACATCATTCTTTGTTATCAAGAACACCTCCTATTACAAAAGTAAAGCTTGTTTTATTTAACGACGCCTCTAGAGCACTTTGATTGTTATCATTGGCTATTGGACATCAAACATTTGGTCATTCTGACATATTTCTTTGGAGGAAACCCGCTGCTGCCACATAAGCTACTCTTTCTGATAGGCAGCAACAGGTCTTGTATCTGCACTTTCCCACAGACAGGACAGCATATAACACAGCCTTTGATGAACCAGTTGTGGACCACTGGTTAGAACGGAAAATAGCCGAAATTGCAAATGGGTCCACTGAGAAGGATCGATCGGATGACTGACAGCTTCACAGGTGGACACACTACCGTCTGAACTACATCCCGCTCCCCCTTTGTTGTAAAAGAACGCCTCCTAATACAACCATACAATTCATAATTCAAACAAAAAATACAAAACAAAAGAATGTCCCCCACATTCCTACGAACACACTTCAACTCTGGGTGTTGCGTTTCGAATATTGCGAAATAGGAAGCTTCAATTTTGACATTTACATTGAAAAGCTCAGACTGTCTGGATTTTTGGCGGGAAACAAGGCGCCCTCTACATTGGTCTCCGTCGGAAGTTCTGAGTGAACCCGCAAGGTGGCGCCACCATAGCTGACGACGACAGGTTCGGACCGCCCGCCAGTGTCCTTCGTATCTAACAGAGGGCGCCACTCGCCGAGTCAGTGCTTTGTCTATGGGAGACAGGTTGTCGGGGAGCATCCCTTGAATTATCCAGGTTACGAATAACATGCGAACAGCTCTTTTCCAAAACGCGATAAGCGCCAATTAAAAGAATGGGTATCGCAATGCCAATACCAAGTTCATAGATCGTTATTTGGAAAATAGCTCTTTATATATATATTATTTAACTGCTTTATATTCATTAATAAGACAAGTCACGGTTTGGATGAGAAGTTCTCTGGCTGGCACCTACAAAAAGGCCCTTACCCGTTTATTATAAGGTCAAAATCTGAACGACAAGTAGTGAGCAGCAGCAGCGCAAAACTAATTTGTGCATGCTGTAGTGCTCCCCCAGGGCCGAATGGACACAGACAAGCGGTGGGCCGGGTGGTGTTATGAAATGCGCTACTCCACCAGTCCGGGTGGTAGGGAGCAAAAGAAGACAGCAGAATAATAGATGTGAAGGGAGTGCATTGAGCACTGCCCCAGGTCAGTTATTTGACCTACGCACGTTATGAACAGTTGCTGACCTGCTGACAAGTAGACACATTTGCAATCTCAAAGTTGGTAACCTAAACAGTGGCTCTTGGATATATATTGGGTATTATCCCGATTTAGATAATACCCGCCTTCGTCCTAAAATAATACTCGCATAATTAATTATACAACACATAAAGAGCTCTTCATGTATTTACATATGTGAAGAGCTCTTTTCCAAAATGTGATCTAGAAACTTGGCATTGGCATTTCAAGCGCAATTATTTGGATTGACGCTTATCGCATTTGGGAAAAGAGCTCTTTATGTACAATTAGTTGCTCTGGTTTGATCTGCTACGTATGGAGGGTGGAGAGAGGCGGTCGATATCTTCCTATTGGGTGCTAGGTGGGGAAAGTGAATAAAACAGCGCTAGTGGTAAGTCAGCACTAAATGGTGTATTACTAAGCAGGGTATCCCTGTACACCCCACCCCGTCTTGTACTTACGTCCAAGGGAGCCGCAGCGCCATCGATCCCTGCAATCTTGTCTGCAACCAACATCTGGTCAAAGAACTCGAATGAGAACTGACCCGCAGCCACCATGGCTCGCAGACCATCCACAGCATCTGTGACGTAATCTAGTGAACCCGCCATGGCAAATTTAGCGAGAATACTACCTGAGAATTGGATACGTAAAGAGAAAGATATTAACGAACGCATGGTTCCTTTTGTCTACATATATATGTTGAGTCCTTAGTGATTGGTGAACATTCAGAACATATCATAATCCATCGTAATCTAAGAACAGGATAGTTGATGGTACAGCGCTCGCCATCTGTGCATTACGCCCATGGGTTCGATTCCCGGCATAGCTAAACCAAAGACTAAACAATGAATTCTCCGCCTTTTTACTCCCTCTTCAGGGTCTAAGAATTAGTAGGATATCGGCAAAAAAAAAGTAGTTGGCTCAGTCATTAAAATGTGCCTGAGTAGGATATTTCATCATAGTGCCAATGACATGGTATCCCCGTGGGGCAGCACTATAATGCTCCAAAAACACGTGCTGTCACAAAATAGGCTTCTTTATAGTACTTTTGGGACGAATTAGTGTCCTAACTGAAATAAATAAAATAAAATAACCTCTTCCAACAAACCTAACTTCATTCATGTAAAGCCACCATCTTGGATTTGAGACCCTTAAATGTATCCTGGTATTGATTATGCGGGATGCAGGATGAGGCAAGTAACTGAGGGACAGTCCATGAATTTCTATGGTTTTAAAAATCCTAACAGGATTAGGACAGCTCTCCCCGCCCCCCCATCATCACTCCCATCTTCCCCAAACATTGCTCGGGTTGTGGAGAAGATACACATGTATGGCACTAGACGGGATGGCCGAATGAGTTGAGCGTCCGTTCAAACCCTGGTCAAGTCAAACCAAACATTTAAAAATTGATACTTGTTGCTTCCTAGCCAGGCGCTCGGCATTATTAGGATAGGAGATGGACTGGTTGGCTCAGTGTCAGGATAATGTGACTGAGTGGGATATCAGATCATGGTGCTGGCAGCCTGGTCTCCCAGTTGGATGGACTATAAAGTCGCCATGAGTGCGCACTGTCACAAGTCGCTACACATGCTGATATGACATTAGATGTTGCTAGGACATAAAACTCCAACAACAACTCAATATATATGGACCGTCTGTTACTTTGACCCACCAACCCACCCAACATGAATGTAGAAAAAGATGGCAATATTTTGATGCGCAGAGGTTGTGTTGATTGGTGTATTTCCTTGCCTTATATGTTATAGGATATCTTTCTAGTCTTTGCCGTGTGTTGGGGCTTTACATCTTAACCACATCTAAGGTTAAATCAGTACCTGGTGCCGACTTATAACAGTGCGCATTCATGGCGACATTACAGTGCTGCCCCATTGGAAGACCAGGCTGCCAGTGCCATGACCTGATATCCCACTCAGTCACCTTATCCTAATACTGAGCGCGCCAGTCCTTGCCCTATCCTATTAATGCCAAGTGCCAGACTAAGTAGTGACAAATATCACCTTTGTAAGTTATTGGTTTGACTTGCTTGGGGATCGAACCTGCGACCTACCGCACGGGAAGCCAGTCAGCACTCTTATCGATTCGGCCATCCAGATAGTACAAGGGGTGAGGCGCCACCTGGAGGACAGGAGGGGAGGAGGGAGCTGCTTGAAAGCAGACCTCCTGCGCTCCAGGCCGCACCCCAGCCACCAGTAACCCAAGTACAAAGGAACATATCAAAGGAGGTTACAGGAGCAGTAGTATAATAGAATAAGATAACAAATAATAAGCAGGAGAATTACATCCATGAATAATATATGTAGAAGTACTTTATAGCTCACATAAATGCAGTGTCCAGTCTCATTATGAACCATCACTGACCTTGGAAGAAGCTGACAGCACCGATACTGACGTTGACAGTGTTGACAGTGGCGTAAATCTTATTCAGTATAGCAGCTTCCAGGTATTTCGCCTTACCGCTACTTGTTGCCTTATTGTAGTTGGCATTGAACCGAAGGTTCACCGTCTTGGAAATCTCAACTGCTGGCTCTTCCACCCAGCCAGCCGGATGTGCATCAATGAACTCGGACACAATGTCGATGTCATACATGGCTGGAGTTGACACTACCCGGAAGTGGATGAAATAGCGGCCTTGCGTGGTTAGACGAAGGTCATCCAGGGTAGCGATTCCAGTAGCAGGATTGATAGGAACGCTGTATGTACCAGAGAGGATGGCAGTTTGCAGGTGTTCCATATGGAGAGAAGCCGTGCATGTCCATGTATAGTTCTGTGTTGTGAAAATCGTCATTAGCTTAAAGCTGCATAGTCGAAAGAAACATTTCTTAAACCAAAAAATATATCAAGATTTGATTCTACATATCCAAATTAGATATTGATGCACACTTATTAATTACTTATTAAGCATTTATTCATGAATATAATGGAATACTAAGTCAATTTAATAGAAATTATGACTGCTGAAGCCTATGGGATCAGAATTTCGATGTGCATGCCGAAACTAAATTAATATGCTAACCATAAATTATTTGCACTCTAAAACTTAATATTTATTTAATTAGTATAGTCAATGGCAGATATCACAAAATCAATAATACTGACCTGCCAAGCAGTGGTGACCTTGATAGATGTGAGAGCGTCAATGACCTCAACAGCTGCTGTGAAGTTCGCATTGATGGTCGTCTTATTGGTCTGAGTAACTCTGAGAGCCAAGGTGCGTTCTTTTACCTTAAACTCTGCAGAACTGGCCGTAAAAAGAACCCCAGACTCCGGTCCCGATGAAATGCTGTGCAATAAGAAAATCATTTGAATTCAATTGAAAAAGGACTGTATCGGGCAAAGGTAGTCACATTTTATATCTAAATTAAATGCATCACATTGCCTTAAATTTTATTGGGATTTTGGGGCAAGGACTGGTTTGTTCAGTATCAAGATAGTGTGACTAAGTGGGTCCTCAGGTCATGGTGCCAGTGCTCCGGTCTTCCAGTGGGGCAGCACTATAAAGTTGCCTTGAGTAGGCACTGTCACAAGTCGGTACCCATCCTGATATGACCTTCGATATTGCCAGGACGTAAAACCCCAACAAGCAAACAATATTGGGAGTTTGTGTCAGCTTATTATCTAGGTCACATAATTAATATTTAGGAGTTCTATTCACATACTACAGAAATCCTATTGGGAGTACTTATTTTGGTGGATTGTATAGGTGAAGATATGAGAGATATCAGAACATCTTTCCCATTGGCAATTAACTTTTTTTTAATTTCTTACTATAATTGTTTTTTTTACAGATATGAGGTATATTAAAGATTTGTTAATATGTTGCACTGGTGTTCTCTGTGGCGGAGTGGTTAGAGTGTTAGAGTTTTTCGAGGTCGGACTCCTAATCTGAAGGTTGGTGGTTTGATTCCCTGTGCCCCTACCTCTGCCAATTTGGATTTCCACCGCTTACAGTGTCATCTAAGGCCAGTTGCTCTCATACCATGTCTATTTGGTGTGGGAGGTTAAAAGTCCCTTGGGTCAGTAAAAGCGTAGGCTCGGGCTTTATATCGACAAACTGTCTAATGGTGAAAACAAGACTATTCAGACTAATCCATGATAGGCAGTATACATCTTGAAGAAAGAAAAAAAAATCAGTTAAATCGCTATGAAAGTAATTGATCAAATGCATATGTTGCTAGCTAGAAATTAATTCACGCATCAAAATATCGCCCATGACTCCTGCTTTGGCACCATGCTGAATACAAATTAAACATCTGCCACACTCATACTCACCTATAATGGAGCCTGTAATTTCCACTGTAATCCACAACGAGGCTAGTGAAGTTTGCAAAGCCTAACAGGAAGTCCACTGTTGTCTCGCCAAGTAAAGCCGAACGGGCATTGCTTCCAGTGATTGTGATTAAGGCTGCCGTCACTTTCCATGGGTGGGTCTTTCCGCCCAACTGGTGTATGATATCACCCTGCGATGACAGAGATCAGTTTTAGAAGACATTCCACTTTGCCAAGTATGAAACTGCATACTCCATAGTTATAGTGATACTCAGAAACTATCTCAGAAATGCAGCATGTATCTCCACCATAACCAATACAAGTGTAAAGTCGACGGCTGGCAGCTGTGGTTGTGTAGGTAGGTTAAATATGAAATCACTACAGGCAAGAGAAAGGTAGAGTAGAACGTGCACAGAAGGAGCTTACACCCTCAGGTTTATTACTATATAGTCTCTAATCCAAGATGGCTGTCACACCTGATCAGCTCCTCCAATCAGCACTAGGCATTCTTCAACCACCAATGAACATCCAACCTGCCTGTATCCAAGCCTTGGTTGTTTATGGCTACAGTGCCCTGGTGTGTCTGGGTGTGCAGTGATCCGTAAATAACACTTGGGGGGAGGGGGTATGTGAGCAGAGCTCCCTAGGCTCTGTCACACTAAAAGTAGTGCCCCTCTCACACTATCTATGACTACATAATGTTTATATCAACTCAGTAAAGGATCACCAGTACCACATAATACCTTAATGCCTCTGGCTTTATATACCATTTACCTTTTTATATACAATTGTAATTACTATAGACTAGTTCACACCATCCTCCAATGTCTAAATATCGGGAAATTTTACACAAGGGTGGCTTCGAACCTGCATCCCTTCCAAGTGCAGTAAGGTCGTCTAGGAAATGTGTTATTTAACCTAAGATTAATCATGTTGGTCAGTTAGGCCTAACAAAGAAATATTAATGTTTACGCTTGCAGATCGACCCTGTCAGAACCCCCAACTCAATTGTGTTTTTTCGCTCAGAAAAATAAAATTGGACTCTTATGTGGTTTTGAGAACTAGAAGTGCAGTTTTTGCAGTGTGAGGTTTGACAAACAATTATTTTTAGAGATAAAAAGAAACCCTACCTACCGATCCCCAAACAAAATTCCCCCCGCAACCGGACTTATTTTTCTTGTTGGCCTTACGGAAGGTTAGGCCTATGCCTACTGATTAATGTACAGGGAATCTTCACCTCCTCACTAAACTCAATTCGGTTGACATTTGCATGACCTGAATAGTTTGAGTTAATATTTGTCTACAGAATACAACTTAACTTAAAGCCGCATAGTCCGATGAAAGCATCAAATTTTCAAAACCCCCCAAAAAATATCTAGATTGTATTCTGAATATCTAACTTAGATACTGGTTGTACTTATTAAACATTTGTTGTCACATAGAAGGGAAAACTGAGTCAATTTAATAGAACATGTTACTGCAGAAGCCTAAAGTGTCAGAGTTTTGGCATGTTTGACAAATGAATTTTGCATGCTTGCACTTCAAATATCTCAAAAGTTAGCCATTTAAAATAAAAGTTACTTCAAACTAAAGTAAGGTAGATTACGACAATCAACCTAATATATTTATCTCGGAAAATGACAGAAACTCAAAACTATCGGACTGTGCAACTTTAACCCATCAACTGATTGGTGTTCTCTGTGGCGGAGTGGTTAGAGTGTCTGACTTTTTTCTAGGTCAGACTCCTAATCTGAAGGTCGGTGGTTTGATTTCCTGTGCCCCCACCTCTGCCAATTTGGATTTCCACCGCTGTGTAGAACTTACAGCGTCATCAAAGGCCGGTTGCTCTCATACCATGTCTATGTGGTGTGCGAGCTTAAAAATCTCATGGGTCGGTAAATGTGTAGGCTAGGGCTTTCTATCGACAAACTGTCTAATGGTGAAAACAAGTATATTCAGACTTATCCATGATAGGCAGTATAAATCTTCAAGAAAAAACACACCAAAAAACTGGCCACTAAACCTCTATCACCCCCCCCACACACACACACACTGCATTACAATTATTGGCAACCTGTAACCACCACTACTCACATACTAGTTGTCTGAAATGGTGGCACATTGAATGAGTTTCATTTTGATATAGAAATACAAGTCTTTATTACATTCAAACACAATGACCTACACTTCCAGATACGGTGTGAGCAACTGAAGCCTATTGGTGAATTCTAGTCAATTCATAATGAATTAAAATGGTGCTAATTCTTAAATCTATTGCATGATATGGGTTTTAGGCACTAGGTAGGCATATCTGTGTAGATATCAAAACGAGTTTGCGGGTTTTTATATGAGTAACAGATTTAGCCCTGAAGCACCTAAAACCCTTATCGTGGGATAACAAATTTACTAGATGGCTGCATATTTTACATTCTGCGCATGCGTGTCAGGACTCTGCGCATGCTCTGTCAGCATCATATTGCACAGGTGTCCAATATCAGGTTTCATTTTGGGCACTTACACTACCCGTTCATTTCCAATGGATATCACATTGAATGAAATATGGCTTTTAGTTATGAAAGGTGTTAGCTTAAAAGTGTGTAATCACAAAGACAACATTACTTACATATTTGTCCAGCATTTTGAGAACTGGGTGAACGCTGAGGACATTCCCCGCTGTCAGTCCAACAGGCTCCGTCTCCACCTTCAGCGCATGTGGGATTTGTACCTGGTGATATGGCGCAATGGAAACAGCATTATAGTCAGAAGAGGGGAGCGGGACGTAACTGAGGCGGTAGACTGTCCACCTATGAAGGTGTCGGTCATTCTATCGATCTTGCGCAGTGGACACATTTGCAGTTTGGGATATTTTCCGTTCCAACCAGTGGTCCACAACTGGTTCATCAAACGCTGTGGTATGTGATGTCCTATCTGTGGGATAGTGCATATAAAAGACCCCTTGCTGCTTATCAGAAAGAGTAGCCTATGTGGTGGCATTGGGTTTCCTCCAAAGAAATAAGTCATAATGATATGTTTGACATCCAATAGCCGATGATAAGAATCAAAGTGCTTTCGAGGCGTCGTTAAATAAAACAAATTTTACTTTATAGTCAGAAAAGACCATACTCATTTACTCTTCAGATAATTCTGCTAATTACTATTGACTTACCACAAAGTTATAAGGCATCCCCATAGATGTGCTTGCCATCACTGTTTTCCAGGCGTTCGACCCAGGTGCAGGGACTGGCTCGCTAATTGTGCAGTCCAGCAGTGTGATGTTGAGGATCGAATCGAGTGTTTTAAGTTGGACACCATTAATAACAGCACGTGTCATGTTCTGGAGTTGATCATAAGACAAGATGTCTGTGCTTGCTGGATCACTCATCGTTAAGTTGCTGCCGGGAGGGTTGGATATTTCTAATTCAACCTACAAATAGATACAAAAGAGAGTTTCATGGCTCTGCTATTTTATTTTAATTCTTATTCAAGTCCAATTAATTTGAATTGTCACAACAGGATAAAAGAATCTAATTCAAATTAAATGTATGTGAAAATGCGATCTATTGTAAATATATATACAGTAAAACCTCTCTAAATCGACCGACCATGGGAGATACTTTAAATGGTCCATTTAGGGAGGTGGTCAGTTTAGGGAGTTTTTTTTATCGCTACAATGGTATTGCATAGGCGATCGTTTGGGACCCAAATAAAGCGATTGATACACGGGAGATAGTGAATCAGGATAAGGTTTTGTGGCCTTCCTTTTGAAGATGTTGCCAAAGATCGGAGCAGCGTCCTACCTTGAAGACTGAAGTGCTCCGCTTCCTCCTGCGACTGATCTCAGGGACGGCCTTAGCCACCTTGATCTTCGAGAGTGGGATACCCAGGAATGTTGCGAGGTTGAACACCTGTGAAGTAACGTAATGTGAGGAGGTTGGTTCTCCTTACTGGAATCTTGCAATCGAAAGGAAAATATACTAACTTGACGAACACCAGAGTGTCCATTCCAAACTTTATTCCCTTGAGATGAACAACCCTTTGCTCATGGACTGACCATGAGCAAAGACTGGACTGACTTTCAGGAATTATTAACATTTTTATTCTTTTATTTAGAAATATTATTTTATTATAAAATAGCTCCATGGAAGTGATTACCCAGAATTAGGCCTAAACACAGTTTACATGCTAAGTGGGTCACGAGACATTCGGTTGGTTGTTGGAGTTTTACATCCTGGCAACATCTAAGGCCATATTAGGACAGGTACCAACTTGTGACCGGGCGCACTCATGGCAACTTTATAGTCCTGCCCCACTGGGAGATCAGAACGCCAGCACCATGACCTGATATCCCACTCAGTCACATTATCCTGACACTGAGCCAACCAGTCCTTACCCTATCCTAATAACGCTGAGCACCTAGCTTGGCAGCGACAAGTGTCAAATTTTAAGTAATTGGTTAGCCTCAACTAAGGTTTGAACCCGTGAGTTCGAATCCCACAATCTACAAAAGGGGAGACTGATGCTCATAGTCAATATTGTTTAGGTGGCACAAGGCAAATGCCGAAAATATCCTTTGTTCAGTTCTATCCTAAACTCCTTACATGCATTCATATTTCAAATACATGGCATAATTGACTTACATTTGAATAGACCTACCAGGTCAATCACAGGAACTTACCAGGTTAGTCCCATAGAAGTCATCAATGGTCATTGCCGGGAGGTCAAATCCAATAACGATAAGTGGAGAAGTCCTGATGTCCACAACCTTCTCGCCTCTCACCAACACATGGAGTATATTCTGAAACTATATGTGCCAACTAATTTGTATTCATTTGTTAAGCTCATTAAAATATTTAAAGTTTATCAGCACTGTTGCTTCTGTTTGCAAGTAGTATCTACAGTTGAATCCATGTATTATCCTTATTTCTTGTCCCAACTCTATAGCTGGATTTTGTCGGGGATCAGTCTAGTTCAGTTAGAACTAAACTAAATTGAAAGTAGTACCGGACAGACAATGTGAGTACCATTAGGAGAGAATGACTGGAAGTTCTATGTGCCCGACAGCAAAGACCACTATCATGTCAAAGGTTGAAATGGCATTCTATAAAATCACAATTACCCTTTCAAAATAATTACTACCAGCCACATCGGTAGTAACATTCGGCATGTACTGTCCAGGAAAAGTTGACGGCTTAGTGACCTGTTGCCCATTTCCATCAAACACTGCATTAGTAGGAGGCATGTATTGGCCATCGATGAAAACATCCAGGCGCTGAGGTATTGCATAGTAGATGCCCACAACGAAGGCATCTGTGCTGGCAGCATTGTTGAGCCTCAGACGGCTGCTCTGGGGTGATGTGCCCGTGTAGTGCAGGATGTAGTATTTCCCTGCAGGGACCGATAATTAGGCACATGGATCATTGAACAATTATTACCTAATCCCAAAAGAACAAATTAATGATACCATAAATTTATTTAGAGCGTTTTGGCGTTCACCAACGGCTTAATTAAAACAGTGATGTAGTATTTTTGTTATGTAAAATGAAATTATTTTGTAATAATTATGACAGAGTGAATAGTTAAATTGCGCAAATTTCCTAGCTATATTACTATTAAAGAAAAGGCACTAAATTGAAGAGTTAGGTTACTAGTTAAGACAATTATCCCTGAGTTTATTGCATGACAAATGTATAAGGGAAGCAAAATCCAATTATGGTGTTCAAAGCTGGGATTTTATTTCTTTATAACTAGTACTTAATCAATTTTTACTACAAGAACGTTTTGATGAAAATTATTCGTTAAAAGCCATTAAGAACTGATGTTATTTTATACCACTCCATTTGCAATTTTCCCAATTTTACTTTACTTCAATGCAGGCGGATTCACCCTTCGCCCGCATAACATACAGTACCTGTAGCGATGACAATTGGGAATGTTGATAGTCTCCTCTGGCAAGTATACCCCATGCACCAGCCATGGTCCTGGGGCCCATTGATCAAATCAATGTACCCATCTCCGGCGATTGCTACAGGAGAGAGGCGGCGCCTCTCTGTGTCTGAATCCATACTCTCCAATGTGAACAGTTTATAGTTGAGTCCGGTGCACTCCCATGCATTGTACGTAGTCTTAAGCACACAAGTCTCATCACGGATGATGCCTGAAGGTTAGAGTATCATCATTAGACATTAGAAATTATTCACATGTCTAGTAAAATAAATAGACATGGTGACAATACACACCCCTGTCGAACTCCTCGTTTAATCATAACTTCATCCGATAGGCCCTGCTCCATTTTTATAAATGTAAGTTGTGTCCAGTATAAGTTCACAATTAGTTTAATGTCTTTGCCAGAGATGATTTTCAGACACATTGAAGATTGCAAGGGAGTGACAATAGGTGGCATGAACGTCAACAATCTTAGATATGCCGATGACAGTGTAATACTAGCAGACAGTGAGAAAAACCTACAAGATACAGTGAATAGAATCAATAAAGCTGGAATACTATTCAACATGAAGATGAATGCCAGGAAGACCAAAACAATGGTTATAAGTAAAAAGACAGATAAACCAAATATCAATATAACCATAGATGGCACAAACATAGAACAAGTATCTGAATTCATATATCTCGGACAAAAGATTACAAATGATGGGAGATGTGAGGAAGAAATTAAAAAAAGGATAACAATAGCCCGAACAATATTCTCTAAAATGTATAGAGTGTTAACATCAAGTAAGATATTAATACAAACAAGGAAGCGTATTCTTCAGTGCTATGTGTGGTCTACTCTAATGTATGGGGCTGAGACATGGACAATCTCTAAGAAAATGTACAAACGTTTAGCAGCATTTGAGATGTGGACTTATCGAAGGATGATGAAAATATCATGGACAAAGAAGATCACCAACAAAGAAGTTCTCAGAAAAATTAAAAATAAGAAAAGCTTGTTTGCCACTATACAGACAAAGAAACTTATTTATTTTGGCCACATCATTCGTCAGAGTTCAATATACCGTACATTGTTGGAAGGGAAGGTGAATGGCAGCAGAGGGAGAGGGAGACCAAGAACATCATGGTTTACAAATATTTCACAGTGGACAGGCTTGAATTATTCACAGTCTATCAGAACAGCACACCAACGGGACAAGTGGAGAACCATTGCATCCAACCCTCGACTAGAGGACGGAACTATTGATTGATTGAGTAAAATATAAAATCCTGTGAATTTATCAATGTCATTTTAGCAAGGCCCATATCAATTAACTTTAACTAATAAACTTTAAAGTTAACAGAATGACTTTATTTAATAAACCTTAACCAGTACATCTTTTATTAATAACTTTTGTTATTTGTATTTTGTTGTGCCAAATTGGCATATATTTTTTATCATAAATAAGGAGAGGAGAACTAATTCACCATCATTAATGTGTTGTGCTACAAATACTTTAATCTACAGTATTTTAAAGGATATTAAATAGATCTAATCACACACCATGTAATTAATTCTGACCTATTTCGCTAAGCAAGCAACAGACGCCTACCTTTGTGAGGCCACATCGCTTCAGCATCGATTCTATTTCCATTTATTTCTGTTTGCATTGCCACAGGGATTCGGTAATTTCCCAACCCACGTCTACGGTCTCCATCCCATTCCCACTCTGACTGAGGAATGACGGTGCTGGGTGATGATTGCAGGAATGTGCCATCGAGATCCTCAATGATGATCTTCTTCAGCCCATCACAGTCCATATCCACACAGTCAGATGGGTTTATTTTCCTGAAATGAAGTTGGAAATCAATTTGAGCTCTATGATAGAATAAAAATGAGAAAGGCAAATACATACCAAGAGTAGCAAAATTAAGGTTATATTGAATCAAGTAGTGTAGATTCCCATTTAGTATATTGTGGGGAAGGGAGCTGGTAAATTAATGATAATCTGTTAAACACTGATTTTCAGTTGCACAATCCTCTTGTTTTAAGATGTTGCATATTTTGTATATGACTAGCACCAGTGACAAGTTCTACTAAATCGATTTAGCATCGAGGCAATACATATTGTAGTAGTCTGTACATGAGCCCCACTATCACGCAGTGGCGTCGGAGACTACGCCGCACACCTACGCAGTTACACTGAACTGCGCTAGGTGGCGGCAGACTAGCCACCGGGCAGCCGCACAACGGGACTGCCCTCTACTGCATATGGCTAGCTCACCCCCTCCCCCCACCCACCCCACCCCCCACCCACCCCCACCCACCACCTATAGAGGCGACGTGGGACGAGGCGAGTTAGGGGGCGGGGCAGTTGACTGTTCATGCTGCGGAGAGCAGAGAACTTTTGTAATAAACCAAGTTGAAGCGTACTGATACTGAATCTTGGCGTTCTTCCGTGAATGTGTGGCAGTGTGGGGAAGACCATGGGCCATTACAATATTTAATAATACTACCAGTCGATATGTGGGATCAAATATAAGCAAGTCCTTTGGTTTTGAAAATGTTATGGTTTCTCGAATTTTGCAACTTTAACGTTATATTTTAGATGGTTGGTTTTTGGAGTTTTATATCCTGGTAACATCTAATGTCCTATCAGGATGGGTAGGCCTACTGACTTGTGTCAGTGCGCACTCATGGTGTTTTTATAGTACTGCCCTACTGGGAAATCAGGCCGCCATGACCCCATATCCCACTCAGTAACATTATCCTGATACTGAGCTAACCAGTCCTTTCCCTATTCTATTAATGCCGAGCGCCAGGCTAGGAAGCGACAAGGATCAATTTGGTACGTCATTGGTTTGACTCGACCGGGAATTGAACTTCCAATCTCACGAATGGAAGGCCTGCGCTCTACCGATTCAGCCACCGCACCCGGTTTATCTATTTGATCTGCTTAAAGATTGCGTACTGAAACTGAAAGGTTTGAGTATGTACCCAATACGCGGTCTGTGTAGGTAGACCTTGTTGTCATCGTCTACATCCACCAGGCTGATCCTCTGTAGTCTGACAGGGTGCTGCGTATCATCATTTACCGGGCTAGTTGTCAGCACCACATCCTTCTTTCCGCTACAGTATGCTTGGTACCCAACGAACATTGTGTCTGCAAAGATGGATCAAGATAAGATGGTGAATTATCTGAATTACCTGAGTTTGAATTATGTATCATCCCTTCATGAAGCTATATATATATATATAATGTATTATATTATTATATATATTATTATATATTATATATAATATATAATATGTATACATTATATAGATATACTATATATACTATATATATTATATATACTATATATAATATATACTGCATATAATATATATATACTATATATTATATATAATATTATATATTACATCTTATATTATGTATATACACATGTATAAACAGTTCATTACAAAAGGTCACCAAGGCTGCATAAGGGCTGGAGACATCGCTGTCTGATGCATAAAACCAATGGAATAGAAATAAAAATCGAAAAACCACTTAATATGGGCACTATTCTTAATTTACAGATATTCAAGGTTCCTGCCATGCTTATTACATTTGTATATGTATTTTATTTTCATTCAGGTTTTTTTCCACTAATTTATTAGTGGGAGGTGACTTCTTATGTGAATAATGATAACAAAATCTCTATTTTACAAATTAAATCAATGCCAATGCATGGAGTACCTGTGATTGTGGTGAGCCCTCCAATGGACTGATAGGCCATGATATTTATGAAAGCCTTAATCGGGGCTCTATTGGGTCCTGAACTGAAAGTGGTTACGGCTACACCGACATTCCCACCACTCGGGCTATGCCATGACCGACTTAGGGCAGAGGAGGTGATGTAGTTAGCCTCCGTGCAATCATAGCCCAAGGTCTTCCCAATGAAGATGGAGTCCTGGAAAAAGTGTCCAATATTAAAGTTATATCATCTGATGGTTTTGAGTTTCTATCAGATCCTAGATAAGTAAATCAGGTTGATAATTACACTTTACTTCAAGCTTAGTTTGAAGTAACCTTCATTTTTATGGGTTAACTGTGAAGATATTTAAAGTGAAAATATGCTAAATGATTTGTGACATACATGCCGAAATATTGAACTCCGTTAAAATATATTATCACAACAAGGACAAAGATTTTGTCGATTTCAAAATCTGACTGATAGCCAGTTAGATTTACAGATGGACAAATAAACTGATGAAACGTAAAAGATGAACTCATATTATTGTTTCAATACAAATACGAAGAGGTTCATATATGCAAAATTTAATTAAACTACCGCAAATCTCTCTTACCGTTATGTTTACATATTTGGCCATATAGTTGTGACTTTGGGCACTTGGTCCTATGATCATGGGGAAAATTCCGAGCGTTGAATCTGCCACAATGACCCCGGAGACGATGACCCCTTCAGAGGCCACCTGGAAGTAGATGCCCATATGCCACGCCTTGTAGATGGTGAAGTTACTCAGACGCGAACACGCTGTGGGGACAAGAAGGAATCAGTTATGCTGTCTAAATAAATAACAAATCAGGGATAGGATTAGATAAAAGATTCACCCTGTACTGACAGTACAGGGGTGAATGACAACGTAGTCTAAATACGGGTGAAAATAGCTTCAGTATGGAACAGGAAGTAGAATGCCTGGCACCAGTGTCAAATGGTTACTTATATCGGCACAGAGTTGGTGAAATGGGAGAAAATGCAAAAAGACAAGATGGCGGCCAGAGAACGCCGTCGATTTCATTTTTAAAGTCTATTAAACTGCATGTTTTATTACAAATTTTCAACTCAAAGGTAGCGGGGAAATATAAAAGCATATATAAAGAATAAATATTGCCTCTAAATTTAAGACATTATTCACTCAATTCATTTCCCCAGCATCTCGAAATTCTTTGCCAGCTTTTCTAATGGGTTGATTTTCACCCGTGTACTGTAAGTATGGGGTGAATCTTTTATCTAGGATAGGATCTGTTCACTCATTCGGCGCAAAACAGTTTTAGGTTCAAACTAGGTCAATTATAAATATTTACTCTCACCGGGAAGTCCGTCACCAGGCAACATCTCAATTCCGATGAGTGTGGAATGCACAGAGTTGTCAACCCAGGGTTCTGTGCTGTCGTCACAAGGCTCACCATCCACATGATATCTGTGAACAAAATATTCCACTTAGAAATATAAACATTATTAATTGTCAAGGGTGCTTGTAATAGGGGGTAATTCACGATGAGACAAGGAATAGTATAAATGTGCTTTTATTCATAAAAGTTAATTGACAAGACCAATGACAGTTCGAAGGAGGTGACTAAGGCGCTCAACCCTCCCTGTTAATCCTTCTTTTGAATTGTGTGCTGGGTGGAGGCAAAAACTAGCAATCAGCCTGACATCGCGGGTTCATGTCCAGGTGGCGAATAAGATTCTAACCGGAAGCTGGTTAGGATGTCACCAGCTATTGGAAGGACCAGACGGGATGGCCAAATGAGTTGAGGTCCATCTGCTGTTTTGGGGGATCGGGGGATCCGAATCCATGGGTTCATGGGTTTGAACCCTGGTCGAGTCAAACCAATGATTTAGCAATTGATACTTGTCGCTTCCTAGCCAGGCGCTCAGCATTAATAGGATAAGGCAAGGACTGGTTAGCTCAGTGTCAGGTTAATGTGACTGAGTGGGATATCAGGTCATGGTGCTGGCAGCCTAGTCTCCCAGTGGGGCAGCACTATAAAGTCACGATGAGTGCGCGCTGTCTGGGAGACCAGGCCGCCAGCACCATGACCTGATACCCCATTCAGTCACATTATTGTGACACTGAGGCAACCAGGTCTTGCCCTATCCTAATAATGCCGAGCGCCATGCTAGGAATCGACTAGTATAACTTGTTAAGTCATTGGTTTGACTCGATCAGGGTTCGAACCCACAAACCCATGAGTTCAGAGTGCTAGTAAACTCTAAATCACCATGAAAGACCGCTTAATGTCAGACCTGGGCAGAGGTCGAGTTCGAATCCTCAAGTGAAATAAAAGTAGGGCCTACCAGTTTCGCTTCTGCGTTGTGAATTACTCCACAATCAAGATTAAATAAGCGCAATATCGTCCTTACGACCCCCCTCCCCCCATCCCACTCCACTGTCACCTTGACTTCCACCCACCCACCCTCAGTTTGGACAGCGTTCACTGCAACAGCCAAACTTTTAAATCATGAAATCACCGCCACAACCGCATTTCACTATATTAACTATTATGGCTTCGCTTCGCTGACAAGTAATAATCTTTGTGAACTTCTGAATAAAAACATAAAGAATAAAAGACATAGCCTCACATCATAAGCAGCTATCCCGCAGCAAATAGAAAATATAAATATATAAATAAAAAATAATAACAATACTTCTAATGAGTATTATATTTTACAAAAACATATATATATTTTGTAGATTTGTAGTAACAAGCAATATTATCCTGATCCCTATATTTAGAAGTAACAATAATTTGTCTAATATAGTATACATACCCAGCTCGCTCAGAGCCAGCAACAGCATTGCCAGTGATGATGGGGCGAATTGCTCGGTGCAGATCAATGCCCGCATCAAAGACGTTGAATAAGTTGGCGGACACTACCTGGATTACCAGGTTATGGCGGAACACATTGTCTATACCGCTGTCCTGGATGGCTGTAAGCGGGATGAAGATGTGAAATGGTGAAATTGATTATGAATGATGTGAATGCAAAATCACTGAGCACAAAATTACCATTAATGGTATGCATATTATAATTAATATGCACCAGGTTATCATTAATGGTCAATTGATTATCACTCCTGAGCAACAGATTATGTAATTAATGGTAAACAAATTATCACTATTGTGGACCAGATAATCATGAGAGTAGGCTTGAACCCTGGACTGGGGGGGGGGGGGTAATGTATTTGATACTGACAGCAGTCTTTACGATATGTGTAATGCTAGTTGGTCAATGGGCAGATTACTATGGCATAAACTTCCTAAGAACTTGCTACAAAAGCTAATGCAGGATCTATTATTTATATAGTGTTGTTGGTATTGTAGCTTTGTAAGCAAATGATTTATATCTATAAATAATTCAAATTTCAAAGTTACCAATAGAAAACAAATTGCCACAGATTTCCATTTTTCAGTTATACTTACATGATCCCACAGTGTGATGTACAATGTTGTCAGTCACATTCAGTTTAGAGACGCCAAATGTGCCAATGGCAGGGGCGAACCCATGGTGGAAAGCACACTTCCGAACATATGATGGTTTGACGTCATTAATAACACCAATGTCAAGGAAGGCAATGGAGAAGCGAGGGTCATACTCATCAGTCCACCCCTTCTGACCAGTGTGGTAGAATTCCACGTTGCTGATCCGTGCAATGCCTGTACAGATTGAATTATGGTAATTCATGGCTAGGTTCATAATCAGGAAAAATGCGAACACAGCAAATATAGGCATGGCATTTTTAATTAAGGAAAGTTAAACATCAGCTTATACAAATGTCAGCTCACAAATGCTTAAGAAACGAGGCTAGAGATGCTATGGCCCTACTTTCCACTTTCACATGTAGGGTGGGTGGGAGGCCAATTTAAGGCTGGTTATTGTCTCCTGGCTCCTCCGGTCGTAATGACCAAACCCCGTCGCTGCGCCGCCTTATATAGCAAAAGTCTACCCGAAAAGGGGCGCATCGGCAGTACGAGTGTACTGCGTAATACGTCATCAAGTCCTGTTTACCCAATCGGTGACCAGGTTAGAAAAGACCCGCTAGTCGGCGTTTGAGTTGTTACATAGTTCTAAAGAATTCCGCTAGTCGGCGACACAATAGACGTCCTTAGTACTGGCACGCCTTGGTCTGTATTCGCGATCCTGATTACCCGCAATGCCAAAGCATTACGCACAATGCATTGTTACTACATACATAAAGCTGTAGAGCACAAGGTAAGTATAAAATTGTTGAAACCAACGCACTCACCTAACTCTTGTTATCCTACATAACCAACTTAGATACTGGTGCAATCATTAAATATTTATTGAAGTTGGGTGCTCCTGTACTATGCTTGAAAATGGGTACTCCAAGGCTAGGTTCAGTACTTTGATTTGCACACCAAAATTAATTTGATATGTTTTCACTCCAAAATTACTTCAAATATCTTAAAAAGGTAGCCATTTAAAACAAAAGTTACCTCAAACTGAAGTAAAGTAGATTATATCGATCAACCTAATATATTTATTAAAGAAAATGACATGAACTCAAAACCATCGGACTATTCAACTTTAATTAATTCATTATAATATAAGAAACCACTAACAGCTGTCCCAAACCACTCCCCACTGGAGTGAAATATTGTATTGGGGGAGGACATAGCTGACTACATGCAATGTGATAAATATGCACATTTCAAACAGGTAGTTAAAGTGGTTAGTAACCATGGTAATTATGCTATTCACCCACCTATGTGGTCAGTTCCTTCATTGTTGTGCTTTCCCACGAGGACGCGAGCTCCAAATGCCTGCTTCATCAACTTGTCATAGTCACCGCCGATGATTTGAATATTGCGGGAAAGAAGTCCAACCTCTGCACTGAAATTAACTGCTTCGCCATTTCTCATGGGTTGAGTCGTCACTTCAAATGTAATGAAAAAGAATCGATTACCGAATTTGAAAAGGACTGAATAAATATCAAGGTATTTGCTTTGCTATCTTCAGATTATCACGTTAAAGTTGCATAATCCGATGGTTAGCCATTCATACCATATTATAAAATTAGAAATATATTAGATTGATATTCATGAGTGAGTTGGTCTTGAAAATGCTATGCTTTCATTGGAATATGCATCTTTAGAAAAGAGCTCTAATGTATTTATTCAAAAACAATAACGCAAATATCTGCTTGTCTATGTGTCTAATGTAGTTCATAATAGCTGAGAATTTTATGCAAGAAAAGGTCAAATTTCTCCCTGTATATGAATGCATTATAATGCCTGTTTCTTTTCTTACAGAAACCATACATAGTACTTCACTAATGGTTATTACCTTTATGAGTATGTTTCAAAGTGTCGTTCAGCGTCAGGGTCATGTTATCAGGAGACACAGCAATTATTTTCATCGTCTCAGTCTCCCAAGCGCTAAACCCTGTTGGTGCTATCACTATCTCCTCATCCTTTCTCCAGTCTACTGGCTCAGCCAAAGTGACAGTGTTCGAACCAGATGTCGCAGTAGCATCAAGGTGGGTCCAAGTTACCTCCCGCTCCTCACCGTGAAGGTCCAGACCACCGAACACACCTGGTTTTGAATAAAAAGATACCCATTGTAACCATTAATAATGAGATAGCTGGATGTTAATATGTTGAAATACAAAATGCAATATTGAAATCCATCTTAGTCTTTTTATAGTAGTGATTATTTCCAAGATTTTTAGGCAGTCATGCAAAGTAAATATGCAATTTTGATGATACCGTTGGAGAATTAATTTCAGCAGTGAGAAAGACTCGATCCATTTCAAACTACTGCCTTTTCGTCTAGTTTGATATCAATCTGCGATAGGTCAGTTATATATATATATACCTGAACGGCTGAAAGCCCTATTAAAGTATATGCGCATAACTCACCAATGACCTTTGACCCCATGTTGGGGCCACTCTCCAGGAGAATATCAGGAGTGAGGTGATCTCCACGGAGAATGATCTTTGCCTTGCCAGTGTACCTGTTGCCTTCGCACCCCACAATCAAATGTCCACCTGAAAGAGACACACAGTGTGGGAATTAGAGGTGGCTTCTTAATTGTCATTTGCATTAAGATCAGAACATTTACGACAGCCCAGACAGCACACAGCCGTCGGCCCGACGTCGGCTATTGGTCGGTCCGTCGGTACCGACTTTCCACCGTCGGGCCACCGTCGGCCCGACGGTGGTGTTCCGATGTTGGGAATCAATCCCTTTCCACTTTTGAGCCACCGTCGGGCCACCGTCGGCCCACCGGCGGTGTTCCGACGTTGGGAATCAATCCCTTTCCACTTTTGAGCCACCGTCGGGCCACCGTCGGCCCACCGGCGGTGTTCCGACGTTGGGAATCAATCCCTTTCCACTTTTGATTCACCGTCGGGCCATCGTCGGCCCGACGGCGGTGTTCCGACGTTAGGGTTAAACTTTTGAGCCGTCGGGCCACCGTCGGGCCTCCGTCGGCCCGACGGTGGTGGGCCGCCGCAAGTTTGCATTCATTTGGTATACCGTCGGGCCATCGTCGGCCCGACGGTGGTGTTCCGACCTTAGGTTTCAATCCTTTTCCACTTGTGAGCCACCGTCGGGCCACCGTCGGGCCGCCGGTTGATTTCCGACGTTAGGTTTCAATCCCTTTCCACTTTTGATTCACCGTCGGGCCATCGTCGGCCCGACGGTGGTGGGCCGCCGCAGGTTTGCATTCATTTTCCACACTTGGTACACCGTCGGGCCATCGTCGGCCCGACGGTGGTGGGCCGCGCCTGCGCAGTTCTTTAAATTTGGATTCCGGCTCGAGTCGCCCGCGGAACACGTGCGATTGTTGATCAGTGTTCTTTTTCTACCTGTAACTCCAGAAATAACCGGAATTTTAAGGAATTATTTAACAGGTATGTTTATTAATATGTTTAGATTATTTTGTAAAAGTTTTGTAATTTATTTCGAAGTATTAATGGAATTATTCGTGTTAATACGATTTGAATCGTCCGATACGATTTGTTTACTTCGAACTTCGTGGGCAGCGCATGCGCAGTTCTTTAAATTTGCTTTCCGGCTCGAGTCGCCCGCGGACCACGTGCGATTGTTGATCAGTGTTCTTTTTGTACCAATAACTCCAGAAATACCAGGAATTTTAAGGAATCATTTACCAGGTTTGTTTATTAATATGCTTAGATTATTTTGTAAAAGTTTTGTAATTTATTACGAAGCATTAATGGAATTATTCGTGTTAATACGATTTGAATCATCCGATGCGGTTTGTTTACTTCGAATCCCCACCTGACTCGGGTCGCCGGCTCGAGTTGCCAGCACAACACGTGCGATCGTTGGACAGTGTTCTATTTGAACAGATAACGCCAGAAATCGGAGGAATTTAAAGGAATTATTTACCAGGTTTGTTTATTAATATGCTTAGATTATTTTGTAAAAGTTTTGTAATTTATTACGAATTATTAATGGAATTATTCGTGTTTTACGGTTTGTTTACTTCGAATCGCCCCCGCCGCACCGGAACACGTGCGATCGTTGAGCAGCGTTCTTTTTCTACCAATAACTCCAGAAAGGAGACACTGTCACTATAGTGTCAATACGTACATCTCGATTTCTATTAATTTTGAATAAAACTAATATTATAGTGTCTTCTCAGCTCGTCGGCCCGACGGCGTTTGTCGCCGTCGCCCCGACGGCGGCAGCCGCCGTCGGGGCGACGGCGGATGGTTGGACAAAACAACGTCGGCCCGACGGCGTTTGTCGCCGTCGCCCCGACGGCGTCGGGGCGACGGCGGTAGCCCGTCGGCCGCCGTCGGTAGCCGCCGTCGGCCGACGGCGGCAGCCGCCGTCGCCCCGACGGCGTCGGGGCGACGGCGGTAAGCCGCCGTCCGGCCGACGGCGGTAGCCGCCGTCGCCCCGACGGCGGGAGGTTGGACAAAACAACGTTGGCCCGACGGCGTTTTCCACCGTCGGGCCGCCGGAGCGGCCGCCGTCGGGCCGCCGTCGGGCCGACGACTGTGTGCTGTCTGGGAGAATTATGCTAATATTCTTTACCAAAAACTTCTATCTTTAGAAGAATTATATGATAGTATTAAGGCCAGAAGATCAGTAACAATAGTATTGATGAATAAAATACAATAAAAATATAGTTTACTTCAACACATTATATCTTGTTCGCCTATTCCATAATGTATTCAGAAAGTTTTAATTATTTGCTCATTTATATAAATATATATATATATATATAAGAGCCTGTCTCAAAAGGTGATAACTAATTGTTGTTTGTCTGGCGTAACGATTGACACAAAACAGCACAGAAATGGTTACACTGAAAACACAAGGACATTTGCTTCAAATCAATATGTATTCTATTGGGATTATGAAACACCATGTAAAGAACAAATCAGTTTATCCCGAGCAAATGCATAAGTAGATAGTATATTGATCGTTACAATTGACAAAGTTTTGTCCCATATTACTTATCACCCTTTGAGACAGGCTCATATACTAGTATGTCTGTACTACTTGAAAGGTGCTACATATCCGAATGATATGTTATTTTTGTGTGCAGTAATCAAATGTTCTGCTTTTAAAAACAACTTATTACGGAGGGTATTCATTGGGCATTTATACGTACCATTGATAAAGATGTGAGTAGCGTTGAGGGTGAAGTCAAGCACCGATCCATTTTTGTCTGGCATACGATCCAGCTCTAGAACTCCCTCGATGAACAGCTTTCCCATAGAAGGAAGAGCGATGTCCGCCACCACGTACATTCCTGTAAGAGGGTTACCTCACACTGAAGTTGAAGTCACTTTTGACAAAGATATCCATTAAACCAATTATACCTACAAGTTGTTCCGCCTTATTCTTGTTTTGAGCACATTGTCTGTGTTGCTCAGTAACAATTCTGGGAGTTCTCTGTGGCGGAGTGGTTAGAGTGTCTGACTTTTTTCTAGGTCAGACTCCTAATCTGAGGGTTGGCGGTTCGATTCCCCCAGCTCTGCCAATTTGGATTTCCACCGCTGTGTATAACTTACAGCGTCATCAAAGGCCGGTTGCTTTCATACCATGTCTATTTGGTGTGGGAGGTTAAAAATCCCTTGGGTCGGTAAAAGTGTAAGCTCGGGCTTTCTATCAACCAGCAGTGGAATGAGGAAGACCAGTCGTCTATGACTGAAATTTCCCCTGCTTAAACAACTAATGGACCAAAAAAAAACAAAAAACATGGGTAATTTGCGATGCGGGAAAGTCGCTACAGTGCTGCCACTTGCGGATAAATAAAGGAACTATACCCGCCCGCCACCTATCGGGGCACCCCGTAACCTACAATCACATTAGCCTTTTGTGGCAATCCACTCAATGACACCTCCACAATCGCATCATTATCTCGGCCTGTTCGGAAAGATAATTTGTTTGTCATTAAAATGTCCTCTCCTTAATCAACAAAAGTAATCCAAAAAACTAAATTTCAAGCTAATGTTATCTCAGCTTGGGAGAAAAGATACATTGTTTGTGATTAAGATTCGCTATCCTTAATCAACAAAAGTAATACAAAAAACTAAATTTCAAGCTAATGATAACCTGTTGGGATCTTGACATCATCTCCGTCCTTGGGCAGGCTGAAGGTGCCATCGCCATTGTTTCCGCCCCACCCAGGTTCGGCTTTGGTCCAGGCCTTCATGTTGGACCAGTAGACAAAGTGGGCCGGCCGTCCTTGGGTGCATGCGAAGTCCACCGTAGAATCCTCCTTTGGTGTTTTGGAAGTTGGGTGGACCTGAAGAAAAAAGTCAGAAATATTATCTGTTATGTTTTTTGTATGGATTATTATAGCATAAACTTTACACTTTCAGAGATTATTAGGCAATTTTGTCCAAATATCTCCATTCGTTAGCATTCAATGATGGCATCAAAATAGTGGTTGCATAGTGAGCAGGTTGGAGAGCTTACCTCGTTTGGGCTACATGGGTCATTTGACCACCGAGTTAATTACCTAGTTCGAATTTCATATAAGATTAATGTGCAGTTTGACAATTCTGGCTGTGACACACTCTGTTTTGGGATGTTTTCATCATGGAATACATCACAAGAAAGCAACAAATTATATTTAATTACCTGAATAGACAGAGCCGATTTAGTTAGGGAATGAATTAATAAATTAACGATGAATATTAATAAGTATTTCATTAGTTACAACAAATGGCTACAGGCCAGAACTGCCAATGCAAGTACCGTGTTGGTATAACCATAAATACCAAACAATAGGGCACCTCCAGTCAACCATGGGGGTATATACTGGTCTGTGGCCTACTCACATACTTCCACTTGCCACTGGGGAAGGTCCTGTGGGGACTGTGGTACATCATTTAGATATATTTTGTGTATACCAATATATATATGCATAATATATAATTCACTGTAATTATCCATCATATGCATAATCACCTCGAATATGGCTTTTCTTGCTAGTACAGCAACATTAAGAAAAACTTACCTTGTATATTATTGCATTTATATTTCATTTATTTTATTGTCAGTGATCACTTTTTATTTATATTTATATTATTTGAATGGGAGTCTCAGCGCCAGAAGGCTGGGAACCCTGGCGCCGGGAAGCCGCGGCGCCTATAGACTATCGCTTCCTCCCCCCCCCCCCCCCCCACTGAATCAACCCCTATGCCTATTATAAATGTTATACATATATATATATATATATATATATATATATATACACATATATACACATATGCACACATATACACACATAGAAAAACACACAGATACATGCAGTAAAACCTCGCTAAATCGACCGACCATGGTGTACAAATATACAGATTTTCAGTTCGGATTTTTATATTAGCAAAGAACATTATTATTCTCGGGCGATGGAGTGGGGACCATGATTATGTAACAGAGAAGCAATGGGTGCCCCACTCGCTTTGTGACATAAGCGCCTATTTGGAAATGTATTAACGCATAGCGAGCGAGATTGTAATGTGATGTTCATATTTAAGAGACAGTTAATTATTATGGAAATGTTCCGTCCATGCACCAGAAAGAATGCCCGTGGAGGGGAAGGGCATCTTGATATATGTTTACTGTAACTGTCTGCAATTACGTGTTACCATGGGGCCGATGGACAATCACACCCAGCCATCCTGCATACATTATGGACACCACCTGCAGATGGGGTTGAGGGACAGCTGTTACCATGGGACAGCTGTTACCATGGGCCCCTATTAGGGTGTCACCCACCCAGGCTGTAGAGGGTGTCTGATTGGCTGAGATGTGTGAGTCCAGTCACAAGGGTTCCTTATAGCTCCCATACTAGGCACTCTTTGAGGCCACTCCACTCTCTACACTTCAACTAGAGCATGTACACTCCAAAGAGGCTGAGCTGTGTGTAACATCCATTGGACTCAGGTTCAATGGGCTGTAGGCGCTGATTGTGGATGAGCTTGGACAGGAGTATGTGGGTGTGTGTGTACAGCTGGTAAGGAGTCAGGGTGATAGGTCGCTAGTAGGTGAACAGGAGTTGATGTCAATAAAGCACAACCCTTCACTGTCAATCTTGTGCAACTCCTCTCCCTTTCTTTTTTAATGAGTTGTTGAGAGTAACACTGGAGGTGAGTACTGACAGTCAGTTGGCAGGCCCCACCTGAGGAGTGTTTGTGAAACACTCGGGTTCCAGACGGCCGGTTCCCAGATGTTTTATAATGGGACTGACTTTAAATGGTCCATTTAGGGAGGTGGTCGGTTTAGGGAGTTAGAATATGGTTACAATTGTATTGTTGGGAGCTAAATAAAGCGATCGATATAGGGGAGTGGTCGATCTGTGGAGTGGTCAGTTAGAGAGGTTTTACTGTATAGATATATATGCAGACATATATACATATATGTATACATAAATATATATGCAGACATACACATGACTATATACATGCATATAAATACATATTGCATTTAGAGATGACTGCATGACATATCACATGTCTCCTCTAAGTTAATCAAGTATATGCCACTCTCAGACTTATTGCAACAATGCAAGGGGCCTAAGCTCTGACACTTTCACACTCAGATTTTAACCAAAAACTGCCATTACCCTAAATATTATGCCATTTATATTTTATTCATTTTATTTTTGATTATGCATGTACATGTACACATACACATACTTATAAAGTTATATGTATATATGCGTATATACATAATATATACATAATATTGCAATATCAGGTATTCCTAAATGTAGGGATGACTGTGTCAGATGCTGCACAATAGTAATCCATTTGCAAGTAACAAGTTGACTGTTGTGTAGTGTGTGCATTCAGAAATATGTGTGTGCAGTGCACTGTGTCACAGACCCTTATAAACCAAATCCAATCCACTCTCACACCTATTCCAATGGCATAAGCTCTGACACCTTCACACTCAGTGAGCTCAGCTGTCAGTGGAGGTGCAGCCCAGAGAACTGTTGGCAAGCTGAGGTGTGAAAGATTTCTTTGAAATATTTGGTTAAAATCTTATTGTGAAAGTATAAGAGCTTAGGCCCCTTGCAATAAGTCTGATAGTGACACATACGACACATGGGTTAGCTTACCAGTCACAAATGGAGAACCACTCTACAATATGTGATGCAGTCATCGTTAAATACAGTATGTATTGGTATATATACATAGATATATGCATATGTAATATGTATATACACATATGTATATGTATATTTATATGCATACCCATGTATGTTTATATGCATAGTTATATGTATATCCATATTTAAACGTACATATACATATATATGTAGTGTCTGCCCCTCCCCCAATCAAAGGGGGGTGGGGGTGGGGGCCCAGCCCCGAGCGCAGGGCGCCACGTGAGCGGGAAGGTAGTGGTTTTTGGTGAGTCCCTTGAGAGTTTTTGGTGAGTCTGGTTGGCAGGTGAGCGAGTGGAGGCTGCCGTCACGCACCCCCCCCCCCCCCCCAGCCCCACTCGTTGCAGCGGGGGGGGAGGGGGGGGATATAAATATATACAGTACTACCCCGTTAAACCAAGCTTGGTTAAACCAAACGATCGGTTAATCCAAACTTTTTTTGCGGCGGCCCGGCAAAATACTACCATTTCTCATATAAAAAAGTTGGTTAAACCAAAGTCGGTTAATCCAAAGTATCGGTTAATCCAAACAAAATTGTCAGCCCTGGCCACTTCCGGTACAGTTAAACCAAACTTTCATGTGGTTTTAAGGTCATCTGACCTTTTTTATATGATAAATGGTAGTATTTTGCCAGGTCGCCGAAAAAAGTTTGGATTAACCGATCGTTTCATTCAACCGAGGTTGGTTTAATGGGGTTAAACTGTATATGGATAAAAAACAATAATCATAGTGTCCACATACATTGTACATGCATAATGCACCCCTGTTTTTGGCAAAGCCAAGTCAAAGTCAAAGCTTGGTTAATCCAATGATCGGTTAATCCAAACAAATTTCTAGGGTCCCTTCAAGTTTGGTTTAACGGGGTTATACTGTATATACACAAATACATCATCATCATGCTGTCGGTCGCGATGTGACAAAGACTGCTTTCATTACTTGACTGTCGCTCTCCATTTAGCTCTCTCCTGAAAGCTGCCTGCAAAAGTGTTGAAGTGCTGCTGGCTTTTGCAAGTTACAGCAGCACTCTCTCGGGGAGCAAATAGGGGTCTCACACCGGCAAGAACATGTCCAGACAGGCGCAAAACTATTTGTCCCTGCAATGGCTGGTCGGGAGATGTTCGGAGTTCCATACATTAACCGCCCTTGATGCTGCCACAGTGACATGGTTTTCTGCTTAGGGTTTGCTCCTTTAGCCTTCGGTCAAGAACCTGTACCACAAGACAGTGGTTTACAACTCTGCAGGGCAGGGGCCGTTAAACTCCCTTAGGTATTGCAATACCTGCAGTACCCATCACATAACATCCACATATGACCTACATACACACATATACATATATTAATAAACACTTTATCGCAATTAAAAAGGTGTGTATAGCCTCCCAGCTTCCCAGCTTCGAGCATCCCTCCACCACATCCCAAATATTTGAATAGAAGTAAAAAGTAACAACCAACAATAAAATAAATCAAATAAAAATGCAATAATATTTAAGCAAATGTTTTTGTAATGTTTCTGTATCAGCAAGAAAAGCCATATACATGGTGATTATGCATATGATGCATAATCATAGTGAATGATATATTATGTAAATATATATTTGTATAAACAAATATATCTAAATGATGTACAACAGTCCCACAGGAACTCCTCCCCCAGTGACATGTGCAAGTATGTGAGTGGGCCATAGACCAGCATATATCCCCATGGTTGACTGGAGGTGCCCTATTGTTTGGGATGTATGGCTATACCAACACAGTTCTAGCATTGGCAGTTCTTCACCTGTAGCCATTTGTTGTAACTAATGAAATTCTCCTTAATATTTATTGCTAATTTACTAATGTGTTCCCTAACTAAATTGGCTGTGTGTAGTCAGGTAATTAGATATAACATTTTGCTTCCTTGTGATGTATTTCGTGACATCCCAGAACTCACTGCACCACAACTAGATATGTGAACCTCCATATTAATCTTATATAAAATTCTACCTTCATAATTCAACCGGACATCCAATAACCCCCGTAGCCGAAACGAGGTAAGCTCTCCAACCTGGTGAGAACAGTGGTTGCAGGACATTTAAATTAGGCTTTTCTTGATAACAGGATGGCCGTTGGGTGAGACCCTCTCCCACGATAGGTAACCTGTAACGCTAGATAAAAGATTCACCTCTACCTCTGTTCGATAGAGGTGAATTACAACACTATGTAAAAGTTGGCGAAAATGTATCTCACTGTTGATGGTCTTAGTATGGCATCCGTACCATATAATGATTGAAATCCAGGAGCTACAATCCGATTGTATGTGTTTTCTCATAACATATACTCTCCAGAGTGTGCAAATCACATAATATGAAGGCATAAGGACACAAAATCAGTTTGAAGTGATAGAGTCCATGAAGTAAATCCTCCATGTTTGAATGAACTGGTTGTACCACCAGGAACCTCTCAACTTCCTGCTAATGGCTGCCATCTTGACATGTGAGCTGTTAATTCAAACGTTAAAGTTCATCGATCTACTCCACTAATCTACTAATCAGTTCAAACATTGCGGATAAATATAACAAGGTATGTGAAGAATATATTTTGCTTCTTAGATTAAGAATTTATGTGCTTATTTCATTTACCCACATTTTCTCCACTTTTTACTTAGGGTTGTTCTTCACCCTTACTCAGGCTACGGGGTGAATCTTGTATCTAGGTCACATGTAATGTCATTACAATGCTTACAGTGACAGGACATCTCTGGAGGTTAAAACGGAAGCTTCTGTCTGAGGAACCAGCTGCAGGAGGATTGATAGCCGCTCGCTTCTTGCGCCTTTCCACTTTACCAGATACTGACAAAAAAAGGATAAACAGATTATTATGTTATACATGTTATGATTAACATGGGTAATTATCGGTGTGTCAAGGAATTGGTCGGGCTACCATATTCTCATTACAAACTGTCACTGATGGTGCCACCATGCACTATCCCTACACATTAATATAGCTTGGCCACATTCAAGGTACAACTCCGAGGCGACTCGGAGATGGCTCCGCGACGTCTTTTGGCTTATTTGCATTCAGGGTATGCCTCGGAGATGTCTCCCGTTTCAGGCAGGTGGGAAAAAGGGCCTCGAAAATGGCCACCAAATTCAGTGGTTTCAGCCAATCAGAGCTCTTCTTTTCCATTGCAATGGGAGCTGCAACCGACAACTAAAATTCTTCAGACTAGCGTGAAGTCAGGAATTTCTCCGAGATACCCCCGTGGCGTACCTTAGCTAGCTTTGATCCCAAACCTGCACTACTCAGTCTACTGCCACCACCTAGCATTAATTTACTCCTCTAGCCTCTGACATCACATCACCTCTCGGGTTCAACGGTCACTCGTCACCTGGACATGAACAAATAAATCCGCAAACTGAGGACATTCAACAGTTTGTCTCGCCGTGAGCTTTTATTATCATTATTATTATTATTATTATTATAATATGGATGTATTAAGATATTCCATGAATGGAGACGCGAGATAATTAGTTTGGAGAAATTCTTACACTCTGGTTGGTCACGAAAGACCTACCGATAGTTTATTAGAGAAAATTCAACGGAAATGGTGATGAATCGGAGCCAGCCAGACGCTGGAGGAGGGAGTGCAGTTAGGTAATTGGTAGCACAGATAATAGGGATCCAGGTTGCTGCAACACCACCCCCTTAGTAGTAGGGCCTACAGTTATAGTGCTTTATGTAGATGCAGGTGCATTACAATTACCTATTTAATAATATGAGTATAAGTGATTATATCTTACATAGCATATTATGCATTTCTTATTTATAGCCGGAAATATGGTATAGGGGCCTATACATTGCTCAGTCACTACCAACTCTACATGTTTGTTTATTGGAGTCTTATATCCTGGCAACATCTCAGGTCATATCAGAACAGGTACATATGTTGGATGTTTCTAAGAAGTTTTAAAAAGACAACATTAACTAAAGCAAGTCATAAACTTAATTCTAGCCAACTCAAAAAACGGCAATCTATGTGTTGATATCAGGACTCTGAGTATATAGCACTGTATAGGACCTGATTGTGAAATCTAGGTGCGTGTAAATGCTGATTCAGATTGCGTCTATTACTTACTGAGATAGCTGATAATGTTGGTGGAGTTCTCCTGGTACCAGTCTCCATTCTTATTGTCCGCAAAGTTCACCATTGAGGTGGCTGGCCCTTGACCGTTGAGGAGGAAGCAGTCCGACCGTTGAGTCATGTTGTGCTGCATGATGATGTACTGGTCTGGCTGCAATTGTTAACATATAAGACATATTCTAAGCCTATTCATCTACACATTTTATAGTTAATGACATTAATGAGATGCGATTTTTGGTGAATCCATTTAAATATATAATTTCCTACTTTGGAATTCAACAAACTGATTCAACTATTTTGGTCACAGTTGATGATATCTTGTACACCACATATATGATGAATTTGGGTGAGGGTCCACCTAGCCTATTTAAAGATTAATGCCATAGTGATACCCTTTCGAAATCTCAAATAATCAAAATGTGTGGTTTTCTATCATAAACATAAACAAAGAACGATACATCACCTAGTGATGGGTGTTGGTTGCATCTTCAAAATCAATCATCAGTTTGAGCAAACTGATCGATGATTGATTAATAATCGGTTTAGACAAATATGCGCTTTTGTACATACATATCTGTATGCAATGTGCATTCAGACTGCGGCAAATGTTGACTGATAATTAATTCAACACAGATCTATGTTCTATTAACAAATATATATACAGTAGACCATACATTACAAATTCATTTTTATATTTAGTTTTAGTTTGAAATGCCACTAGTACAACTTTAGATGTAATTTCTAAATCCTAAAGATTTAATCTTATGCATAAACCAAAATCGATAGCTGCTTTTTGTAAACAAGCACCCAAATTGACTGATAAAACAAGCAACTTTCAACTCTAGTCGATGATTGTCCCACAAACATCAACATACATTACCTTTAAGTCAAACATTGTTTCAGTGTATGCTATTGTGGTGAGGTGTTCGACATTTACGAACGTCATCATGTACATCTGGTTCACAGGAAGGATAGCCATCCACCCGGCAACATGGGTGATGCGATGGAGCCTCCAGGGTGTGGTTGTAGTGCCATGGCTATTTGCAAATGAGACATCATTCCCTGAAAGTGACCTAGGTGCTGGATTGTTGAAGGAAAGCCGTGAAAACTCTACATCAGACTCACAGACGCTTCCAGAAATCCCCACATTCATCCCAGCGACATTGTCAGTGCATTTATCACTTGGGAGGATGCCACTGGTTGGAACAGCTTTCCCGCCAACAATTCCTGTCAGGCTGCCATCAACGTCATGATAGATCGCTTCATGCATCCATCGCCAGAGGATCTTATTTGGTGAGTTTTTGAAGACTTGCCCAGACAGGTGGTATGTGAAACCACCGCTGTCATCTCCTGCTGTGCCTTGAATGCTCGTCACTTTAAATACAGTAGACTTATTACCGTTAAAGTTCACATATGTCATGTCTTTGATAAGAAGGCCCCGGGCATAGGGTGTTACAACTGCAACTTTGGTTGTTGACTCAACTAGTTTTCCACCTGCTTCAGGATGGGCAACAATTAGACAGTTTTTCAAAACGGCACCTCTATCCTCGGAATAGGAAACAGCGTGACTTATGAGGTTCATCTCTATCCCAGCCTGGAAGTTGTTCACCAAGAAGAAGTCATGGAATTGGATTGCACCACCGCCCACCCACTCAGCTCCCTTTTCGTTGTTCCATGCAGTAAGCGAGTAATATTTAGCTGCAATCGGCAGGCTGTTAGAGCAGCTACCACTTTCCATTGGATAATATTCCTATATTTATAAATATTCAAACAAAGAAGCGATTAGTAATGATTTAATTTGACAAATTGTATGCAAATAAACTGTACATAGTTACAACACTCCTCAGAATGAGCTTTGTTATTCTCAAGAGACAAATAATCACCTTATGGGTCCAAAGGTTTGAACTACCAGGGTTATATAATCTTTTGCTAGCTACTCAGTGAATGTAAACTATTTGAGAATCCACATTCATTATATATTAAAAGGGAAATAATTCATAAATAACTAATCCCGAGAATAGGTTTAATAGAACTGAGGATATTGCTAGCAACATGTCAGCAAGAATGTAAGTATAACAATATATGAAATAAAAAAATTCTTAGTATCTCTAAAACAATATATTAAGGACCCAAATAACTTAAATCATTGATATTATCAAAGCAGACAGATATACTGAAAAGCATATGGCATACACTCACTTGGAAAATCCATATGCCATACCATCCATGAGACATCACTGTATTGTTCCTGAAGATTCCCAGCGGGATACGGTCTGGGCAGTAGTTGGAGTCAAATGACGGCCCATCTGGGTGATGACGCAAGCGATACCTAGAAGGTACATCCTGTTCAATTAGTAACTTATAAGAAGTAAGCCCTGGTCACACACACGTTAGTGAGCGTAGTTGAACGTAGTTGAACATAGGATAGATTAACGTGGGTCAAACATGGTGTAAGTATGTTAAACTATGGTGAAAAATGTTAAGGTACGGCAGGTTTTGGTACGGATAAATACGTTACGGCACAGATGTTGGTACGTTCAACTATGTTCAACTACATTCAACTACGTTAGCCTCCTCTACGGTCAACTAAGTTCAACTACATCCAAGTATGCTAAAGTATGCTAGAGTATGCTAGAATACGCTAGAGTATGCTAGAGTACATTAAGCATATGGAGGTTTTGCCACAGTACATTAATTAGCCTCTAACGTAGCACTCTTTTGAACATGTCCAAAGATTAAATGGGAACTCATTGCCCACCCACATTATTACCAAGTTAGCATGACGAAGAAGTATGGATGCTGGTACATTCAACTACGTTCAACCACATTAGCCTCCACGACGTTCAACTACGTCCACTAATGTGAATGTGACCGGGCCTGTACTCTCACACACCATCTGGTTCATGTTATTCTATACTTAGCCTTGCATTGCCTCCTTACATTCTTTGATATTGCTGCGATGATGTTGCAAATATTATATTGGACACCCTACCTAGATTTGGATGTTAACCTATATATTGACGTTTCCTGTGCCAAGTACCCTCATTATTGGATTACTGATATTTTTTGTTTGTTTTTTAGTGATGGTGTATTTATACTGCCCATAACGGTTAAGTATAATGACTTGTTTTCTCCACTAGACAGTAATAGCCTTACGTTCCCCTTGTTTTGCTACTTTCAGTTGTTGTGTAGATATCTACTGCATGCATTCTTTCTCTGCTTGTGAGTATTCTCCCACATCTCAATGTGTACCACATATTTGATTTCAACATTACATTATTAATGATTAAGCCAATTTTTCGGGGAATAGCAATTGAAATAGTTGTTGTATTAAGCACGTTAGCAATTCTACATTAATTAAATCTAGCCCAGAAAATGTATTCAAGATATGCTTATATTATTTTGTGCTAAAGTAAAAATGTGAAAGTTTGCATATAGACACCAAGCATCTACATACCCAAACTTTCTTTAATTTTTACTTGTAAGACATAATCTTTTTTTGCTTAAATGCAATCAATAAAATCTTAGAATTTGGTGTGTGTCTTAAAATGATGTTATGGATGTGTGTTAAAATTATGTGGATGGATGTTATATGGTTAATATTAAATATTTTCTCAATTTGCATAAGACCCAAATCAAAAACTGATTTTTCTTTTCAACTCTGACAGATGCGCAACATGTAAACCTTTATAGTTAGTATATTTATATATGTGTATAAAATCATCGGTATGAGGTATTTCTTATTATTATTATGATCCGTTATTGTCCACTAACAGACCCAGATCTATTCACTGCGGCACTCATTTGCCTACGGTGGCGCCGCCACCGGCAATTCTTGGTACTCATTCCTCAGAGTTGTATAGATCACTACTACATGTATTTGGGATGTTTTCTGTTATTGTTTGGAATCTTTTCACATTTGAGTTTCCATGTCACAAATGTGGTGCAGCTTCTTAGAACGACCCATAACCATTTCAGAGATATAAAGAATTGTACGATGAAAAAGAAAACCAACCAGAAGCCAAAGTGTGTGCCGGCAGCAGCAGTATTGTTAATGACATTGTTGTTGGGGTTTGTGACCCAGAACGCAGCGGGGGTGATGTCATCATTGTGCAGACTAGACGAGCCTTTCACAAAGACAGCCAGGTTATGCTGTATCGATGGTAGAAATGATAAATGAAGGATTTAATTAAAGCGACATACTCCAATGAAGCATCACATTTTCAAAACCAAAACAATTATCTAGATTTGATTTTCCATATCTAACTTAGATACTGATTCCCTTATTCAGTATTTTCTACCACAGAGAATGGAATACTGAGGGTACTACAGAAGCCTATGACATCAGAGTTTTGGCATGCCTGCCAAAACTAATTTGACATGTTTTACTCTTCAAATATCTCAAAGGTTAGCCATTTAAAATAAAAGTTACTTCAAACTAAAGTAAGGTAGGTTATAATAACCAATTTAATATATTTATCTCAGAAAATTGCAGACACTCGGACTATGCAACTTTAACAATTGGCATAATACCATCACACTGATTCACAGTCATGGCGAAGATCAAAATTAAATGGATAGACTTTAATAGGGGTGTGTATAGCACATTAAGAGAAATTTGAGGCAAAATGGCAACAATTTCTCTTAATTTAGAGGTAGTCACGAGTACCTGTGAGATTCTCAACCACCGGGTGCATTATTTGATGATGTTCCTACCCTACCCATATTATTTCCTTCTATTGAGTTCTTTCTCATTTTTCAATAAATTCCTCATAACTCATTTTTTATTACAATAAGTGCGTTTCCCAAGGTTCATAATAGAGGAGGTGTAATGACATCACAAGACAACTTTCGGTGGCCATATTGGATTACATACAGAAGGCTTGCAACTGTCTACATTGTGCTTATTTACCGATTTGTTGGTTTATTTGTCACTGTTTTGAGCAGTTTGGCCTCAGAAGTTGTTGTTAAAGTGCTGCAAGTAAACACATTGGTCGTAATGCGCCTCTAGCCGCCTTCCAGCTCTCTGCCCTTTTCTTCTACTTGGCTACTCCACCTCGGACCTCTGCCCCAGCTCAACCTCAGGATGCCTCGAGGAAAAGGACGTGGACGGAAGGGATCCCAGGCCGCCCCCGGCACCCCGGGGCCCTCTCCAGCACCCGGCCGGGCCGACTCCCCGGCCTACGCCCCGGCGTCCCCCGCGGCGCCCTCGGGCCGCACCTCGGGCCCCGAGATGTCGACACTGCTGGACGCCCTCCAGCGTATGCAGCTCGACCAACAGCACTCCGCCGCCGCGGCGCGCCAGGCGACGGCCGACCTCCACGCCCGGATCGACTCCCTGGAGACCGGGGGGGCCCGCCCGGGGATCCCCTCATCTCCCCCGAGGCGCCAGGCCGCCCCGACGCCTCGGGCACCTACCGCCACCACAGCCCGGCCCCCGCCGCCGCCTCAGGCGACCCTCCCCGGATCCCAGCACCCGGAGTACGAGAGGTACCGTCACCTCTCCAGTCAACCACCACCCGCCACCTCGCCGGCCTACCGCGAGGAGGCCATCCGCCACAGCCCCGCCTCCGCGGCCGACGCCGTCCGGGAGATACTGGCATCCGCCGAGGCGCGCCACTCCATGAGGCGCCAAGGGATCCCGGCCAACTACATCTTCCCCTCGGACCTGGTGAAACGAGGGGCCGAGAGAAAGCCGGTGAAGAGGGGAGAGGCGACAAAGGACGAATATACCCTCGCCCTCCTCACCCTCATCGACCACCCGTAATTAGCAAGTGCCGCGACTTCCCCGCCGCACTCCGCCCAGGACTCCACCACCACATCCTACGCAGTCTGCCGGGATACACCTCGGGTCTACCCCTGGCAAACGTAGCCCGCCAAACCGTATTTCCAGAGACCCGGTTTTCACCCAGCCATCAGCGGAACATGAAACCTCCCCCAGGGCTGGCACGACCCAGTAGCGCTCAACCTCATGAGACTAGACTGCCTCGCCATGCCCGAGGACCAAGCCACCGCCGCCCCTGCCCGCCTACCCGACCCTCTCCACCGAGGCCGCACCGACCCCAACTGACCCCGCCCAACCAATAGCGACAGGAGAGACGCACTGGGCCCCCAGCCCTGGCCTGGAACCACCACTCTAACGCGCCGCCCATGTATGAAGAGCAGATCGGCCCATGCTTTCGATTTCCCCACTGTGTATCGGCGCGAGGGGACACGCGCCGTTCACTGTCAGCCGCATACTGCGCCAATTGTGAGGCCGCCACTGACCCATACTGCACAGACGAGCCCGACCTTGCATCACGAAGCAAAACCCGTGAGCGCACAACCCCACCCACCGCCACAGTACAAACACTTTTGATCCGCCGGCCACACCCCCCGGCCGGCCACGGGGGATCCACACATCCGGCTCCTCACTAGTTAAATCCCCACTGCCGACTGCCCCGCAAGCCCCCGCCGACAACGCTCCCAGCGAACCATCGAAGGAGCCGCCTAGCGCCGCCAAGTCCCAGCCTAGGATCATCACCTCGGGCATCACACCTCGGACCGCATCCCAGCCCAGCCTCAGGAGGAACCCTCTGCCGCCGATCCTCACGACACCGCCTTCAACAACACCGCCGCCCAGACCCCGACCACCACCCCATCCAGCCCCGAGGACTTCGCTGCCCCCCTGTTCGACCCTCGTCGGACCTCCTCACCGATCCCGCCAAGGAGCGGGCCTCCCCCTTTTTTGGCCGCCCGCTCCCTGTCGACGCAGGCCCCGGACACTCCCCGCCCCGAGAGGGAGCCTGACCCCCTTGTCGACCTAGGCCCCGGACACTCCCGCCCACACAGGGAACCCGCACCTCACACCTCTCCTAATAGCTTTAAGTTTATCATTAGAATCAGGAAATATCAAGGGAAAATGCTTTTTCCAATAGTCTACTTCTAGAACTATTCCTGCCATTTTTCTATCAATTAATTCTAAACTACTCCATGGATGTACAATATCACATAAGGAAACAAATTTATTCCTGTAACAAATTTCAGCCTCACACATTTCCATTATATCTGTGCCAATTAATAATTCAAAAGCTAATGATTCAACTACAAAGAAAGGACATAACTTATTATAAATAGAAATATAAGTCATACCTAAAGTTGGAATTGGTCGTAATGCGAAGCATTTCGCCGGACCTCCTCACCGGATCCCCCCAAGGAGCGGGCCTCCTCTATTTTTGGCCGCCCGCCCCTTGTCGACGTAGGCCCCGGACACTCCCGCCCACACAGGGAACCCGCACCTCACACCTCTCTGGGCCCCGCCTCGGGCGCCCCACGCCCCCGCCTCGGGCGTGCCTCGAGCCCTCTCCTTACTCTTTGGCGGAGGGCTCCTCGGCCCCCCCTCTACCAACTCTGACACTGCTCCTTATGAGCCCCTCACTATTTATCCTCTGCTCCTCATGAGCCCCTGACTCTTTGCTCCTCGCGAGCCCCCTGCTCCTCATGAGCCCCCTGTATTGCTATGTGCCTCCTCAGCCTGTTTACCTCCTCAGTTACCCTGTTTGTACCTTACTTTGTCATTTATTGTTATGTTCACTGTTTCTCTGTATGTTGCCCGAGGCGTCACAATAAACGCCTCAGTTTTCCCACCTCCGCCTCTGTTCTTCCTTCTCGCGCATCGGTCGTAATGCGAAGCATTTCGTTTGATGCGAGGGGAGGGAGAGCGACTCACCCGGCCCTGAGCGACTCACCCCCCCTCCTGCCACTGCTCACCTCCCCCCGCCCCTGAGCGACTCACCCCCGCCACTGCTCACCTCCCCCCGGCCCTGAGCGACTCACCCCCTCCTGCCTCTGCTCACTTCCCCCCTTATAAGGCCGCCCGCCGGCCTCCCTCAGGCACTCAGCCTCCAGCCGCCTTCCAGCTCTCTGCCCCTTTTTCTTCTCCACCCACCCACCCAACTCTCCCTCCTCTACCCTCCCCCCTCTGCGGCGGAGGGCTCCTCGGCCCCCCCTCTACCAACTCTGACACTGCTCCTTATGAGCCCCTCACTATTTATCCTCTGCTCCTCATGAGCCCCTGACTCTTTGCTCCTCGCGAGCCCCCTGCTCCTCATGAGCCCCCTGTATTGCTATGTGCCTCCTCAGCCTGTTTACCTCCTCAGTTACCCTGTTTGTACCTTACTTTGTCATTTATTGTTGTTCACTGTTTCTCTGTATGTTGCCCGAGGCGTCACAATAAACGCCTCAGTTTTCCCACCTCCGCCTCTGTTCTTCCTTCTCGCGCATCAAATGACCTGAGATTGATCTC